>VWZG01006900.1:329036-520138 GCA_013396735.1 Grallaria varia
GGGGTGGGGGCACCGGGAGTGGGGAATGGGGCACCGGGAATGGGAATGGGGCGCCGGGAATGGGAGAATGGGAATGGGGCGCCGGGATTGGGGAGCGGGGCACCGGGATTGGGGAATGGGGGAATGGGAATGGGGCACTGGGAATGGGAATGGGGCACCGGGGCGGGGGGATCAGGCTTGGGAAATGGAGCAGCGGGGAAGGGAGTGCCGGGAATGGGACACAGGGAATGGGGAGTGGGGCACCGGCACTCGAAGGCTCGATGCGTGTGTCGGGGCCCGGCGGTCCCGGGGCTCTGTGGACGCGCTGACGGGCGCGGTGCGTTGCAGAGCTGCGGAAGGCGAGCAAGAGGCTGAGCTGCCACAAGCGCTACAAGATCCAGAAGAAGGTGAGCCCCGGCGCTCTGGTGCTGGTTAAAGCTCCCTTCTCACTGCTAACTTTTTATAATTTTTTTGGTCTTAGAGTGAGAAAGTATTCTTATTCCTGTCTCCAGATCAGGGAACACCACCGAAAGGTCAGGAAGGAGGCCAAGAAACGTGGGCACAAAAAGCCCAAGAAGGATCCCGGAGTCCCCAGTGCTGCACCGTTCAAGGAGGAGCTTCTACGGGAAGCAGAGCAAAGAAAGCAGAGGGTAAAATACAGTTTGTGGTAAAGAGGACAAGAACTGAGTCTGTTCCTGTCTTCAGGGAAGCTTTGTGTGCAACCAGAGGTGCAGCTGTGGTAGGCTGTAGATGCTCCTGGCAGACCTGTACTTTGTAAAAATAATATCTTTGTGTTGTACAGCGTGCAACAACTGCCTTTTTTATTTTGAGCATTATTTTCCTTCCAAGGATGATGGAAGAGCAATTTCTATTGTAATCCAAATTGCCTATGATGCTGAGATACAGAGATAGCCCATCAGAGTGCTAAAAGTTAAATCTTGGCATTATGTGATTCTACAGAAAATAAGGTTTGTGGTGTGCAGGAGTGAGACATGGAGCAGCACTCTTCTCAGTTGTAGTGGTTGCTGCAGAGCTGTTCTTTTGGGATCAAGCTAATGGCTGGTTACCTCTGGTTTTGAGGCAGTTGAAGGCAACATTATTCTTCTCAGGGTAGGATGCAAAAAAGTGTGTCCCGGAGTCACTTGGACAGCCAGGACTTCTAACTGAGCTGTCTCAGGAACTTGGGAGAGAAATAGGGAAATGGGGAGGAAGAACAGCCTTCCTTACCACCTTCAAAGGTGTTTTATCTGGCTTGGGTTTTGTTTGCAATCAGCTTGAAGAACTGAAACAAAAGCAGAAGCTCAACAGGCAGAAAGAACATGAAAAGAAGAGGAAGCTGGAAGCTAAAAAGAATGCAGCCAAAATCAAGGAAAAAGCAGAAGGAAAGGTGGGTGTCCTGGATGATTCTGATTCTTTGAAGCTCATAGAGGTCATCCTGAAACTGCACCCTCTCAAGCAGCATGTTACATGTTGTAATTTTCATGCTGTACATGCATGAAAAGCATTACACACTAGTTCTCATTTAATCATTCCTTTTCATTCTTATTTGCCTTCAGGAATCTTCTGGCAAATCTAAAGGAAAGACTAACAAACGGCTGAATAAAAATTCAAAGAAGTCATTCTGCAGGGAGCTCAACAAGGTGAAATGCTTCAGCTATTTTTGTATAATTTGATGAGAGCCAAGAGCCCACTTGTTTTCCTTCTTCTGGCATTGCTGTGCAGCTGCTCAATAGTAATAAAGGTTGTCTGTGATAAACATCAACACTGAAGTAAAGGATTTTACATCAGAGAGTGTTTACAACACAGTAACTTTTGTAAGGCACAGCTGTTGCAGAGTTGTCGTCTGGTCTGTGATGCCTTATTTGAGAGTCTTCTCTTTTCCCTAACCCAGGTGCTCGAGGCCTCAGATGTGGTTCTGGAGGTTTTAGATGCAAGAGATCCAATGGGCTGCCGGTGTCCTCAGCTGGAGCAAGCTGTCACTTGCTCTGGAGGAAACAAAAAGCTGCTCTTAGTTCTGAACAAAATTGGTAAGAAACACAGCTTTTCTCCAAGTGTTGCTTGGTCACCATGTGGTAGGTGAGCTATGAAGAAGATTTTAAAGGAATCTGAGATTCCATTGAAGACATTTGTTCCAACTCTGAGCTCACTAAAAAAGCTGGAAATTACTGAGTTACTGGGAGCTAAAAAAAAAAAAAGAAAGTAAAATACCAAGAGCAACAACAAGAGCAAAGGGAACTTTGTATTAGAGTAGCCTTTGCAGCGACAGTGGGATAATCCTTCACAGAACATCACTCCATATCATACAAAGTCTTCTAGCAAGACCACAGCACTTGAAAAGCTAATACAGGGGCCAAAAATGTAATTGTGATGTGTTCTGCTCAAGGCAGGAAAATAAGACTGAATGCCTTTGGGGAATATATGCAGTACTTCGGTAGCATTTTCACCCAAACATTATTTGTCATAAAGGAACATCCTAAATGGACAAGATTTGGCCTGATTTCTAATTCCACATTAGATTTCCTACACACAGTGGCATTTAAAATTCACAGGAGTGAAAGAATTGCTCTTTTTTTTCCAGATTTAGTGCCAAAGGACAACGTGGAGAAATGGTTGAATTATTTGAAGAAGGAGTTTCCAACAGTTGCTTTTAAATCAGCAACAATGATGAAGGACAAGACCGTGGTAAGAGCACTGCAGGGGTTCTCAGGAGCATTTGCAGTCGTACATGCTGAAAAGTGTTGAGAAACAGGAACTCTTTGTTCTTTAAAATTCCTTTTCCCCTTGTTTGATGACACTGCTGTGACTGATGGATATGCCTTTACACTTCAGCTGAGCTTTGCAGTACAGTGAGGGGGCGAGGATTCTTGCTATTGAAATTACAGTAGATCAATAAATCGAAGTATACATATTTCATCTTCCTAAATAGCTCCTGACCATGGTGTTTTTTCACCTTTGAATCCTGCAGCAGGAACAGGTCACAAAAAGACGTGCACGTGTTGATTTATCAAAAACTTCTCAATGCTTTGGAAGCAAATGCCTTTTGAAACTTCTTCAGGAGTATGGCAAGACTCAAGACAAAGCCATTCAGGTTGGGGTAGTAGGTGAGTTTGGAGAGACAGGAGGAATTTCCTTTTCCCATAAAGCTTTGGGATCGTGTATTATAAATTGAGTAGAGCTGCTAACACAGGGTTTGCTAAGGGGTGTTCTAGTCAGTCTATCAGTGTGAGAAATGAGGATACACACTTTGTCTTACTTCTGCAGTGAAGACTTCAGATCCAACTCTGATCTCACACATAGCAAAGACACTTGGAAGAAGCAGTTTTGATCAGTGATACAAAGGCTGAGTTTTCTAAGGTCTCTTATTTAACTTAGTAAACTTAATGTGATTTTCTTCAGGTTTCCCTAATGTGGGAAAGAGCAGCATAATCAACAGCCTTAAAGGAGTGCGTGCTTGCAATGTTGGCATAGCAAGAGGTGTTACCAAGTAAGTTGAGCCTGATAAAAACTGTTCCTTTCCCTGTTTGTTGTGTTCCTTTTACCTTGAGATTGTATTTCAGCCCATCAGGGGCAAAGCATGCCCGTGTGCAGTTTTAAATGCACATTTCAATTTGCAGGATGAAGGATGTTGGTCTGTGTGATGTAGCTCTCACCAGAGGATATAGTGTATAAACTACATTTGGATTTCTGTCCTACACAAAGCACATGATGACAAAACACTGGAACTGACTCTATGAAGTACATTCAATCCAACCCTGAGCTTTGTGTCTTGCATCCCTCCCCATCACAATTCCTTGATGATTATCCACTCACAGTGCATTTCTCTCTGAATAGGTCCGTGCAAATTGTGCACATTGATAAGCAGACAAAGATGTTGGACAGTCCAAGTATAATTGCAGATCCTTCCAACAGCGCTCTGGCTCTGGCCTTGAGAAGTGTCATAGACACTGAAGAACCAGGCTCAGCAGATATGCTTGAAGGAGTAGATGCCATTATAAATCACTGCAGTAAGCAGCAGGTGAGCTCCATGTTTTCCCATATCTCTGCATTTGACTTCTCAGCTTTCTTAGGCCCAATAGTGAAAGTTCCTTTCACTTTAGCTAATTCTGATAGTTTTTGCCCTGCTTTCCCCTAACCATGCGGAGTGGCAATGCCAAGTGGGATCCTTCATCCTTACAGACAGCAGGCAGAAGAGCATGCCATGATCCTGATAGCCAGAATGTTTTCCCAATAACTTACCTGGTTTTTAAGCAACCCTGCTTTTAGGATCTCATCACAGTATCAGAGAGTGAAAAATGATGATATTCTTACTGTATCCTATTGTTACAGTGAAGACCTCAGATCCAACTCTGATTTCACTCTGGTTTCCAGCAAATTAACCTAAGCCTGATTCCCATTTGGTTCTGTAATAACTGTTTTCACAGACCAGTGCACTGTCTCTATACACCCACTAGTCTGGGTGAATGCAGATGAGTTTGTTGGTGAAGAAGGCATTTTGCTGTGTAGTGTTTATTCCTACATGCAAGAGAAAAACACCTCTTCTTGTAATGCAATTTGATTTGCTCTTTTATTCCTAAAACTCTAGAGAAAGGTGGGTAACTCTTTCTGAATGTGCTCTTTTCTTTTGCCCTAGGTAATGATGCACTATAGTATGCCAGATTTCAGGAACCCTGAAGAGTTTTTATCTTTACTTGCTCAGAAGAGGGGCATGCTGAAAAAGGGAGGTGTTCCTGACATAGACAATATAGCTAAACTGGTGCTCTGTGACTGGACAGGGTACGTATGCTGTGAACTTTGTGCTGCTCTCTTTTTCCATGTTGCCAATCCAGCACAGCAGGAACTCTTCGTGCAAAGCACTTGGAAAGGAGAGACTGCTTTTTTTCCCCTTGCTTTCTCACATTTTACTTTGGCAAAGAGCTGGATTGGCCAACAGATGTAGACGATGCCATCCATGGATAATTTTATGAAGTAGTGAAGGATGCATGAGATGAGTCAAAGCCTGTTGCACATTACTTCACAGCCAGTTTGCTGACTTATGCTGTAACCCTTATTAGGCAAATACGCCTTCCTTTCGAATACCAAGTCCGTGCAGTCCTCTCTAGACAGGAAAGGATGTGGCAAATTTTATGTGGAAATCCGTGGTCGCTCCTATATTCTGAGGGTGGGAATAAATGTAACTCAGAATCAGTAATGGACTGTGACTATTTCCCTTGCTCAAGTGGTTCAGCTGCTTTTACAGCTCATGACTTTACAGGCAGGTGATTTGTGGGGACAGTGTATGCCATCTCCTTTTCCTCTCAGAAGTGGGTAATCCCCTTAATAATGTTGACAACTTCAGAGTCAAATAGCTGCTGAACTGCTGTTAAACAGATAATAGTATTTAGATTGAGAAGTTTGAGAGCTTTGTGCTCGGGTTTTATTTGTAAATACAGTGATATAACTATGTTATCTTTGGTTGCTTTTTAATGCTGATTTTTATTTTCCCAGAGGTAAAATGAGCTACCACTCACAACCTCCAGGATCTCAGACACCACCACCCTATCTTACAGAACAAAAAATAGCTGAAATGCAGGAGGGCTTTAATTTAAAGAATGTAGAAGAAGAAAACAGCAACACTGTTCAAGGTAGGACTGTTACTGTAATACACTACCGTTAATCATAGAACGGTTTGGATTGAAAGGGACATTAATGATCATCTTGTTCCTCCCCCTGCCATGGGCAGGGACACCTTCCACTAGACCAGGTTACTCCAACCTAGCTTTGGACACTTGTAGGGATGGGGCAGCCACAGCTTCTCTGGCCAACTTTTTCCAGCACCTCACTACCCCACAGTAAAAAATTTTTTCCTAATACCTAAACCTACCGAGGTACACTCACCTATGCTCAAATCAAGATTTTCAGGTCCTGGTAGTCTCAGAGAATTCTGCTTTGTTCTGCCTGCTTATGTGGGGGTGCTGCCTGTGGCAGGGAGCGGACAGGACGAAGATGAGTCCTCTCAGGGTGGGCATTACAGCTGGTGCTATTTGACAGGGACTTAACAGACACTTAACTGTGTTTTCTGCCAGCTTTAAAATACCCCAGTCCAGCAAGCAGCATTATTTTCCAGTCTGCTGGTATGACAAATGGGACAATAGAGGAAACTAAAGTGATAGAGGAACGATCAGAGTGGAAAAACATGGGAAGAACCAAGGAGGAGGAGGAAGAAGAGGAAGAAGATGAGGAGGAGGAATTCACAGAAAGCGATGATGAAGACGATGTGGAAGAAGAAGAAAATGAAGTCAAAGAGGTAAATGAAGGTTTCTACCTGTTTAGATGCTGACACCAAGTACTCTGTCAATGTCCTGCTGTGCAGTGAGGCACTGTGGAGACAGCAGGTGTCATCAAAAGCCTCTCTCCTCGAGATAAGGGTTGGACTATTTTCCTTCATTAAGGAAACGATATTGTTGTAAGTCAGTTGCCTCAGCAGTGTGTTTCGAACAGCTATACAAGGGGACATCCACACTATCAGCTCTGTAAGGTTGCATTGGCATGGCAGATGTCATTAGTGATCTTTCAGTAACACACGTATAACCTCTCTGACTTGCAGGAAAGCGAAGTTCAGGCCACCAGGAAAGCAAAGCTTGGAAAACAACAAACAACCCCTGCAAATTCAGAAGAGCAAGTGGCAGGTGTGTATTACGAACCTTGGCGAGAAGGATGATCTCTAGTACTCCAGCACTTGCATTGGTTTCACTAACATAATTTTCTCTTCTCCGAAGGTGAACCTTCCACTTCCCTGTCCTTCAGCTTAGATAAGCCAGCAGAGGAAGATGATGCCTACGACTTTAATACAGACTATGTGTAACAATCAGGTGTGAAGGCACTGTTTTGGAGACTCATTACTGCCTTCCAGAACAGCCACGAAGACATGTTGCAGAACCTGGAGGAATGCTGCATAGCAGAGCTGCTGCAAAGACTCACCATTGTTACTGTGTCAAATAATGTATATAATAGTGCACTCCCTTGATGTTCCAGATTTTATACAGGTCTAGGAAACTGACTCAGTTTGCTTACTGTATTAAAGCCTATTTCAAAAAATTCCTAATATGCTGAGTTAGTCTGTTCACTGTGTCTTATGAAAGGATGTTTCACAAGGATAAATGCCTTGTCTCTTTCATTGCAAAGCAATGGTAAATGTTAATTCTAGTCACATTCAAGCATTTCAATTTCAAGGTAAGTTTCCATGCCTGCATAAAATGTAGTTGCTTTTCTTAGAGGATTACGAAGACTCTACCCCTATAGAATGACTAGAGTATATTTTGGCAAACCTTGTAGAACTTTAGTATGTAAAGGGTGGCGAAAAAATGCTCCTTATTTCAGCTAAACATAAGATACTTCAAGCACTACTTACCGTTCTGAACCTTCACTGGGGAAAGGTAACCGACATTACATCAGCAATGCTTCTTCACTGGGGAACAAGGTTATTTCCTGGTGACGTCTGTCATACCAGACCAACAACTTCTAAATATAAACTATTTATTTTGCCCTGTGCAATCAGGATGTGTTACTGTGCTCAGCCTGTAGCAGAACTAAACCTACATTCAGTCATGAAGAAGGAGCCCTTTTTCTTTGCTGCTCTGTATCTCAGACCATGCAGCACTCAGCTGTCCTTGCATGAACACAAAGCCTTTTGTCTAAACATCTTACACACAGAACTGTTCACAAGCAGCATGGCAACTTCAGTTCTAACCTCTGTTAAATGGAATAGTTGGCACAGTAGCTGCCGGGATATATCACCTAATAATTACTCCTCAGCCTTCCCCGCACAACTCCAAAAAACCAATCCAAAACAATTTGCCTGCAGCACAGCCAGCCATTTACCTGAGGCTTGAGTCAACGTGTTACAATTAGCTTTATTTTTGAACAAAGCTTAATAATACTTGAAAAACTCATCTTTCAAAAAAGATTCAATTTCACAGAACTCTGCAAGGAAGATTTACACAGAAAGGGTTGGGAGATTTCATGCATGAAAGGGTTGTTGAGGGAACTATTTCACAGAATAACCAACAAAAAACAAACCCAGAGTAAAACCCAGGCAACTCATAATTACAGTACATTGATGTGCAAGATTTGCATGGTGCAAGCACCCACTGAATTTGTGTCTTGTTCTTAGAAACTTCGTAACTGACAAAATCCTCTGCTAGAGAACTCGTAGTAAAGAGCAGAAGAACCCAACTGAAACGATCTAAACAAAAGTGCCTGTTTGTGGAGATCCTCCTTTGCTTTCTGGATGCTGGAGTAGCATCCTCTGTCACACGGGTGATACGAGCCTCCTTTGGACCCATGCACCTCAGAACTGCACCTGAGTAAGTGCATCACCTCGTGCTCCAGAAGGCAAAGATGGCTAAAAAAAAAAGTGGCTAAAAAAAAAAAGTGTTCTGCTTGGCTCCAAAAGGTTCCTGAGAAAAACCCGTCAGTTATTTGAATTGACTCTACTTTGTTTCATAGGCTTCTGAGTGTCTGCGGATCAGGTTGAACTTGCCTGTAGGGTCAGGGACATACCACTTCTCCCAGACCTCAGCATAGGAAGCTGTTCTTCCCCAGGGTTTGAAATGTCCATTCCAGTGGAGTAGCTTGGCAGCTTTCACAAACTGAGGAGAGTACCTTTTTCCAGCACTAGACCCTTTCATGGAAAAAGAAGAATTAGTGTCTGAAGTAAAGGCAGCAGGAACACCAACATGCAAAATGTTAACTTCAAAGGATTTAACAAAGGAAATCTTATTATTTATGGAGAAAGGAGGTGATATGGGAGGCAGAAATAACAGTAGAGTGAAAAACAAATCAGGTACAACTAAATGCCACTTTAATCTCTCTCAATATCTATTTTAATACACTGCCTTAACTTGCAAGTTCTTCCAGACACGGAGATGTATTCAGCAGCCTACGTATTGTTCAGCAGAAACAAAACCTCAAAAAGCTTTCCCAGCACTGAGGTTTCATCAGTAGCAAAACAGACATGAATGTTCAACAGTCATGGAAGACACACCTCAAATCATTTTAGATACAACATATATCTGGAAAATGAGAAGCATTTTGTAAATCAATTCAAGAACTACTCCCTGGTAGTTCAAAAAAGCCCCAAGAAAGTACTGCAAAGCTGTGCTTCTTAAAAAACAAGGGACAGAAGAGGGGAATAAAAGATCCATTTGCTGCACCATCAGGCCTGGAAAAGCACACTGGGACAGCAGCATCACAGATGTCTCATACATACCGAGATGTCTGACGTTCCACATGGGATCAATACTGGAATGTTGCTTGTAAAATACAATCAGCAGTGGAGGTGTTGTGATGCTGCCAGCCAGAGTCTTACTGTAAAGTTCCTCTCTGGAAGGAAAGATGAAAAGAAGTTGGAAAAGGATACTGGTGTGGCCCTAAATCCGTTGATTTTTCACCTGCAGCAGCATGACAGGAACCCACAGATACACACACAGCCCTTCATCCAACAGTTAAATGCCACCAGCATAACCCCAGCCCTGAGCTGCTGCCACCCCAGCCTGGGGGTACTTACACTACATTAAGTGCCATCCACTTCTCCAGTTGCTTAGTGATGTTCTGTAATTTCCATTCTGTCAAATTGGCAATGAAAACCCCAGGATTGAAAGAGCAGGTGTTGGCTTTCATGTCAAGCTTTCGGATGGTTTCTTTTTTGTAATCTAGGAATCCGATGTAATTATACTGGGTGGGGGAAAGAAGAGTAGAAATTAGCTTAAAATATGGTGAAATTCCTATTTAAAGAAAAATTCTGCACAACTTGCAACAGACAGACATAAGTTGAAGTTGTTAAAGCAAATATCCCTTCCTTTAAAATGAGAAAAAGAAAGCTTAAGAGGTGTAACATTTTAAAAATATAATTATACGGACTACATATTTTCAGGAATGCTGCATGGTCTTAATACTACCGTATTATTAATATGGTACTGGTCTCAGAAAAAGTACTTTTTATACATTCACAAATGAAAAATTCTCTCTCTGATGTTCTAACACCTCCTGCTGTTCCATGCTGAGAATTGCCCTCATTGTAAAGCACAGTAAAAATTCAAAGTGCTTTTACTGTGCCTAAACAGAAACTGCAGGTGCCACTTGTAACGAAAACATCAGTATAAATTGGTTTGGGTAGGGACAGTCACACCTTCAGGTTCACAGCATTTAGAACATGCCTGGGATCCGTGGTGTTGTTGCCACTGAATCAGAATAAAACTGACCTGATTGCCTGCTCCACGGACAGCAACTTTGCTAGATGTTGAGTCACAGTCATCTGAAAATGCAGCTGCGTGTCCGGGTTTCAATGGAGTGTTGTAAAGTTCAAGAATATCATCTGGAAAAAGGAAAAAAGCACAGAAAATTCAAAAGCAATCCTTATTAAGTGCCAAGCTGTGCTTTGTTCAGGCCATTGCTACAGCAGGTAAAACTGTTCAGTTTAACTTAACTCACTCATATTCACAAAGTTTTTACATCTTTCCTGGAAGTGTTTGGGTTCTGTGAGGGATGGGATACTGACCTCAGCACAAGGCCAGTGGCTGCAAACAAAGGTGCCATACCTTGCACTATTACATCATCATCCACATAGATGACCTTCTCTGCATGAGGTACAAAGCTGGGCAAGTAGAATCTTGCAAAGGTTAACTGTGGGAACAAGAAAGCAAGAGAAGTGAAAAATTAAAACAAAAAATTGCCCCAAAAAATGTGACATTGACTGATTCTTCTGGCACTTATCTATGGCACTAATGTCCAAGACAAACTTCTACTAACAAAGTAAAACAGACAACAGTATCCTAAAAGTAATTTAAAATAAACAGGTTCCATCGATTCCTGGTTTCATATGAATTTATATATTGATAAACTTAACTTTAGAATTTGTATTAAAATTTCTTATTTCTCCACATATATCTGTAGTATCTCCAAGGTGCTGGCGTGCTTGACATGCTGTGTTTCACTGTAACTAGCAGCAAAAAAACGCTACTAAGCATGCCTATTTAGACATTCAAATCCATTTCTCACAAGCTGGAAATTTATTTTTACTGAAATTTAGGGATTTGATTATAAAAGTTTCCTTCTACACCAATAGATAAGGTTTTGATCTCTAGTTGTGTTAAAAGCCAACATCAAAATATATTGCTATTAGCTATAATTGCAAAGAGTAATGAACAGCATCCTCACTGGTTTGAGGGTGTCTGCCTTTTGAGGATCCACTTGTACTTTCCCTTCTAAGACACGAGGGTCAAAATCCAAAATGCGGTATCTCATATTTTTCAGAGCAGTGCCACTCAGCCACAGCCTGCAAAGAGGGGAAAGCCATAGGTCTTGTTAATGAGACAAAATCAAAGCAAAAGCAAGAGGTCTGACTGACAGTGAGAGAGATCTTCATGTGCCCACTCATTTCCCTACCCACAAACACACACCTGGGATGTGAGCTATGGCTGAGCCCTGTGTGGCTCCAGGGACGTGCCCACTGGCAGCACATCTGGGACATGTGGAAGGTACAAGGTTGCTTCTTATTTCATTAGAAATACATGGTCCTGTTATCACAGGTCCTTCACAAAAACCATTTGTGTGGACAGAGGGGGGTAAAAATAAAACGATCAAAGAACAATCTACAAAAATGGAGAAACCTGATTGCCAGCATTTGAATTACTTAATGAAATGCAGAAGTGACTTTTACAACCCTTCACAAATTAACTCCAACCCCACTGGTTGGATATAATCCCACTGGAAAAGATGGCTGTTTTCCATCTCTGAAACTCTGCCAGGAGGAATGGCTGTAGGACTCCCCACAGCAGCCTTGCCAAAAAGCTGCAATAAGCAGTAGCAGGTAGGAATGCAAGTCGGAGGAGTGCAGCTCCAGGGAAAGGCAGCTCTCTTCTCAGAGACATGGAATTTTATGGTATTGTGGGAATCCAATGAAAAGATAATTATTACCTCAAGTGATCCACTGTATCATTCAGAGTAACAATATAGAAAACCACGTTGGATTTGGTGTGATGGTAAATGCTGTTCATGGCTGCAATTGCTCCCCCAAGCCTCTCATCCGACGCTGCAATGACCACAGAAATCTCCTTATCATTCTTCTCATCTACCAGCCTCTGGGGAGCTGCAGGAATGAAATCTATAGGCTGAAGTCCTAACGGACTTGAATCTGTGAAGTACAAATGGCATAATGTACTTATTTTTATTATTACATATTATTACCACACTAAAATTCCCAACACCTTCAATTATTCCTGCTATGCAAGCACTTGGATGTCTCAGCTGAGCTGTGCATTACAGCCTGCCAATATCAAACACTTAAAACAGAGCACCTGCTTTTGAGAATTTGAGATGTTAATGAATAGAAGAACACCACAGTTACAAAAAACTACACACATTTAGCCACACATATTCACACACAGCACAAGGAACTAAAATAAGGCTGAGCTTTCCATGTCTCCAACCTCACTTCCCCCTCCCATTTACCCAAACCACATGCTAGGTTCTCTCTGGCCAGAGCATGTGCTTTATCACTAATCTTAAAACAAACATTTTTTTTTTAAATTAAAACAAACCCCAACATACCTGACAATTCCCGTTTCAAGAAGTCACTGAGACTTAGGAAGTTATGATGAAGAACTAGCAAAAATATGACAACAGCCACGATAAGGATGGAAATGTTCACTGAAAATTTAGAAGAAAAAAGGGTCATCAGTATAACCAGGGAAAAAGAAACTCAGATGCAAAAGACACTTTAAAAAAAATTAGATGCATACATATGCACATACCTTTCCTTAGCGTCATTTTTCTATTATTTTATTATTCGCATAAGGCTCCTGAAAACCTGCAAGAAAAAAACCCAACACATCAGTCATTTCCTACTTCCAGTGTATGCCTACACACACTGTCAGCAGAAGTGTCAAAACAGTTTCAGTGTCAAGTGCAGTGAATGTTTCCTTCCCTCAAAGAGCGAACAGTGTACGTCACGTTTTAATAAGTATGGTATCAGTAAGTACTGAACTACAACCACAGAATCACAGAATGGTTTGGGTTAGAAGGGACCTTCAAGATCACCTGGTTCCAATCCCCTGCCATGGGCACAGACACCATCCACAGCTCCTCTGGGCAGCCTCTGCTGATGCCTCCCCATGCTCACAGGGAAGAATTCCTTCCCAATATCCCATCTAACCCTGCCCTCTGGCAGTGTGACACCATTCCCCCTTGTCCTGTCACTCCAGGCCCTTGTCCAACGTCCCCCTCCGGCTCTCTTTGGAGCCCCTCTAAGCACTGGCAGGGGCTCCAAGGTCTCCCCAGAGCCTTGTCCTCTCCCGGCTGAACACCCCCAGCTCTCCCAGCCTGTCGTCAGGACAGAGGGGCTCCAGCCCTCAGAGCCTGCTCTGGACCTTCTCAAACAGGTCCACATCCTTTTTATGTTGGGGAAATCCCCCCTCCCTTACCTATTTAAAGAAGAATTTGGGGAAAAAAAGGAGACATACAGATCTTGCCACTTCACTGACAGAAAAACAAATGATAAACCCCGTCTGCCAGTCAAAAGTGAACTGAAAAGATCTGGAAAATTACATGGGGTTTCTTTACTGTTTAAACAAATTATTTAACTATCTGAACTAGAAGTATCTAAACAATAAGATAAATTATTATACATTTCCTCCCACATTTAATCAGCTGCAAGATGTTGTCAGGACACAGTGTTCATGAGATTTTAACAAACAGAATTATATACTTTCAAAACCACTAAACTCTCCACATAGAATATAACAGAATATCAGCTGAGGTATCATCACATTAAAGATATCACAAAAGTGGGAAAGTATTAACATCATGTTATAGAAGTGGGTAAAAACACAACACCGATGCAATTTTTGTAAGAAATTAAAACCCTTGTTCATTATTTAAGGGTGAAGGTGACTGTGAAATCACAACAAGAGCTGTGTAACCTGGAATGCGAAGGAGCTCTCAGGTAACACACGGAAAGCACTGTAACAACTCACAAAATTCCAGAAACGGGGACAGACTCGCGGAATCTCCCTATGAAAACAGGCTGTGCTGTGAACATCACACGTGTCAGACCCCAGCATCTTCTCTGCAGCACAGCACGGAGGGCCCGGGGTGGGACATGGGCTGTGCCAGCCCAGCACAGTGCCACGTCCCAGGGACACGAACACTGCAATGCCCAGAGCACAGACAGAGCCTGTGAGGGGCTGGGGGGGCTCAGCCTGGAGAGCAACAGCTCAGGGGACACCTCCCCACTCTCCACAACCCCCTGACAGGTGTGGGTTGGGCCCTGTCCCAGGCAATCGGCAATAAGACAGGAGGGAAGGGGCTTAAGCTCTGTCAGGGGAGGTTTAGGTTAGACACCAGGAAGAAATTTTGTACAGAGAGAGTAATCAGGTATTGGAATGGCCTGTCTACACAGGTGGTGGATTCACCATCCCTGGAGGTTTTTAAGATGAGACTGGACACGGCACTCAGTGCCATGATGTGGTAATCACAGTGGTGTTGGATCAAGGGTTGGACTTGATGATCTTGGAGGTCTCTTCCAACCCGGCTGATTCTATGACTCTATGATTTTATGATTCTCACTCTCCACAACCCCCTGACAGGAGGGTGTAGCCATGTGAGGGTCGGGCTCTGTCCCAGGGAACCAGCAACAGGACAAAAGGGCACAGCTTAAGGCTAGGCGAGGTTTAGGCTGGACATTAGGAAGAAATTCTTTACAGAGTGATCAGATACTGGAATGTGCTGCCCAGGGAGGCGGTGGAGTCACCGCCCCTGGAGGTGTTTAAGAAGAGACTGGACGTGGCACTGGGTCTGGCAGACAAGGCGGTGCTGGGTCAGGGGTTGGTCTCGGTGATCTCAGAGGTCTCTTCCACCCTAATGTTTCTGTGATTCTGACACGCGGCACCGACCCCTGCGCGGGGCACTGGCACGGCGCGCGGTGAAACGCCCCTGGCGCGAGGCCCGCAGACATCCCGCTCCGCTCCCCGCAGACATCCCACTCCGCTCCCCGCAGCGCTCCTCGGGCCGGCACAGCCCTGCTCGGATCCCGGCGGGCCCGGCTCTCCCTCACGGATCCCACACCCGCCGCGCCGAGGTTGCCCAAGGCCCGGCCCGGCCCCTCAGGGACAGGCAGCCCCGCACTGCCCCGCACCTACCGGGGTCCCGCAGCGCGAAGGCAGCCCTTGCCGAGGAGCCGGGGCGGGAGCAGCCCCGCGGGGGCGGCGATGATATCCGGGGCGGGAGGCGGCCCCACAGCCCAGCAGGGCCCGGGGCGGGGTTCGGGGCGGGGCGGCCGGGCCGTCTTTCCGGCCAGCTCAGCCGCTTCTTTCCGCTGTTGGTGCCACTCGGAGTGCCGGAATCGCCTCAGGAGCCGCGCCCGGGAGGTGCTCAGCGCCGCCGGACAGCCCGGCCTAAGGAGCAGCGGCAGCAAGAGGAGGCCGCGGAGGAGTCGCCGCCATGCTGAGCGTGTTCCGCTCCATCCCCACGCAGATGGTGGGTGGGTGAGGCCCGGCCGGCGCGCGGGAGACGCGGGTGAAGGAACGCGGTGATTGCCGTTGTGGAGGTTGGAAGGGGAGCTCTGGCGTGCTCTAAAGGGGAGGTGCGAGGGACGCCCCAAGGTGTTTTCCCGCACCGTGTGCTCGCTGAGAGCCAGGTTTCCTAAAGTCATACAAACAAAAATAGGTCGGGTTGGAAGAAACCTCTGGAGATCGTCCAGTCCGACCCCCGGGGCAGGGGCACCTGTGACACAGGAAAGCCTCCAGGTGCGTTTGGGATGTCCCCAGAGAGGGACCCTCCACGCCCTCCCTGGGCAGCTGTTCCAGGGCTCGGCCACCCTCAGTGGGAAGTTCTTCCTCATGCTGAGGTGGAACTTGTGCTCTAGTTCATGGCCATTGCTCCTTGTGCTGTCGCTGAAAAGAGCCTGGCACCGTCCCCTTAGCACCCGCCTTTGAGACATTATTATATGCATCGACGGTATATAATAGGTGCCACTCGCACCGTGTCCCCTCAGGCACACTGCCTGCTGTCGTGTTACAGCTTTTACTTAGCGGTGTTAAGCTGATCACAATGATATTTTGAACCCGCATCACTAACCCTGAACAGGCAGTGCTTGCTTCTGTTTCCAGGGAGCGTGGTCAAGCCTGCAGGGGAGCTGTTCCCAGGCACTGGAAAAGTAATTCTGGTGTGAAAATTGAACAAAACAGCTGAGAACCCCTGGTCAGGCCGAGTGTAGGCTGTAACCTGAAAGATTTTAATAGGTAGGTTTGTGTTTTGAGTAACTCACCAAAAAGCGTCTCTCTCCACAGGACTACAAGGGCCAAAAATTAGCAGAACAGATTTTTCAAGGAATCATTCTTGTCTCTGCAGTAAGTATATTGGAACTGTGGGTGAGAACATAAAGGGCTACTTTGTTTTCTGATTTTACAAACAATTTTTTCCCCTGATTGTTTGGGGTTACTAAAAGCTTTAGATAAAATCGGAGGGGCTATCATGCATTAAAACTTGTCTTTTTCCCATGTTTTAGTTTCATTACTGGCCTGCAGTTTTGAAAAGGTTAGAAACATTGAGGAACTGTGCTTTTGAAAAACCTGTACTTCCCTGTTTCCCCCCACAATTTAATCATGGCATGGGAAATATTTTTCTTCATTTAGAATTTGATTTTTTTAATATACTTTTTTTCCCAGGTAATTGGTTTCATCTATGGATACATCACTGAACAGTTTGGATGGACTGTCTACATAGTTATGGCTGGATTTGCTTTATCATGTTTGGTAAGAGTATTTTTTTTCCCAAAGCAGAAAATATGTGCACTATTTAACCTGGAATAAGCGTTAAATTAAGGGGCTGTCAGCACAGAGTGATGTTTTTAATTCAGTTAGTTCATATGTATTTGTACTTGCTTTGATCTGCAGAGTGTTTTGCAGGCCAGTAAATGCCTCTTCTGAAATGCTAGCAGGGTTTTAGAGAACACTGCAATTAAATACTGGCCTCGAGTTCATTTTTCATTCCAATTAACTGTTACTGTTAAGTCCAGCTGACAGCATTGATCACAAAAAGGCCAGTGAGGCTTCCTGTGCAGTAAGAGCTCGTCACAAACATTTTGCAGTTGGCCCGTGCTTGACTGAGGAGGGAGGCAGAGTATGGAATTAGAGGAGTAATTCCTTATTTGTGCACATGAGGTGTCCCGTTCCTATTCCAAATCCAGTTTCACATGTGGTTCTTATACCTTTCAATAGATCAGATAAACATGATTTGACCAACCACTATTAGCTCACACACACACACTGCTGTTTTGAAAAGCCACTGTACTTCTCTGGCATCACCACCCATCTGTTCCTTACTTAAGCATCCCTGAGTCAGTGTGGCTACAGTCACTTATCCATGATGCCAGGCAAGGGGAGGGTCTCACAGCAGCATTGGGATGTGCTGGGATGTTGGTGTCACCCCAGGAGTCCAGAGGTATCCCTTTTTCTTCAGGGTGGGTGCTGTCCTGCGTGCAATGACCTGGGGCCCTTCAGTCACATCCTTCAGTTTACACTGTATAGTGCATAGTCACGTGGGCTTTTTAGTGTGAAATTGTATGAGTTTTCTTAGGACTAATTGATAGGACAGTTAGGGATTAAGATTTTCCTAACAGGCTGTACAAAACAGCTCTTTAGCATCTCAATTCACGTGCTCTGCATTCATTCCTTGTCTCCCAGCTGACACTCCCTCCATGGCCCATGTACCGCCGCAACCCCCTCAAGTGGCTGCCTGTGCAGGAGTCGGGAACAGAAGAGAAGAAGGCAGCAGACAGAAAGCCAAAGAGACATGCTAAAAGCTAAAAATTACAGTTTTTCATGCTGTTACTTTGTTAAATTTTGTTAAATGAATTTCCTCTGGGAGAGAACTGTGTTTGGGTTTTTTCTCAGTGCTTTGTATATACTGTCATGAGTACTCCAAGCCCTGCAGAGAGCATGAAGGCTCTGAAGCTGGTCTGGAGTTTCAGTGAAGTCTCTGGGAACACAGGAATGAGCAAAGGGTAAAGCAAATAGCTGATCTAATTCTTCTGTGGTGTACTCTCATCTTTCACCCACCTCTAAAGGAGGGCTTACACAGCTGGTTAATGTATCAAACTGGCCTCTCTGATCACTTAGGCAGATTTGTTCCGTGTCATCCCGGTAGCTTTTAGTTACTGGATTTTTCCCCCTCCAGATTAGCTGGTACCTCTTCTTTGGCAGAATACATCATGATTTCGATTCTATGATTCCATGTGTCTGAACACTGTAAGGTAACTTCTGTAACTTGCATTTTTTCTGGTTAACACATCAGTTTGAAGATCATTTGACTAATAGGAACTTTCTTAATGTCAGCAACAGTCCCCACTGACAGCACAAGTTGTAGTGGCTTTTTCAACATCTTTGTAGTAGCAGAAACTAAAATAACTTAAGGCTACTGAGGTCACACTTTCCTCAAGTATTTTAGTAAAAAGGAACACAGCGAATCAAATCAAGTCCAGTTAAGCTACTGTCGTAGCCTAAAAGATAATATTCAGCTGGATTTCTACTGAAATATTTCTAACCCTGTGTAAAACAAGCTTGTAACAAGTACTGTGAAATAGTGATTTGCAGAGCTGTGGCTTATGTACAAAGAACTGTTCTAGGAGACTGCAGAGTGGCATTTTTTGTTTAAAATAAATTTCCCTGGGATGGGAAAGTAACATTTTGATTCTACAAAATACAATAGCTCTTGAAACATTGTAACTTGAACATCTGGTACATGAGAGGCAGCAGGATCCATAGGAAGGGCGTTTCTTTACTACAGACCCAGCTTGGTAACCTCCCTTCCCAGGTGCTGCAGGTTGGAGTATTTCAGCTACAGGCAGGAAGAGAGACAGGTTGTTAATTTAGAATTTTATTTTACAAATTCAGTTTATTTGACTTCTTTATCCTTTAAAAAGAACATGTGCTTTTTCTGCAGGGATGGTACACAACAATGCCTGGTGTGTGTAGCAAGACAGGATCCAAAGAAAGGGAAAAGTTAAGAAATGTTTCTCAAAGTGAGTCTGGTCTTGGGCACTTCCATTCCTGAAAGGAATTAGTATTTGTAAGGCAGAAGGATTTCTCCAGCTGGGACCATGGTAACCATGGCTGCATTCCTTTCAAACATTTTCAGGCTTCCTTCATCCAGTTATCAAACACTTTCCACCACCTTGGCAACTGCCTCAGCAGTGAAACACAAAGGCAAAGTCTCTCCTTAAAAGCAGTGCAGCCACCCCCCTCAGCACTTGGACTTGGCAATTTATGGCATTTAATTATTTTTTCTCCTGCTAAATTTTCACAACTCTCTGATGTAACAGCTTATAGCCTATCACACCAGAGCCTTGGCAGAGATTTTGTTACCCTGTTTATGTGACTATATCAAAAACCTTTTGCTATGACAAACCCAAACAAAAACATAATTTTTTTGACACTCCTTAGTATACAAAACTTGGTACCCATCCCTATGTGCATCTATGAGAAGCAACTTTTCAAAGTTTCATTAAGAGAATAAAAACTAAACTAATAGTTTCTTTTCTGAGAAAGTGATAGCCTGGTTCACATTTTAATATTACTACAAACTCTAACATTTTCTGCAAGTTCACCTCCTTATTCCAGCAATGGAGAGCAACAGATAAATGTGCTTTGTAAGCTGGTCCAGTCTATCACATGGCCTCTAAAAGAGTCCTTTTCTCTAAGGAAAAGACTGTGGTCAGAGCTTCACATTTTCTTCAAGAAATTTGAGGTGACGAGCCTTCGCACTGTAACTCACGTACTTGTCTCCCATGTGCTCCCGCAACTGCAGCTGTTCAGAACACAAAAAACAAAACCCACAAAACTTACTGACACTGAAACACAGCAGGAACTACCACAATATTAACAAAAAAAAATACCAGAGCACACAACTGAAAGCAGAATGTGAAGCTTTGTAATGGAGGTGAGAGGGAAGAAAAAGCCTTCATTGTCTGAAGGCAAGAGAGAGTTCCAAATCCCACACAACAATTTAGATTATAAATCAGATCTTCACAGGTTGCAAATGAAATACTGCATGGCTAAGATAGAAAATTACAACATACTTAGGCCCTTGCCTGCCCATGACTTTTTGGAATCAAGGTTTACCCTGTATCAGTAGGGTAAAGATACTGCTCATTTATCCAGGTTTGTAAAGAAATTAAACTATCTGACTATGAAAGACATTCACCTCTCTTTTCGCTTCATCATCATCTTCCATGATTTTGTACACCTTCTCAAGAAGTTTCACTCCCAATCCTTGCACCACATCAGATCTTAGAATTTCAACCATTCTCCTGATCTTGTTAGGAACTGACAACGTATCTATTAAAAAAAAAAAAAAAAAGGCAAAAATCAATACAGTAGTAATTGCTTTTAATATAGACAATTTTCATACCCTGCAGAAGAAGAATATGGGATATTTCTTTGGTAAGTATTACCAAAGAATTGCAGAGCAACAGACCTGAAGGAATCTCCTCAATGTTTAATTCCTCTGATTCATCAGGTGATTTCCCATGCAAAACCAAAGTGTCTCGATATTTTTTATGGAGTTTAAACTCTGGGGCTTGAGTTGAGGTTACACAGCACTCAGACTTCTCTTTAGAGTCCATTTTCAGTGTCCAGGTCATCAGCTGCACCAAGTCACTCATTTCATTCACATTGCTTTTCCTAGGAGAAGATGTAATTCAGTCACCACTCATGATGCAATTTCCACCCTGCATTCTGAGGACTCTCAGTAAGTTTAGTGAGGTCCTAGTACGTATTCCATGTCAAACTACTTCCTGTGGTGCAGTTTTATCCACTAGCAACACCAGCAATATTTCATCTAATTACCCAGAGCCCTGTCACCCTGAAAAAAAAAGCCCAATCCTACTGGCTGCTGCCAGCTCTGCAGCTGCACCTCCAGTAACACAGCAAATGACTGCTTTTGAGAAGCTGCTTACACTGACAAAATCGGAAATAAATTCAGCCTCATACACAGTGGAAAGGAAGCACATTGGCACCTTTTAACTCATGCTTTTAATGCACAGTCACAGAAAGCCAACAGTTAAATAAAGTTCTTTCCCTTAATGCACCACATACTTCTTCAATCACTCACTACAGAGAGATAAAGTGTGAAAGCCGCCTTTTTCCCCACTCCAAATCAAGGTCTAATATAGCAGTGAAAACTCTTGCACAGTGTTAAACAAAATACCTCTCCTTGGAATCCCCATCAGACTTGTCTGTAGAGCTTGTGGAAGAACTCAACTCATCATCAGACAGGTAATGGGTTTCTCTCTTTTTCTAAGTGAAAAGAGAACAAATGACAAATTCTAATACCTGAAAGTAATTTAGCAATATGGTTTGAATTACTGTTCTTATGTGGAAGGAACACTTCTAACAAACATATTCTTACAGACTCCTCCTAGTAATATTTAAAAGGTGTAACTTTAAGCTTTAAAAACAATACCCAGGCCATCATCAACATACTGTATGAAATGCATATCTGACTGTCATGACATCTCAGTCATAAACCACTGCAAATGCTTCAACAAGTGTTAAATCACGTATCTCTGTCAGTTCTTTGCCAACTATATTATAAAGGCATCACCCTTAGCCTTAAGACATTAAAAATAATATTTAAATACATTTTTATTAGTTCTGTAAGCTCCCAGCATTCTCTGGGATTTGAACCACTTGTTAACCACTTGCACAGCATAAGCACACACAAGTAGCCTGTACACCTTCTGTAACTCAGTTTGTGATTGCACACAAGTTTTTGCATTTAGGTAACAGATCTAAGCACACACACATAGGTAAAACATGCAAAAAACCACTTCCCATATGCAAGTGGGAGAGAAAATTTGCATTTCAGACTCAAATTTCTTCACTGTTACTCTTCTGCATTTATTTATAACTACAGATAAAAAATAAAAATGTTTAACACCATGAACAAAGCAAAATTAGATGTACCAGGTAGCGTGTCATTAATAGAAATTTAAAGCAGGCTATTGATCTGTAACCAAAGCATAGTTCAGGATAAACTTTTTCCCTTCCAAAATAAAATAAATTCTTCAATTTAGAGAGTCCATAGCAATTAGCAAGAGATTCCTAGTTTTCATCTCTGAAAAGTGGACTGAAAATACATAGGAGCCTGGAATGTTAAACTCATCTAGACAAACAAAGTGGGTTGGAGATCTGTACTCCACCCCAGGACTTGCAGAGCAGTATTTACAGAGAACTGGGCATTCTTATGGACTGAGATTTTCTTCCACTCAGTTTACCTGAGAAATACTGGGATCTGATGAGGACTGAGCAACTTTAACACAATTTTCCACGTGTGGTTTTGCTTCAGCTACTGCACCATTTGACGACTGCCTTGCTGGGATCACTGGAAGGATGATATTTTTAGAATATTTACAACTTAGCCACATGTATTTTGAATTGGTTTCATGCTCATGCAAGAAAAATTCTATCACCAGGCAGAAGACAGGCAGGTAGGTATGTATTCTGCTAAGGGAAAACACTGAAGCTTCTGTCTGAAAGGTGAATATTCTGTGTTTCATGTGCATTTCTAAGACAAGCTATCACCACAGAACACAACATAACTGACTAAGCTGCAGAAAGATACGGGCATGTTAACAGAAATTTTTACTTAACACAGAACTAGGCCCTTAGTGCATCTTTCTGAAGATGGCAGTGAAGAACAAACAGGTTATAATTTCTTCACAAAGAAGTTATTAGCCTACTTACACATAAAATGTTAACATGTAAATGTAAAAGTTACCAGAAGGAAACATCTCCCGAGACTGTTTCAGCCTCCTTCGCTCTCTTGCTGACAAGGGCCGCTCCTTCAAAGGAAGTTAATTTGCTATTAATTTGTAATCACCATAATTGCTTTGTTACCTAATCACAGATAAAGCAAAAACTCCTTTTCAACTGACATGGAGGAAAGAGCCATTAGAACAGACCTTCTGATCATTTAACAAATGCTTCACTATTTCATACAAAATGCTCTCGTTCAATGAGACTAGTCTGCACTCTGACCTCCAGTGTTCAGCAAAGCAGCTGCATGGAGCAGGTGCTTGACAGGCCTTCCATTAGGTAGGAAACTACTGCATGTTTCTTTACTCATTGTGCATATACTCAGAGAACAAACTGCTCAGAAGGAACGAGACAAAAACAAGCAGCCACAGCATCCAGCACTAACCGGTGGAACGGCAGCTTGAGTGGCTTTGGCAATCTTTACAGGCTCAGAGGCTTCAGCATCAAGCTGCTCGGCACACCTCTGAGCTGTCCTCGTGCTCACATCAGCAGGAACAGGCAGAGGTTGAGGAGAAACTGTTCTGAACTTGACAGAGAAGTAAGCAAGAATTTATATATATTTTTTTTTAATTAAAAGGTTAAGCATTCTGCAATCTAGAAGACATTCTTTTGCACAGTAAAGCTCGATGTCAGAAGTTTCAAACCCTATTGTAACCTCTGCACATCTCCCAACTTCATCCTTTCCTCTCCACTTGCAACCATTTTCCTTCTCTCCATCCCTACATCGTGTCTCCCTCCTCCCAGACTATTCTTCAGCCAAAGGCTTCACAACCACTGTCGCCACCCTCAAACAGCAAAACCCATGAGAAAAACAGGGTGTTCATTACCAATGATGCTCTTTATCTTCATATATCCAGTGCCTTTCCCCAAAGAAACATAGGCTGCTTCTAAAGGCCCAGTGCTCTGCATTTTTTTACCAATGAAGTTATACAGGTATACATGAAACACGAACAGCACTAAAACACCCACCCTTTAAAAAAAAAATAGGTCCCACTTTGAAAGAGGAGAAACGCAGGAGGTCTTAAAGGAGAGAGGAGAGTTATTTTTCAAGTATCTGCACCTTCTCTGAGCAGCCTTCAGCCAGCTCTCTTCTCTTCTGCTGCTGCCGTGAGAGAGAGGGTTCACTGACAGAGCTGTGAGGCTCCAAATGGAAGGTTTTCCCCTGAGCATCTCCCGAAGCTCCATGACTGACATCACCCTAATAAGTGAAAGTATTTTTAAAAAATGTAGACATACCATTTCCAGATTTACACATACACACTTTCAAAAAAAGAAAAAAAATCAGAGGCCCCTTGACTATTTGGACTGCAACCACTTTAGCACAGCACAGGGACAACCACAATAAACTCTTACTTGACAGATGGTTAGAGAAAATACCTTCTGTACCAGCATTTCTAAACCTTCAAGGAAGGACACTTACTTGAATTACAACAGGAACAAAGGGTCCTAGCAGCTCTTCAGTAGAATCCAAGCTCTACAATAAATAATGATTTCTCCTGAGAAAAGAGTCTATGAACATCACACTGCAGACCAAAACGCAGTGAAAAGACAATCACCACCAATTAGCTCCCCATCCAAATCAGGATTAACTTGAGACTAGCCAGGCCTATTTCGAACATAGAACTAAGAAATGACAAAATAATTCTTACCCTCTTTTGAGTTGGAAAATTGTTGTTCTTTGTAAAACCAGAATTTCCACTACCTGGATGGAAAGCCCAAAACTATTTCACCTCCTTGCCTTTGCAAATCTGAAGCCAAGGCTCCCAACTACTCAGGAACTGCATCAGCAATGTTACTCCGATGGAAAAACATGCAGCAGCTCTCATTTTCAGAGCTGGCCATTAGTTAAATCTGTTTCGAAGTCTATTTTAAATAAGCATAAAAGCATTACCAGGTCAGGCTGCTTTTGGTCTTTTGATATAGGCTTCAGGAGTTTCAAAGTGTCATCGTCATCTTTTATAGCATTAACAGAAGACTGCTGAGACTCAACATTTTCAGCTTCAAAAGCTTGTTTTACTCTTTGCTGTAGTCCATCTCCATTAATTGGTGGGCTATTACATGTTATTTTAGAATGGCCTGGAACATTTAAATACTTCGCTTTATTATTCTCTGGGATATGCTCACTGCCACGCTTCAGCCTTTCATATGGGAAGATATCAATTTTCACTTCACTAACTGTAGCTATAGAGTCTCCCAGGCTGTTCAGATCATTATTGCTTGGTTTTCTTTCCACCTCAACAATTGGTTTCTCTGAGGGACAAAATTTGGTGGCTTTATATTTGATGATGCAATCTTCTTCATTCTAGAATTAAAAAGAGAACAAGAAAAATTACTTTTTGGGTATTACACACATATGAAAGAATTCTTTAAGCCCTTGAGGAAAATCAAGACCGTATCAGATACAGAAACTGCAAGGAAAATACGACCAATTATGGATTGAGAGCCTCAGTAAAGTCAACACCACCATTTTAAAAGAGATACAGACTGGATTCGTAGATTACCTGTTGCAGGTACTGATTTATACACATGGAGTACAAACTTTTCACCAGATCATGAAAGAAAAGTTGTACTCACTTGGCTCTTCCTTAAGGGAGGAGCCAACAAGCACCAAGTTTGAGATGTACTACACCACATACATTCAGTATTTCAACATTTAAAGTTTAAACCCAGAACAACAGATTCATTCCAGAAAATAAAAGACATGCACAAGATTAACCATTACAAAAGAATCATTCTAAACACTGGAAAGAATTTCAACAATAAGCAATGTCATTTGTAACTGTAATTAGTTTTTAAATATATGTTTTTGATTGAAAAAATTATTACCACTTTAGTTAGCATCTTAAAGACATTGCAATTACTTTCACTGATCCACAGCTGATAATTTACTTCTACTCTTGCCTGAACACAACTCCTTCCTTAATAAGAATTCTACAAATTCATAGAAATCAGATCTATATTCTCACAAATGGTCAAGGGAATTCTTATAAAACTGAGGTTTTTCTCCAGAAAAAGCAAGAGGGATTTGGTGTCTGTTGGGTTTTGTTATTGTTGTTGTCTTATCGTTTGGATTTTTTTAAAGGAAAAAATAGCATGTCTCACAACTTGGCATTTCTTGGCTTGTTCAGAGGAGTGGTTTTGGCGTGTAACTTTTCTGCTGTGAGGTTCATTCTTTGCTGAGATGAGAGAACAAGGATCTTCAGGTTTAGAATTCATTGTTTTCTTCTGATTTCTAGCTGCTTTCCTGCAAAGAAAACCAAGGTTGCTCATTCAAGCACCATCAAACTAGGTCTTAAGACATTTCACTAGATTATACAAATTAAAAAAAAAAATCCCCTTCACTAAACAGCTTTTGTACGAAGAATTCTCAGATAATGGGCTTTTTCAACAGACTGTGCACAACATCCTCATTTTCATTTCTAGAAAAGGAGCTTAAAAACACAATTCAGACTCTGCCAGCAATGTACACTCATTCTGGAGGGCATCAAGGTCAGTCCTATCCGGGAGCAGTAACACAATTGACTAAACCTGACAAAGAAAAACAATTATATCAGTCTATAACAAAAGGAAGTTGGTTCTGCAACTCCCAGATAATAAATGGCCTCAAAGGACTTCTGTATTCTTAACTACTGCATAGTTTTACTCTGCATTTGGAGAAAAAAACCCCTAGTTTCCACTCTAGCTCCCTCCACTCACGTGTTCATATGTTTGTAGCTGCACATAACAAAACAAATTTCCTCTAAATTAAGACAATCCCTCTAGAAAAAAAATAGTAAAAGCTGTAAAACAAAGGCAGCAGTAACAGGATTGTTTTGCACAGAATCACCCAAGTGAAAATATCTTACGCCTTTGTAGCTTCCAAAAACAGAGAAATTTGTTGCTTGATATAAGGCTGTCGCAGGATACTTTTCACACTTGGTCGTTCCTCAGGTTTTTTACTGAGCATTGTTTGTATTATTTCTACCAGCTGTGAGCTGTAATCCTTTGGCATGGGTGGCAGCTGTGAAAGCAAGGGAAGCCTGACATTACTTGTTATTTATACATGACAGTTATGTTCAGCTACATGCTTTGAACAAAAAATAAACCCATTGTTCAAATGCTCAAAGTTGCCCAAGTGCTTAAGGTTAAACAGAATAAAGAAATTCCAAGTGTTTGTCTAAGAACTGTTCATAATTTTTCATTGATCTCAGCAAAGTTCTGTAAATAGGATCAAAAATGTATATATAATAAATCCATATTAATTTCATTATAAGATAAAGCAAGGCAGATACTTAAATAAGCTAATCTTACCTAACAGGAAAATGGCATCACACAGACAGCAATTTAATTTTTTACACAATGTTTGAGCCAGAAGAAAATTAATAAAGTAATCTCAGAACTCTGGGAATTAATCAATACACTAGTCATACAAAGGAATAACAAGAAAGTCCAGCGATACTTACAGATGAGTGACTCCCTTGGTCTCATATTACAGCATATACCACCATGAAACAGTCATACAACATAATGATGATGCAGGTAACATGCAAGCCATTTTTAACTCCATGCAATATTTCTGATTAGAAAAGATAACCTCAAGTTCTAGACAGAAAAATCAAGCGCATATAAAAAATCTGTACATAAAAAGTGTTACCTTTCCTTCAATAATTTGATAAACCAAGGAGTTCATGTCTTTGGCACTGAAGGCGTGTTTCAGTGTAGCCATCTCATAAACACAGCAGCCCAATGCCCAAACATCAGACTGAAAAAAAGGGGAAAAATAAGTTTTGGGAACTTCCTCTTAATTATACAAGTTTTATCTCCAGACTTACTCAGTTGCTTTCAAAGAGACTTTTAATGACATTAAACTAATTAAGACCAAACTCCCTTGCAAAGTTTTGGCTTCAGTCTCTTTTTTATTTTTTTTCTCTCTTTTTTTTCAATTTTGATCAGCTGAACAACTTTCTTCCAAATATCACTTTTTTTTTTTTTTTCCCCAAAAGAAGTGTAGAAATTAGCTATTTGTAGGAGGGTTTACTTTTGTCCTTTAATACAGTATCAGCTCTAACTGGCACGGGCAGATCTTTTGATTTTTCATTGGAAGTACAGTTTCCCCTCAGCTCTTGCTCGCTGCAGATGCTCATTATTATGGTGTGTGTAGTTTGCAGAAAAGGTGAGCAAGGAACACATTTGCTTTATTCTATTTTAAATTTACAGTAGCACTGCTTATTCCTCTCCTTAAAATTTCCTTTTCCTTTTTTTTTTTTTTTTAAATGCTGCTGTCATGTCTAATACAAACTTTTGAGTATAAAGCTTCCTGTCTGATACACAATAAATTCAGAATATGCATCTAACACAGACTGATATTCCTGTTTCCACTGCTCTGCTGTGAGAGGTACAGGCAGCCTGCTGAACAAACGGGCTATGATAACTTATCACGCGCTATGAGTTCCCAAACACGGTTCCAGAAATAAAGGTTCCTACAAATCTCACCCCTATTTGTTTGTTTGGTCTTTGGGAACATTAAAAAGAGCTGGAAGCAATAAAAAAATCAAAACCCATAGATAAGACTGTAATGTTCTCAGACAAACAAAAGATGTGTCTAACACAACAGAAATGATATTATCATACTCTACCTTGTGGTTGTAGGGTTTGTTGGAAAAGAGTTCAGGGCTCATGTAGTATGGGGTGCCTATGAGCGTGCTGGCCATGTCATACTGGTTTTCCAACACCCTGGCTATTCCCAGGTCACCCACTTTGATTATGTTTGTTCTTGTCAGGAAGATATTTTGAGTTTTAAGATCTCTGTGCAGAATGTGCTTTTCATGTAAATACTGGGGGGGCGAAAACACAGAGTTAATTAACTCCTAATTGGTTCTACATTGAAAAGTAAACTCTCATTGCACAAGTCAAAGAGGTGAAACACAAAAGCAGAAGAGACACATAAATCACTTTTGGGGTCAGGAGTGCCTCTGCTAAGACAGTATTAGTGAATTAAGACTAAGAATGACTGACACAGGCACAGGCCCAAAACTTGGCATTGCTCTACTCAAATCTCCCTGTGTGGTTCTTGTAACTCAGCAGAAAAGAAGAAATAAAAACGTAAGGTTACAACTCAAATTGTAACTCACTTTCTGCTGCTTCCGTTTCTTGACAATCTTAAGTATAAAATTTCAGTGGAAATTACAGTGTGAGCTTTATGTAAACAAGAAAGAAAATCAGTCATAATAAACAAGAACAAGCAGTACTGTAGACTTGTGTATGTTTGATCACAACAGCCAACTTTTAGATAGAACTTTATGTGCAACCTTATTCTTTAGTGTTAAAATTCATATCCAACCTTTCTTGCTATGACAAGTGCCTTTAAAGTTTGCTAACCCCCAATTACTACATTTCAACAGATATAAGATTTAATAGAAATGATGAATTAGGAGTCTAAATTTACCATTATAAACACCAGTGAAACCATTGAACACAAGATGCCTCAAACTGCCTTTGGGGTTTTTTTCCCCAAAACCTACATTTTAAAAATTTAACCTAAACTTTCAAACCACAGAAGCATTTCAGCCTAGAGCTGCAGGCATCCTGGAGGTTACCACTGTCTAGTGTGCTACAGAGGTATGGACATAAAATATGTCAGCAACTTCTTACTCCAAATAGTTGATTTGACGGCAACGACCTGAGAGCATTTCTAATACACTAATAACCATTGTATTTAGATGCTAACCCAGCCAAACAGGAATTCAAAGGCTGCAGCCCAGCTGGAATTTTCAAATGCAGAAAGAGCCAAATTAAGTTTATACCTGAAGGTGACAAAGTGATACTTTATTTTACCTGCAGTGCCATGGCAATCTGGACAAACCACTCCACCACCTGATTCTCAGGCAGGAGTTTGCCCTTCTGCTCCTTAAGTTTGTGGTAGAGATCTCCTCCCTCACAGAAGCCCATGACAATGTACAAGTGGCCATCCTGCCCCTGCCAGGACTCTCTGTAGGTGACGATGTTGGGATGTCTGAGCTGGGACAGCAGCTGTGCCTCCTGCTCTGCTGCTCTCCTCTCACGCCTGGAAGCATTTCTGAGGTTTAACTTTTTGATGACATACTGCAAAAGAAATTATTCTACATTATTCTGTGTGGAGGCTGCAGTTTCTTTAACAGTTATGCACTGTTTCTACCCTTATACCATAAAATGGATTAAGTGTGGCAATTCTATCCATCTACCGGAAAATAACTCTGCACAGGACTTTTGTGTTTTACTTTCTTTTGACTAACGCTCATATTTATTTCCCGCATCCCCATGTTAAATGTGTGTCTTTTATTCATCTCTTAGGCCTGAAATACCTGCTTGTGCACCACAGCTCCTCCCAAAACAGGCCACTTCAATAGTCGCTTCAAATATATAAGAAGGAAAGTATATAGTCATATGCAAAAAAAATTGCAATAACGTCTAGGATAAAAGTCATCTGAAAGAGATAAAAAGTCTCACTCCTAAATTTTTTTTATTCTGTATTCAAACTACATACAAAAGCTGTTATTTACTTCCTTAATCTGCACTATGGCAAAGCCACAACAAAAAAAATCCTGATCATCCTGCAACAGAAGAAAGTTAGTAAAAGTTGGCAAAAGATAAGACAGTGAAACACACCAAATATTTAAGGACGAAATAAGAAGAAACAGGAAGCAAGGCTCTTGGCAATGTTAATAACCAGCAGCATGACAAAGAAATCCAAGGACCTGCATCCAGATGAAAGTCACCTCAAAGCTCTGTTTACTTTTAGGACAACGAGGTTAGCAGCTCTTTGAGGACATTGGACTATGCACTGTGGTGATGGCTTGGAGGGAAACAAGTCCTGCCATCACCACTACCCACCCGCAGGTTGTAGGGATTCAGCTCTGGATTCCAGCCAGGGAACTGCCTTCATCCAGGAGGGACACACTCTCTGATCCCTGCTGGGCACCAGCCTTACCGCATCATCTCCTGCACAATTCTGGCCATAAGGCTCACACCCAAGGTTCCTGTGGCACTGCTCGGTGGGCGTTCTCCATCCCCATTTCTCTGCCCTCATACAATTCCCATCCAACACCCCTGCTTTGGCCAGGCAAGACAGATTATTTCAGTTTTCCAACAAAAATGCTTGCACTTAACTCTGATGCAACCAAAACCTTCCCAGGCTATGCCACAGCTGATACAGCAAACACAGAGCCCGTTTTCCTCCCGCACTGCTGATGCCATGGAAAGCCAACCCCAGGAGCTGGTTCTCCATCCCTGCCAACATTTTTATCTCCACCACACATGCATGTTCTGAAGACACCACACAAGCACTGAGAGGACAAGAGCAACCAGCTCTGCCCCACGCTGAGTGGGCTGTGCTTCCCTGTCACCAGAGGACCACCCCAAACAGCCTCCCTCCCCAAAACATGGCATTATACAATAAAAAAAACCCATCAAGTATTATTGCTATTTATATTTTAATTAATATATATTTATATTTATATTAAGGGCTTGGCTTGTCTGGGGGTTGGTTTTTTGAAACTAAAAGCAGGAGGAAGGAGGGAAGAGTCCTCTCCATCCACACCTTTAACAAACATCCTCACAGACAAGGGAGAACAGGAACAGTCCAGCTGGACCAGCCCAGCTCAGGTGGCTGCAGCCACACCCCAATACCAGGGGATGGTCACAGTCCATCCCCGACACCAGGGGATGGTCACAGTCCTGCCCTGACACCAGGGGATGGTCACAGCCCCCCACCAGCCACCCGGTGATGGTCCCCGGCCCANTCACAGTCCTGCCCTGACACCAGGGGATGGTCACAGCCCCACACCAGCCACCAGGTGATGGTCACAGTCCATCCCCAACACCAGGGTCACCTGGGTCACCAGGAGCACAGCCCCACACCTGACACCCGGTGATGGTCACAGTCCTGCCCTGACACCAGGTGATGGTCACAGTCCATCCCCAACACCAGGTGACGGTCACAGCCCCACACCTGACACCCAGTGATGGTCACAGTCCTGCCCTGACACCAGGTGATGGTCACAGTCCATCCCCTGACACCAGGTGACGGTCACAGCCCCACACGTGACACCAGGTGACGGTCACAGCCCCACACCTGACACCAGGGGATGGTCACAGCCCCACACGACACCAGGTCCCGTCCCTGCTCCCGCCCGGGGCTGTTCCCAGGGCCACAAGCCGAGGCTGGGCCACACCGGGGTGTCGGTCACAGCCCATCCCGTCCCCGCGGCACCCGCAGCCCAGCCCGGCCGCGGCCGTTCCCCTCACGCCGACCCGCGGCCCGCGCCCTGCCGGTGCCGCCCTCGATACCTGCTTGCGGTCCTGCCGGTGCCGCGCCAGGGTCACCTCCCCGTAGCTGCCCTTGCCCACGGCCCGCAGGAAGCAATAGGCAGCCAGAGCCATCCTCCCGCCGGGGCCGGGGCCGGGCCGCACCCGCTGCTATAGAGATGGCCCGGGCGGGCCCGGCCATGAGGGGCCCCCGCGCCGAGCGGTGGGGCGGGTGCGGGGGCGCCGCCGCCGCCATCTTGGAGGCGGGCACGGCCGCCATCTTGAGAGCGGGCAGGGAGGGAGCCCTGAAGGCGGCGCTGGTCCCGCTGGGTCTCTCTCTGCTGGAGATGGGTGTTCCCTCACAAGCACCGTGGGATGTCCGTCCTCGCCCGCTGCTCCGTGAGATCCGTGTGCTGAGCGCCGGGGAAGGCTGGCGGCGGTCGCGGTGACAGCCCAGAGGGCGGCTGTGCAGTAACACCCCCACCCCCAACCAAGGCAGGTCCCACCACAGGGCCGCCCTGTCCCCTTGGGTGAGGCACGGAATTGCTTAAAATAAACTCCAAACTGGTTTAAACAGAGCTCCCGGACCTCTCCCGTGTCCCTCTAGTGGCTGAGCACCTCAGAACCCTGACTTGAAAGAAAGCACTAAAAGTTGTATTACCACCGGGCGTTTAACGCCCAGTCCTAAAAATTTGTGTTTGATCAAGGGAGGTGAACGGCCTAAAAAGTTAAAGAGATAACTAGCACTGTGAAGATAACAAATAAAGGAATTGGGCATTGAGGGTGCAAAATACAAGATCTGGGAGTTTGGAGCTGGTTTCAGCCGCGAGGATAAATAAAAACAGATGTAATGGGAAATTTCTGCACTAGACAGGACACATCAGTGATACCTAAATCGGGGTACCTGAGTGATGCACAGGATTACAGGAGCGGTTTTGAAGAGGAGGTTAAATGGGTTTCACAGACTGTGCACTCTGTTAGGGCTGCAGTAAATTTGAGCCAGGCAAAGGGTTTAGGAAAGTATCCATTCGGAAAAAAAGCAAGTCTGGAGAGGAGATTCACCTCAGCTTCCGCTGTTCAATTTCTTTTTGAACTTACCATGTAGAAGAGACATTGCTGAAAGAGTCTGTAACAGATTTTGTAATAGTATACTGTAGTTTATGTGAATTAAAAATTCAGTAATTGATTTTTCCCAAATGCCTAATGTTTAATCCCACTATTCACATTGGGTTATTTATTAACACTTGGTAAACAAAGCATTATATATTTATGGATATTGCTCCAATTTGAACCTTTTTTTTCCAAAATGAAGAGCAATCTATTGCTTTCTATTTTATTATTGATTCCTGCCTTTGCATCATCAGATATTTTGGTAACACATGTCAGAAACATCAAGGTGAGTAAACAACCATGATTGGGTTTGCACTCTTCATAGATTAATTTCTTGCAATTTATCAGCATTTATCAGAGTTCATGCAGTGCTGGCAGCAGGAGCTCTGTGTGGACGCGAGATCAAACTTGGAACTCAGACTGGTTGATCTGTAATCAGCCTCAGTTTTCTATCAGCTCTGAAGTTCTCCTGCCTCTCTTTTTAAAAACATCCCATTCTTTAGTTTTTCCTGTCATCACTACATAATGGTAAAATGTTTTAGTGGGTTTATATTTAAATGTGTAAAGCAATCAGTGCTCCCAGGGAACTGACCAGCACACTTTGCAATGCAGAATATCAGTGCAAACATGCTTTCGAGAAGCAGAAAACAGATATATAACATGACATTATGATAAATGTCCACTATTCAAATGACATGGTGGGTTTTATCTCAGAAGATTTGCATGTTAGCATAACATGAAATATAGGTTGGTCAAAAATATCTGTCCCTCAAAGGAGCTATTCTGGTTTTGATTAATCTCTGAGTAAGGCAGTGGTGCCTCAGGCTTTGACTAATTTTCTTTGGTCAGGTTGCTGGCCACTACTTCTCACCTCTGCAAGTTATTTTCCTCTCTCTCAGTGGTTATGTACTCTGAAAAGTTAGAAAGGGCAGATCTCTTTAGGGAGCACTTTGAGTTACTGGGTAAAATAGGACAAAACACATTATGTTCCATTTCTGTTGATTAGTTTGTGGTCTTTGCCAAGACTTTTTCTTTGAAAATCAGGATAGTAACATATCTAACTTTTAAAATTCAACTTGAGATGTACTGCTGCAAACTGGAAATGCCAGTGATTTTTATTATTTAACTGTTATGTGGCCCAGATATAATGTAACTTTTTCCTCCTGATTGCCCGTTGTTCTCTGTGTGTCTTGCAATGCTCAAGCCTTTCTAAATGGAAAACTGCCAAAGCTCTGGGCAGTGCTCCATCCATACATGCAGAATGCTATGGAAGAGTCAGTTGATTCTCCCAGTTCTGTTATATCCTTTATGCAGTTGTGATTGGGTTGAAATGGAGGAGGCTGCCCTGTAGTGTGAAGGTCTCTGTCCCCATCCATGTCCTGGCCCCACTGAGGAAGGAGCGTGCTGGTGGGGAGTGGTGGAGTGGGACTAGAAGTGTAGCTGGCTGATGGCCTTTGGGGTCTCAGAGCTGCTTTTAGAGCCACAGTCAGGTGAATGCATTTGGCAGAGCCAGTTCTGCTGAAAATTGAACAAAAATCTGCATCAAGCATCCCTGTGTGCACTGGCACATCTCATTCTTATGGATGCAGCTACTAAGGGTGGGAAAGATTTTCCTGGGTTAAAAACAACCTGTAGAACTCCATACTCAGAGCATTCCAAGCATGGCTAGCAGTGGTATAGCCATCCCTTTATGGCCCTCTCATTTTGCAGCTCACAGGAAAGTTTAGATTGTGTAGTTGAGCTGTGTTATGGTCTCTTCTCTGTGGCAGCCAATTAGCATCACTTTGATGATGTACATTGTCGTAGATAGAGAAATAATTTTCATGCTTTGTTTTTCCTATGTAATTCTTTGGGATATACACAAATACCTCATTCCTGAAGGTCACTTCAAGTTAACTGTACACTCTTTGCTGAGTCTTTTAGTCATGCTGTACAATCAGGGCTTCTTTCAGCAAGTTTTGTACCAGGAGCCCTCTTTTCCCTCCCACCTTTCTTGGGAGGTCAAATTTCTCTTTTCCTCTCCAATTTCTGTATATTTTTTGCACCTCTATTCTTTACTGTTGCCACAGCAAAACAGTGTCAGACAAAGGAAGAATTGGTTGCTATTGCACAACTGTAAAATAAAAATTCTTATAATTGGTGCACCCGGCAAATATAGGGAAATAATAAACATTTTACCAAGTAGCAATTCCCCAAGGTAGTGGATACTAAAATCTCATTTTCTTCTAGAATTGCATAATCTGTTTGAATGGCACACTATTGCTTTCTACCCACATACCTTAAAATGACCTTGATGTTAGTGACATCTCAAGCTACGTCCAAGTGAATCATTAAAAATGCAGAAAAATCCAGAACAAAATCACAGACTCACTCGCCTCCCCTGTGCAAATCAGGGTCAGCTAGGGCAGGTAGATGGGTGATGTCCAGCTGAGTTGGGTATCTCCACTAAAGATCAGCCATGTGCAAAGTCAGGAATGCCTTTCACTGAGAGATTTTTCTGTAGTCTCTTTTCAATTAAAATTGCAGAGTATCCCTCTAAAGCTTTACAGAATTGAAACAGAACTCCTTCAAAACTGCTGCCTGACCCATAATTCTGATAAAGAATATGCACAACAGCAATCCTGTAAAACTTAAATGCAGGTAAAGTATCTTTTAATTTGCAGGCAGTAGTCAGAATTGCAGAATTTGTAATTAAAGAACTTATTTTTGTACTGCTTGGTAATTCCAGTGTGAGGAAAGGTTTGTACCAAATAAATTGACATTTCAGTGACTTCTGGCTTTTCATTTCTCAAGGTCCATACCTCAGTTTGCCTTTTTTAAGGGGAAATGACAAGCTGTAATAACAGTATAGATACAGGAAAGATAATTCCAGTTTTAGAAAGGACATATTTGAATTGGTGCACGCTCTACACAGGCATTAAAGAAATCTATGTAGGCTTGTGAAAGAGGAGAGATGTACACACAGAAATTATCTGTATGGCAATAACAGCTTGAAAGATGAACCTACAGAAACATGCACAGACTTTTTTGCCAGACTCTTAAAGCAGTTGGGAAGCCTCCCGCCCCAACCCTTGAATTACCTAAGATTTAATATAGTGTCCTGAAAAGAACTCCAAAATAGACCAAAAAAACCACCAACCCTTTGTGTCTCAGTTTCCAACCTGTAAAACACTCACTTGCGAAAGGTACCAAAAGCCTTAAATGTACCTGAGCTGTGTGTCTGACTGGATATCTGACCCCTCTATTTGGCGGAGCAGCCAAATGTGCTTCCACAAAATGTGGCTCCCGAGGCTCTTGGAGCCAAATGAGATAAGGTGTTTGCAGCCCAGCTGATGGGAACTGAGTTACACAAGCTGTTATTGTAACAGGAGTCAGTAAGTTTGCTTAATGCCTGCCCTCTCTGTCAGAAGAGAGTCCGTGGGATTTTTGTACCGCTTCTGATATTTGCACTTACTCTGGGAGCAAACATGGCCAAAAAAAATGTCCTAACTGCTTCTTTCCCCTCCTCCCTCCATGCAGCCTTTCATAGCCACCACCTCTCCTCTCTGTGATTCTGCTGAATTACCATCATACCCAGTCATGTGGGGATGAGAGGCTGGTGGGGTGAAACAGGAAAAGTTTAGGAGCAAATCTGAAAAACTGTGAGGTTGGGACTGTGCAATAGTTTGAATGTGTGTGACTGGGAAAAGAAATGTGCAAACTGGGTTTTTATGCTTTGATACAAACCCTTTTTTTACTTCCAAAGGAGCATAAGTTTGGAAAGAAAATATATACTACAGGACCCAGAAGCAGGAATTCCCAAGGAAAAGATGTCATTCTTAGCACAGGATATTCTGTTTTTTCTTGATGTCACCACACAGCCAACCTATGCTCAAGGAACCCCGATAAGCAAAGTTTAGTGTGTTTTCTAGTCTCAAAGACATCTAACTACAAATAGCACTGAGCATTATTTTCCTCTCACTCTCCCCTCATCTCTCAGATTGTTTTCAGCTGAAAGAAGACACTTTTTGTGAGCAAAATACAAAATTAACAACATGCTTTGCTTACATGAAATTTGCATCAGTTTCCTAATGAAGACCTTTCTCAAACCTTCCTTCTCCTGGACAACTTCTTTTGATGTGTGGCAACCGTACAAGTGCTAAGTGATTTATTTCTAAACACAACTTTCCTACTTTACTCATTCTTTTTTCTTTTTTTTTTTTTCTTCTCTTTACAGAAGCGAAATGCTGATAATGACTTGGTGAGTAAGACTTGGTTTTGTCCAGGCTACCTAGAAAGATTTATAGTGACTTACTGTGTTCACAAACTACTTTTATGAGTCCAGTCTGCGCAAGTGGATATTTCTGAGTGTGTGTGACAAGGGAAATATCCCAGAGCTGCCTGTTTTAGGCAAAAGGACTAACTAGACAATTCCTTCCCAAGCTCTGATGGAAACTCATGGACAAGGAAAGAGAATGAACAAACAATTTTTAACTTCATGTATTGAATGAATAGTAGTTTTTTGAAATCACATCTGTGTCTCTTAGCAGACACCCATTCAATGCTGGTTTCATTTTTACTTTTATTTTTTATTGAAGTTATTGCTAAGAGAGGCAAGAGACCTCATCTCTAAGGCTGATTCCACTTGGCACCTGGATTTGCCTTCAGCAATGTTTAAATGCTTTGATTCTTTGGGGAGCTTCTTAATGAATCAGCCAGAGATCAGTCCCACCATAAAAATTCCACGGTTCTTTCCAGTGCTGGTTTTGCTGCAAGAAGCTCTGGAGTTGCCTCATGACTCACATCTGTTGTTACCTGTGCTTTCATGTAGTCTCCAGCTACCTTACACCGGAGCATTCGAAGAAAATAAGTATAGCCCATTTCTGCATTCAAAACAGAATGAGCCCCAGTTGTGAGGAAGTTGAGAATAATATAAAATGGAATTTGGAGCCATCTGGAATTGTTTTAGTCTGGTTTTAAATAAGGTAATTACTTACATCCCTGCTCTAGGAGTCATCCACTCTGCTGAGAAACTACAGTCACTAGTACAGGGAGGCAGCAGTAAATTGTTTTGCTCTTTGAGTAACCATAAAAAGTCACTCTCTCAGTAGAGAAAAAAATCCAGTTTTTATAATGGCAGTATCTCCGCTGTGGTGGTAGTATTTTGTTAAGGAGGCTGTAGGTATAACTTGTGGAATAGTGCCATGATGGCATTGTGATAACATCCAAGGGAACACTGCTGTGCTCCTTTTCTCATGATTAGGGCTTTCCTGTTTTCCTTTGGAGTGTTCAATGTCCTGCCATGGTTTCTATTTGAAAGTATGATTATGACTGATTAATACACACATCAGTGTAACAGTGCTCTTTTTTCCCCCCTGGTTTCATTTCTCAATCTGCAGGCTGTCAATGGGATAGAAATCTATAACATGAAGATTGATAGTAAAGTAACTTCCCGATTTGCTCACAATGTCATCACCAGTCGAGCTGTCAATCGTGGAGATGTGTCCAAAGAAGTCTTCTTTGATGTTGAACTCCCTAAGACAGCCTTCATTACCAACTTCAGCATGTGTGTAATCTTTGCAATATTGTTAGAGAAGAATAAATATTTGTGCAAATTCAGCTGGGAGAAACTGAACCCAACTGCTCATTTTTACTTTGCCATTTGATAGATTTCTAAATGCCTCCTGGGTAATTTTCTGGTACTGTTAACTTACAATGTAAGATACACGGAGGAAAGCAAACATTGGTACACCTATGTAAAAATGACTAATTTTCAATTACTTCTGTTCATCATCATGGATCTTAGAGAATGGGGGACCTTCCCTGAAGATCCATCCACCTTTTCAGAAATACCACTTACATACTCTGGTGTTATCAAACCAGGAAAGTTCCATTACTTAATTTCCCTGATGGCATTATAGCTTAATTTATGTCTTCGTTTAAAAATCATATGTGAATGAAAGGCTTAAATTTGAATAAATGCTCAGCTGTAGAAAGTGGCATCTGGACAGGTGAGTCTCATCCAGAGGGCTGGTTTGCCATTAGATGAGACAAGATGGTGAAGCTGCTGAAACGTAGGAATATGGCAGGGGTAAGTTGTGTTGCTGTCAGTCCAGTTTTAGATTCTCTTACGATACTGAGCACAGAGTTCTTCATTCCGGCCAAATTTACTGGAGAGACTGGCCTCAGTGAAAGGGCTAAAATCTTGGCAATAGCAGCTCTCTGAAAGTGCTTTTCACCAAACCAATCAATAAAGGGAGAATTTCTGTAGTAACTTTTCATGTATTGTTCAACTAAACTAGGAATTTTTCATCTGTAGGACAATTGATGGTGTCACTTATCCTGGAACTATAAAGGAAAAAGAAGCTGCCAAAAAACAATATGAGAAGGCTGTTTCAAGAGGACAGACTGCTGGTCTTGTCAAGTAAGAATGATGTCACGTGTGGCTTCCACACTGTCATCCCATAGCATACTGTGAGATTGGAAATACCATGTTCTGGCATGTTACTGACATTATGGGACCAAAGAACAATCATTAAATTAGAGCTATTGTAGCACAAATTATAAAAAGTAAGTACAGCTTCTGACTACACAGGCAATTATGGAAAGGCTGTTTCTGCAACTTTTACTGACCTATTCCTGGGATTAAGCTCTCTGGGAAACTTGTATAAATTCTACAGTTTGAATATGATTTTATCAATAGATCCTATTTAGAACACAAAAAACTCCCATCTTTGTTTTACTTCTTTTTGAAAATCCTATGCCACCAACCCAAACAAGAAGTATTGTGAAAGAAGATAAAGATGCTTATTTTCCTACCCACTTAATACAGAGCTTCAGGAAGAAAAACAGAAAAATTCACTGTCTCAGTCAACATTAAAGCAGCCAGTAAAGTCACTTTTGAACTCACATATGAGGAACTGCTGAAGCGACACTTTGGAAAATACGAGATGTTCATCAAAGTAAAACCAAAGCAGCTTGTCAAAGACTTTGAGGTAAATGGCAAACTGATCAAATTTGAGTGTAATTTATGAGATGATGAAATTCTGTACATCTGTTGAAAGTGGAGTACCGTGGTCATTCCCATTGGCTCAGAGGTGAGCTAAAGGCCCATGATAATATTTCTAATGAGTCCCATGAGTCCACACCAACGTGCTTTAGTTCAGCATTTATTTGTAAGTCTGACGAATTTGCTCATCTACTGAACATTCCAAAATAAATCCTGTATGAAAATCTGAAAAAGCTATTACAATGCCGTGGGGTAAAATGGAAGACTAATATCTTTTGTATATGCCTTTATAGCATATACTACGCCTTTCTCACACCACCATGAAACATCATGAAACAACACCATCTTAAATAACATTGACACATATATTGCATTCTAGAATACTGCAGCTTTTGTGTGTTAAACCTGATCTTTGATCACTCCTATCTGCCTTGGTAGGATTCCAGTATCTAGCTTTCAAATAAGTTATATTTCTATTAAGTTTTATTTATTTCTAGCTTTGTGAAACCTCTGTGTGTAAAATGGCCTGTTTGGCTAAAGATGTGTCCACACAAGTGTAGATATGGACTGCCATCATAAATTACAAAAGTAAATTTCTTTTACTTCTATGAAAATCCCTCTCTCACATCAGTGGTTGCCTGCTGATCCTCCTGTAAATGCCTGAGTTGATGTATTGTGGGTTAATCAATGACGATCACTTTTCAATTAATATTTCAGATTGAAGTAAATATTTTTGAGCCCCAGGGTATCACTGAGCTGGAAGCAGAAGGAACATTCATCACCAATGAGCTACAAAATACCGTTAAAAAAACTGTTTCAGAGAAGAAGGTACATTGACTACTGAGTTCCATAATTTACTTATTATGGCTGTAATTCTGAAATAATAATAATATCATTGCTAGTGATGGAAGTGAGAGGGAAAAAAGGTAGAGAAAAGACAGTAAAGGCTTGTCTGTGGAAATAAGCTCTGAATGCCAAGGTAGCAAATTGAAGGCCATTTCTGCACAGTTCAGAAGCCATGTAGCTGTCAGCAGGGTACTCTACCAAAACTAGGCTATGTCCCACAGCAGTATTTGGAAACTTGAATATTATATTCCAGTATTTGAAACCTGGGGACCAATAAGACTATCTCTTATAGAAGAAGTGAGTCAGTAACAAGTAGCTTTCTCTCGTGTGGGGATGGTAGAATTCCTAAAATGCAGACTGCCCAACAGCCTTATCCAAGTTGTCATCCAGAGTGGAGGGCTGACCCAAGGCAGATGGGGAAGTGAGCACATGGAGAAAGCCCTGGATAGCAGCTTTCATGTATCAGTTACCCACCAATAAATAGATAAATACATAGGGATACGTGCAAACCAATAGCTAATCAGATAACACAGGTCATTCTCATGTTGGTGAATATAAATATATTGGCTTAAAAAAACCGCAAATATGTTCTGTAGAAAATACTCAGCTATTAAGGTTGACATCTAAGGAAAGCTTTTCTTTGCAGGGGCATATCTCTTTCAAGCCAACTCTTGATCAGCAGCGAACCTGTGCCAATTGCTCACAGTCTGTCTTGGATGGGGATTTTACTGTGAGATATGATGTGAAGAGAACAACTCCAGATAATTTGCAGGTAAATCTGACAACTTGAAATTCTGAACTGTCAAACAGTCTAACTTGCATAGTAACAGCCAGGGAGCAGTGAGAGCCAATTGCTTGCTAAAGGACAGGGAGCTGAGGGTGACAACACAGGGGCTTCATCAGCCACAAGCCCACTCCTCACAGTACCTGAGCAAGACAGACCCAGAGGTGGCACTCCAATTCAGCTGAGAGTACAGGTCATCAGGCAAGTTTGTGGTGATGAGCCCAACGTCCAGGTGGGGAGTCAGTCTTCAGGGTGGGATCCTGAACAATGGAGTCCATGGATAGGAGCAGGTATGGCTGTGATATGGCTGGAGGCAGATGTGCTGATAGTTTAGGTCAGACAGGGTCCAAAGGTTCAGTCTTATGCTTCAATGATGCTCCTGGGCCTACGGACAGAGGCGAGACAGATTGGGACCATTAAAACATTTTAGTCCACTTAGAGACTATACACTAAATGAGAGTAATCTCTCCTTCATCTATTTTATCCTTATAATGTACCAAAGTTTTTGGTAGTGGTGTGGTGGTTTTCTTATCATTTTGTTTTTCAGATTGTCAATGGCTACTTTGTACACTTCTTTGCACCAACAAATCTTCCGAGGTTGCCCAAGAATGTTATTTTTGTATTGGATAATAGTGGCTCAATGTCTGGAAGAGAAATAATACAGGTAAGTTATTACATTACTATAGAGTTTCAATGAAAGAGCTGGGGAAAAGTGCTGGAAGGGACATGGTGCCTTAGAGTGCACATGCACTGCTTGAGCTGTGCTGAGTGACTGAATGCTGTGACCTCTCTCAGTACTGTATGTACTAGTTTGAAGTGTTACCGTACAACAGAAATCTATACATTTAAGCTATATTTACTTACTTACAAATGTTTTTAGTTCAAAATTCTAAATATCAACATATCCAGAGAGCTATACAGTTCCAAATTAAGCCATACACACAGTATTGTGTGCATTGTCTCTGTTGTTCATTCTGCCTCTGGGAAGCAGCAGCTCTTTTCATAGTTAGGACTCCTCATTCTAAGCTAATGCTCAGAATTTTCAGGTTTTAGTGCTTCATCAAAATATCCAGGCTTGCTTGTGTGTGATTTTTTCCACCAACCTGTAGCTACCCATTTCCCATCACTTTCAATTTGCCATGCCAGCTTATCCCAGGGTAAGCAACGATCCAGAGACCTGATTTTCCTCTGAGCTACAAAGATTTACCAGTTATTGCAGCTGACTGACTTCCCTAGAGTTACTCTGAAACAGACACAGGGACTGGCAGGAACAGAACAAGCTCAGGACTTTTGCACAACATACTGTGTAGAAGTTAACAATACTCCAATGCTGAGAGATTAATAGTGTCAAATCTGTAAGCACCTATTCTGTTAACTCTCAAATTGCATATTTAAATCTCTTTGTCTTATAGACAAAAGATGCACTTCTAAAAATCTTAGATGACATCAAAGAAGAAGACTTCTTCAATTTCATATTGTTCAATACTGATGTGTCCACCTGGAAAGAAACATTAATCAAGGCCACTCCTGAGAATGTGGATGAAGCAAGGGTGTTTGTTCGGAACATTGATACCATGGGCAGTAAGTACTTTACTGGGCTTGTCAATAGGTCATTGTGTAAGTTAATTTATCTGTTCATTCTGTGCACACAATGCTACAGCTTGTTGGGTTTTTAGATTACTGATGAGACACTCCTGAAGTTGAATTTTACTCAGAACATGACATCTATTTCTCTTTATGTTTCAAAAGTCCAGGTACTTTTCTATCTAAACATCCCCCTGCTTATAAACCCAAATATTTCATTTTCATACTGTAATAACATCTCTTCAGATTCCAGTGAAAAACGGTCTCTCCTGAACCCAAATTTCTATGTCTACCCCATAGTGACAAATTTACATGGTGGTTTGATGAAGGGAATTGATATTCTGAATGCTGCTCACGAAGGAAACCTTGTGCCCAAGAGAAGTGCCTCTGTAATAATCATGTTAACAGATGGCCATCCAAACCAAGGTAAGTTTGTGTTGCATGGAAAAATCAAGACAGTTAATTAACTAATAAAAAATGCTAGTTAAAACTGGCCTTCATCTTTGACTTCTTAGTGTTTTCATGATTTAAATGCTATTCATAATAAACCCCAAATTTTTGATAATGCCTCCTAAGAAATCTGAACATGACAAGTCACATTTAATTTTGTAATAATTTTATCTCTTTTTGAAGACAACTCAAACATTTCCTGGTTTTGTTTTGGGGTATCAGATATTCAGACCATTGAGAGAGATGTAAAAAATGCCATTGATGGAAAATACCCCTTATACAATCTTGGTTTTGGCCCTGGTGTTGATTATGGCTTCTTGGAGAGGATGGCACTGGAGAATAAAGGATTGGCCCGTCGAATTTATCCTGATTCTGATGCAGCTTTACAGCTTCAGGTACAGAATTACCACTTAAATTAGAGGAGAAGTACATTAGTTCAGATAACGATACAGACATTCTTATTTTCAAGTAATCAAAATCCCAGTGTATAATCTGATACTGAGATACTCCAGAGTCTGCTGTAATTGGAATATTAGAATCACACAATAGTTAGAATTTGAAGGGACCTTGTGCTGTGATATTTAACCAAATATTTAAATATTTCTTTCAAAATACACTTTCAGTTTTCATTGCCAAAATAGCAGGATATTTCTGATTACAGATCTACCTATGAATTAAAGAAACAATGATAGTTAAATGTTTTCCTCTTTTGTTTGTTTGTTTGTTTGTTTTGGGTTTTTTTATCCTATAGGGGTTTTATGATGAGGTGTCAAACCCCATGCTCACAGATGTGGAGCTAAACTACCCAGAAAATGAAATATCAGACTTAACTACAAACAGTTTTAAGCATTTCTATGACGGGTCTGAGATTGTGGTGGCTGGGCGTTTTGTGGACAGCAACCAAAACCATTTGACTGTAGATGTGAGAGGCGAAGGGGTAAGTATGGATTTCTTTGCCTTATGTAAGGTACACAAAATCTCTGAATGTTCAAAGCTGGCAATACTTCAAGTATTTATTGGTATCTCTTTACCTCAGAGACAGGATGTGTTACTGCTCATGTGAGAAACTAGACTGCCAAAGTCATTGCTTTAAAATTGCAAATTACTTGTCTAACTCAGGTGTACCAGGGTCAGTCTGGAACAACCCTGTGCAGTGTGACCGGAGTAGTTTTGCTAACAGATATATATATAAAAATATACTCATGTATTTCTCAATATACTAATATATTTATAAATATATAAATATTATATGTCTTTAGTCTCTAAATACCCCACCTAGTTCTTTTAGGAGCCAAATATTCAGTGTCCACAGACACTTATCTTCAAGGAGTGAAGAAAACTGATGAATAAGCCAGCTGAATATTTGAAATATCTTCCCCTTAAAATAAAACCCTACTTCTAATACCTCTCCACATCTGGATTCAGTAAAAATATTTACTCCTGATATTCAAGAAACAGAACACAAACATATTCTAGATCATGTTATCGTAAAAAATGGATTGCATATATGTCCCATGGACTGTGGTGTGTTAAATGTATTACATGAAATTAGGTGGATTTCAAACACAAATAATGTATTACTATTAACTTAGTTCAAGCATATCTGCTTGAACATTTTCCTCTCTAAAATGAGTATCATAGTCTAAGTTCTTTAAATCCTGAGTAGTCAAATTCTGATGCCCAAAAACACCATGTGAATTTGGAAACTGTTGTGTCCTGTAGTGTGCACCTCTAACCTTCACAGAAACAATGGGACAAAACTCCTGGTACAACACTGGCATTTTCTTGGGCAAGTCCTGTATAGAACCAGACTGTTTTTCAATTTCGTAAGATTTTCAGATGTAAAGGTCTTGATTTTTGGGAGGTCATGGCAGTGCCTGGCTACTTAGGATACAGAGAAGCTTCCTTGCTCCCAACAGGCTAATGATGCCCTGTCATACACTACCCAACAAGATGCTCAGCAAATGGCTCAAGCTTTCCAAGAACAAGAATACATATTTGGAGAGTACATTGAGAGGCTCTGGGCCTATCTTACTATTGAACAACTCCTGGAAAAACGGTAATTATATCTACAATAACATCAAAGCTATGAACCCCTTAAGACCTCTGCTTCTAGAACGTGAAGCTGACATTCACATCACACTAAGGTCCCAATGGGAAAGCATGAAAATCAGCAAGGAAATTCCCCCAGCCTATTTTCCTCCCTAGCCTCAGTATTCCTGATATAGGTTGCAAATTAAACAATTTTAAACTATTGCAAGTATAAAGCACAATTTTGCCTTTTTCTTGGATAGCCAGTGGAATCAGAAGTGTTCTTAGACTGTGACAAATATGTCGTCTTGATAAATTAGCTGCTGAGAAATGAGTTCACTTTAAAGTAAAATATCCGAAGTTTGGTGAGTAATTTAGCAATTGTTGATGCTGGGAGTCTCTACCTGTGTTCAGTATTGCAGCTACAGGGGAAGAAAAGGAAAACCTTACAGCTGAAGCCCTGGATCTCTCACTAAAGTACAAATTTGTAACACCACTGACTTCCATGGTGGTAACAAAACCAGAAGAAGATGACAGTGAAGATGTGATTGCTGACAAACCCACTGAAGGTATAGACACGTTCACAGTTTTACTGTATTTGAGAAGCCAAGTGTTCCTTTGATGTTCTCCTAATGAAAGGCTTTCATGTGGGCACAGTTTTAAACATGTATCTGAAAAATCTATTTTCCAAGCCTGGCACGTGTGTGGCTTATGCAAAATTACTTTTCATTCTAAATCTCATTTTCATCAAACCGTCCTTCATTGCTAAATCATGCAGGCAAAATACTATAAATTTAAAATGAGTGTATTTTAAGCTAAATGCATAAACTATTACAGGAAAAAATACCAACCAACCAACCGAAAAAAAAAAAAAAAGGCATTTCTAATCTAATAATCCAGGTATATTGAGATGAGTTCACATCACTTTCTCCTTTATTTTTTGACATACTTCAGCCTAGGGGTAGCTGTAGTAACCTCTTTTTACATGAAAAGGGAAAATTTGCATGAGCTCCTCCTCATGCAGGGTGTGTTGAGTTGTAAGAAGGTTTGAGATGACATATGTACACCACAGTATTCCTATATATTGCAGAAAGAGAAGCAATTATATTGAAAGTAGACAGTCAGCATTAATAAAATCATTCAAATGCCTAAAAAACTGCAAAAGAGTAAGAACAATAAGGAACATTTTGCAATATAGGTATGGCAGAATGATAAAACAATAATAAATTGCAGTCTTGTCCCAGGCATAATAAATTGCAGTTTTGCTGCACCACATGAAAGCTTTTTTACTTTCAGCGTGTTTCTGTTTTATCTACAATTATTGGGTTGTATCACTGGGAAAAAATGGAATTGCAAAATACTGGTTCAGCCTTAAAACAGTTTTAAATTTCTATTTTTTTTCCCTTAGAATATGTTTTAACAGGGTCAGAATCCCTCCTGTTTAATTATCCAACTGAAACTGTAAATTTCTCTTTTTCTTCCTATGACTTCTTACCTGCCCATGGTAACAGCTGAAGGTATGTATGTTTCTTATTAAATTTATGTAACATTTTTAACTGTTAGAGATGGATTTCCCACATTAATTATTTGATCTAGGATGTAATATTTTCATAAAATTCTGAGTGAATCAGAGGAGAGCAGGTTGTCCCACTCCCATACCGAGCAAATCCCATGCCTGTGGAGAAGTAACATTTTCTCTGAAAAGTAGGGTGTGCTTTCAGCCCTTTCATCACACTTGCTTTGTAGCAGTATCAAATAAACTGGTTTGACTTTTTCCTTTATAATAATTTAGAAATTTATACATAATTACAAGATTTTTGAGTTGGTTTTGGTGGAAGGAGGCGAAAAAGATTGTTTTGTTCTTTGTAGCCTCTAACATTTTTTTCATTCACAGCAGGGACTTTCGCATCTCCTATGCTGAGTAAGTAATTTAATTTCAGTTTCTAAATGGGGCAGGATCTGTCAACTGAAATTACCAGACAGCTAGAGACTGCCTTGTCTGGGTTACTGCACTTTATTAAATACTACCAAATTCTGCTCACTGCTAAAAAGACACTTAAGGGTTGGACAGTGAGAGGTGAAAAAGTTTCAGCTAAGTAGTTTTTAAGGAGTAAATGCCCATTTATCAAACCATCATTTTCTCCAGAAAGGTGTTTCCCAATAACAGAGGCTGGACTTCAATTTGCACCTCCTTTGAAATTATATAAAGCAAGGGACTGTGATGTCCAACTTCCCTGGTTAAATTAATATCTTCAGTTACTTGTGGAAAAAGCAACTGTTTTATTCAAGAGAGAGGGGCAGCAACTGACTGGCTGGCTGGGAAATCCTGGAAATGGGAGAGTTAGATTTGCCTTTTTCCCTTTTTATCTGTCTCTGTCTAGTTTTCTCAAGTCTTCATTGAAAAGACTTAAATTAATTCTGGGGGAAAAAAACCTTCAAAATAAGAGTTTTCAATGGATGATGTTGCATTTCCTTGCTGAGAGCTTAATCCTAAAGTTTGAAGTATTTGTGTGCTACAGATACATTACCTGGGATATGTGGAGACCCTCCAATTTAGACTACAAGTGAAATCTGTCTCTATTCTTAAGCTTCGTGATTCAAAAGAGGCACGAACTGTCATTCCATGGGAAATGCTTTAAAACCGAGCATGGAATTAAAGATTTCCCAGGCGTATCAACCTCCTGACATCTTACATGTACCATGCAGAGAGGGAGTACATTTTCCATTCTGATGTGAGTTTTTCTAACAACGTTTTTTCCTTCTGCAGGTTCACAAGTATATCGAGGACCTGTGTCACAGCCCACATGGTACACCAGCGGTGAGTACTTTGAGCAGTGTCTGTTTAGAAGGAGAACAGAAGAGGGTATTTAAGGTTAAATTACACAATTCTTAGGAGTCTTTTCGAAATTCCCTTCCCTTCATTTTCAAGGGGCTAGAATTTTAATTCATTTTAAACATCTCGTAATGTCTTTTAAAGATCAGGTAATTGAAATTCTGTGTGGTCATTTTCTCTGCCCTCCTGCCCATCAGGAGGCTTTGTGTTGGTAACTGCCTGTTCTCTATTCAGGTCACTCCCTGCTCTCAGTAATACTTGCATGGTCCTCAGGGATAAGCAGTAAAGAGGTGGCCATCCTGAACTACAATCCGCGTGCCAAATGTTGCAGGGGCCAAGAGACACAGGGTGTATGTCATGTACCTGGGAAAGATGAGGGGGAAAGGATGTACTGCACACCAAGGAGATGGGAGCAGCTTCCTTAGGATCCCACCACTCCTCTGGAGGATGGGCTGGACTAAACTGGGCGTAAAGCTTGGGAAGGGACCAGTTCCACTGGCACGATATTAAATGCCCATGGGGATTTGACTCTGTGTTATCACTATACAAACACCAGTGATTTGCCTTTGCAGTTGATGGGGATCCACACTTCATTATATCGGTGCCACAAAAAAAGGATGCCATTTGTTTCAATATCAATGAAAACCCGGGGACTGTCTTAAGTTTAATAAATGATCCAGTTACAGGTGAGTTGTTTGGTTTTTTTGAGGTTTTTTTATACAGTAAATCAGAATACTTCGAACAAAAATGTCCTGTGTTTAAAGGCTGTTTTTATCTTCATAATGCATAAGCTTTTGCCCAGCAAAGTTAGTAGGAGGTCCTGTAGCTATGATAGGGTACCATTACCATGACTGTTTTCAATTCTTGGAGCAAAATGAACTTTTAAACTTTGTTTGAAAAACCACTGTGATGGGTGAGAGCAGTAATTTGTCTCAGTGAGTTGTAGTACAAGCAGTAACACAATCCTTAAGTTGCCAGTTCATGAAATATCTGGTAAAGAGAGACTGATGTCACACAGGCTATCTGTCCCCATCACAAACTCTTTGTGCTCTAGGAAGTATTGCACTTTTCTCAAGCAAATGGTTGGCTTTGTGGAATTTCTCAGAAGAGCCCCAGAGCTTCATTTTACTTCGGCACAAACATGCACAAGTAATTCTGACGTATTTTTCAACTCATGTTTAATTCCTTTGTTGTTGTTAAAGTTTTCAAGACCGTCCTTGATATGAGTTGTGTAAGTCCTGTCTATAAAACAATACTTGTTTCCTTTCTATATTAGGTATCACAGTCAATGGAGAACTCATTGGTGATAAGAAAGCAAATAGTAATGCAAAGATCCAAAACTCATATTTTGGAAAACTTGGCATTGCCAATAAGCACCTGGATTTAAAACTGACAGTAACTCCTGAGAAGATCATAGTTCAGAATGGCAATGAAAAAACGGGTTTCACCTGGCTTGACTCAGTCACCTTGCAAGAAGCAGGGTAAGGCTAAAAGAAAGAACATCAGGCTCTTGCGTTACTTTCTACACTTCTTTAAACACTGATCAATAATATACTTCTAAGATTTGTTGTCTGAATGTACAAAAGAAACTGATTCAGGCCCTGCTGGATCCTGCTCTCTACTTTGTTGTGTAGCTGCTGCATTATTCACAAATTCTTTGGCTTGGAATAAGTAAACGAAAATTTTCCCCAATGTTCTATTACTATGACTAAGGTAAAACTAGATTAGGTATTGTGCTTTAATGCAGGAGTGTCTTGCAAATACTTAAAGATTAACATTAGACATAGTGTGCAGTCTTTCAAAGGCATAATAATGTGCCATAAACAATCTTCATTTTAAGAAATGGAAATTCTGGCATTTATAAAATAGGTACATTTGCCCTCTCAGCAGGTATATTTTTCATGGGATCTCCCTATTACAGAATCATTTATACCTATGCAAAAGGAAGTTTAGAAAAGGAATTGGCAATATCACCTCCTCCTCCTCCTGCTTTGCATTTCATTGTATAGAATAAAATTCCTGCCTTCTCAAGGCCTGGCACTGTAGCAGAGAGAGCAAAACTTATTCACCAGGCATTGCTTTTTTTTAGGGGATGGCATGAGTAACAATGTCAGTAACAGATGTCAGATATGAGTGCAATCAGAAGCAAAACTTCTTTGTCCTGGCACTAACCTTGGCAGTTTGGGAGTTGACTTCTCTGAAAAACAAAAGGAAAGGGTGTCATGTAGCATCCAGCCAAGGAAGTGATGGTTTTATCAATAGAATTTGTTACTGAGAATGAGGTGCTGTATCCACATATCACTAACCTGTCTGTGATTAATTGCATTGCTACAGGACAAGTTTTGGTAGAACCATCTTACTGAAAAGTTCAAAGGCAGGGTAGCCTTTTCCAGTGTCATTTCATGTAATTCTGTGGCTGACTGAGAACACACATACGGAGACTCCCATGGATCAAATTAGGCAGCAAATCCTCTCTTAACAAACACTGAGCAGTTCATAAAGTCATGTTTATTTCTTGGGCAGATTTATTCTTCTCACATTTCTTCTCATTGCTGGTAGTCCTGGGAAGCACAATGTTCTAGCTCATGTTTTTCTTTTTTTCCCCTCAGTTTGACTTTAATAATTAACAGGAAAAAAAATCTGCTGCTCTCAATGGGCACTGGTGCCTCATTTGTTGTTGTCTTGCACCAAGTATGGAAGAAACATCCTCTCCACCAAGATTTCCTAGGACTGTACACACTGGAAGAGGATAAACTGTCTGAACAGACCCATGGATTATTAGGTATGACTTCATTTAGTGTTTCCATGCTGATCTTTCCCTATGAGGCTGCATAATTTGTAGACATAAGCTTGTACTTAGCTTTTCTGAACTGAGACTGGAGGAAACCGAGTTGACTTGGATTGGCAGTATTAAGATTTGTGACAAAATATTCTGTGCTCAGGCTTTGTGAATTATCTTTTCACAAATTCCTCTGCTGCTGAAATCACTGGCACCCATTGTCCTCACTCACATCTTTAAACCTCTTTATCTTGCTAAATCCTATCTACACATTTTTTTTTTCTTACTATCTTATTCTTCCAATCTCTTGGATGGTTTTTTCTCTTATCACCTTTTGCCTAAGCACAGGCACTCTGAAAAAATACGTTTGCTCAGTCAAAATTTGCCAAACCTCAGTGCATCCTTCTAAGAAAAGAAGTTGTAAAGGTGTATCTTGATTTATTAGCATACATTAAACCCACAGAATATCTTGTATCATCCAAGATTTTCCTCATGTTAGGCAACATTCTTTCTTCTAGCTGAAAGTGAAGTTGGTTAATTCAGGGATCAAAACTTTGACCCCGTTTGCTGCCATTGCAGTGGGTTTGGTGGTGGGCATTCTGTGCTGTACAAAACACAGAAAACAGACAATTTTCACTTAAAGTATCTGGTAAGGGCAGCAAACACTCCTTTTGGGTCAATAATTTTACTCGCTGTGGAAAATAATGAGCTGCTGTGAGCTGCTCTTCTCAGCCTTGGTGTGCAGTTTGGGGCCTGAGGAGCAGACCAGGGTGTCAGTGGTAGGGACATGTCAGATCCATGTGCCAAGGGAAAAGTTGGAGCAAAACAGAAAAAAAAGCAGAGTAAGGATGAAATGTTACTTATACTTACATCCAGATGATACGGATACAATTCTGGGTTATAAAACCAAAAAATAATACCATAGGCTTATGTTCAACCTTAGATGAAACTTGTTTGCTTATCCATTCAAACCCCTGAAGGGACAAGGAAAGCAGCGTGGGGGTGTAGAAATTCTGAGACTTCTCTTTGGTTTGTGTCTTAACGTGTGCAACATGCCTGAAATGTTAATTTTGGCTTCTACTTTTAGGACAGTTTTTCCACCCCATTGACTTCACCATACTTGAAATTCATCCTGGGTCTGATCCCAAGAAACCAGATGCCACAATGATTTTTAAAAACAATGAACTGAAAGTAACAAGGTACGAAATAATGAAGTCCTTAGCAAAGACAGGCAAGATTGCCTGGTCCAAGTGCAGTTCTTACCTCAGTATTCCCGTGGCTGTGTTTTCCCTTCCAGGGGCTGGCAGAAGGATTATAGAAGAGATCCTCACCATGGCGTTGATATTCCTTGCTGGTTTGTCCATGACAATGGAGCTGGGCTGATAGACGGCATTCACACAGACTATATCGTTTCCAGTCTGTTTTAAGCGACTACAACTTCCTCCAAATTCACGGGCAGACAGAATATTGGTCTGAAAGAACAGTATTTTTCAGTGTTTAAGAACTATTAAAATTATATGAGCACACCATGTTTGGCAAGGACAAGGTGTGATGGATTCTCATGCAGCTTTACTGTGTATTTGATCAAATCTGAAGTGCAAGGCAGCTGTTCTGAAATGTCCTCTTTATTAGGCTCAAAATTCTGCCTTAAAATGTCACTTTGTAAAACATAACAGAAAGCTTTATCCAATTTTAAATCAATAACAGAGTGTCGAGAGTGATTTCAATAAAAGCATCAGTACTCAGTGCCTGGTCCTGTTACTCCGGCAGCTGTCGATGTTCCCATTCCAATTCCACAAAGCCCAGGGTGAGCACAAGAGGGCAGCAGAGAGCCCAGCCCAGATTTTGGGATCGTTCCGCGGTTTTGGATCCACCCGACCATTGACTGTGCAGTGTCGAGCACGCGGGATGATTGTTGGCATCCAGGACTGCTGTATTTTAGTATTTTAATCGGAACCTAACTTTTAAATGCCCAAATCGTTATAAATTAATGAAATACCACAACTGCAAGCAGAATTCATACTTAACTACTAATAGCTCTTTTGGACCTTATCTTTCCTGTGTAAAACCCTCCCTCTGTTCCCATAACAGAATTTATGAACATATTCAGGGCGAGAAGTGTCCTATTTATTTATATATTCATTTTGTACTGCAAGAAATTGTAAGTTATTACTTCTAGAGAAGGAAAAAAAGCTTATTTCTTATTTACTTCAATATTTCTTTAAATCGAATCAGCCACACCAAGGTAATTGGTGACCTCACCTGGCAAAGCAGAAAATTCCCCTCCTTTATGACAAGGAAAGTCAGTGTATGGAAAACTAGAATACAGACACATAAGTAAAGAGGAAGGTAGTGGGAAAAACAGAGATGGCATAAGATGTGATGGGTTAAATTGAAACAACAACAAGTGAACAAAAATGCACCAGAAGAATCAAAGATGAAAAAAATAAAGGAACAATATACTTACTGTTAAATTTATGGGAGATACAGGCCTTTTCCAGGAATAAAATATTTCCTGAAAGCTGAAGTTCTGTAGATGAAAAAAAAAAAAAATCAAGGAGAGGGTGTCACAGTGGCTACGTATCTGTCTGCTAAATTCAGACAAAAATGATGAGAGAAAACAATGATTTCTACAGAAGGTTATAAGTTACTGAAAAATGGGGAGGGCAGGGAGAAAAACAGAAAGGAATGAGAGAATACTAGAACTTTGATACTAGTAAGGTTAGGTTTACATAGTTCTAAACTTTTATTCTAAGATTCTATTCAAAGACTTCTATTCCAAGATAATTAATCAGATGGAACGAGGCTGGGTCCCGCACTCACGCCACTAACACAACAAAGCTTGGCCTGCCTGCCTGGCAGAGTTTGGGCACGAGGCAGTGCTGGACACGGCCAGAGCTTTCCTGTGGGATTGATGGGCATGAGGCAAATGTCCAGAGGCAGCAGCAGCCTGGTCAGCTGAGACTGAGCTGGGAGCCAGAAGGTGACCCCAGGGGCTCTGCCCTGCTTTTCCATGGCTCCTGTTCTACATGCACTCCAAGATTCCTGCAAGGCAGGAGATAACGGAACTAAAGGTCACAAGGAGGGCAGAGAGAAACAGCAGAGAGGTGCTTAATAAAATAAGGTGAAATAAAATTAAAAAAAAAGATGAAATAAAACATTTAGTGCTACTGCCAGCTGGTACGATGCTGGTTGAAAGAGGAGTGGGAGAGATATCTGCTGTGAGATATGTATATATCTGCTATATATGCACTGTTACAGGTTACTTTGCATCCTAATTAGAACTTACAGAATGCAAAATATTCATTATTGTGTCTGCCTTCAGCTTCTCAAGCAAGGAGGGGAGAGGAGGAAAAGAGAAGTCCATCAGAACTTAATTTAGGGCTTGGAAAAGGGCAGGAGGAGAGTGACCAAACAACAAATTCAGACACAGTTGAAATGAAGAAGAGTGGAATGGCATAAACTTACTGAATAGGCAGCACAGGGGCAGAGGGAAACAGCACCACAGAAACCTGGGAGCTGCAGCAGTGACACCGGGATGCTGCAGGGGGCACAGACATCCCGGTGGGAACCTCTGGGACACAGGAGAGGCTCCTGAGCAGCTCCAGACACCTCCCGCAGCCAAATGGGATCCAGCCCAGAGCACAGGGACAGCTCTGCAGAGCAGCTGTGGAAAGAGGGGGACAGAGCCCGGCTGGGCAAAAGATGCTGAGCAAGGCTGGCAGCTGGTTTTCTTCCCATCTCTCCAGATTAGTGGCATGAGCTTCTTCTGCCCCTCAGATGGGAAAACCTGGTTTTTTTATGCAATCTGGTGTTTCCAGTTTTCAAATTCCATGTTGTTTGTTGTGTAGTTTGTCCAACAAAATCAGCACCTGCAAATCTACATTTTGAAAGTGCAAGCAGCTCGCATCGCAACGTCTTGGCATCATGTCTGCACAACCCTTTTATGAAAACAGGCTTCTAATTACATGGTTTGTTTTAGCTTATTGACTTTGGCAAGAAATTGCTTCTCTTTTAGTACATTGCTCTAAAATAATTAGGTTTTCCCAGTTATATAGTATTGGCAGGACAGAAAGCAACTTCTGTTAAATTGTCTACAATGTTGGCATATCCATGGGTTCAAAGATGCACAGGAACTGAAATTCTAAAGCACAAAATAATTTTGGAATTAAAAGTTATGAAACTAGAACTTGGATTCCATGGGCAGAGGCCTCTGCGTGTATGTTGACTCTGGGCAGGGCAGGTTGGGGCTGAGTTATTCATTATTTGTAAAACATCTTCCAATGTGTGCAAAACGTTGCATGAAATGTTGCCAAAAGAGGCTGCCCAGTTTTTGGGTTGAAACGCTGTGTTTTGCAACCAGTCAGGGGTTTGCTTTGCAGTGGCTGTTTTGCAGATGTTTTTAAAAGGGAACCTCAGAGACTTCGCAACAATTAATGGAAGCGCAGCCAGGGTGGGTTTGTGGACCTACTTATTGCTGATTTCATCAGCTTTGAACTGCCTTTCAGAATGACCTCCAAGAGAACTTTAGTGCAGCAATAAAACAAAAAATGAGAGGCACAATAATAATACCGCCTTAAACTTCATACTCTTTTTCCCAAAACATGTGACTCAAGAACAGCATCATTTATAGCTGGATAGAAGGTGTGCATTTTAGGAATCTGTTTACTGTTTGGATGACACATTTGTTGGCTTGAATGATGCCACTACTGATTTTTGTTTGGAAACCTAAATCAGTGTATCTACATCAGACTGTGAGTTGATACTATTGATTTTATTTAGTTCATTCACATAAATCTTCAACAGCAGTGGATTAGAAACCATTTCCAAACAGCAAACAAGCAAGCACAATCTCATCTTAAAAGCAGAATTACTTCAAGGTAAAATATTTGTGAGAGTTTTATATATATAGTAACAACAAGGCTTGGACTGTGTGGTTTTCCTGATGAACGTATCAAAAGTACTTGGAGGAACTCCATTTGCATAGTTTTCTTTCCCAGAACATTTTTTTCCTAGGCAGTTAGATCTATGGACCAGCAGGGAACAAAGTCATGGGCTGACTCCAGCCTGTAATCTTTCTTGTACAACCTGAAACAAAAGCAAAACAAGAAAAATTGTGATAACACACTCAAAGGGCAGGCCCAGAATCGCCCTGGTGTGTGCAGATGGCACCAACACTCTGGGAATATGATTATTTCCCCCAAGAAACAGAAGCCTTGAGCCCTGCAGCATCCCTCAACAAGCAACAAAGTCAGCTGTTGAGGAAAAATTCATGTGCAAGTTATTCACCCCAAAGAGCTGTGTCCTTACAGGCAAACGCTCCCGCAGTTTCATTTCTTTTGATCTCCTGTATTTGCTGGTAAAATACAACTCAAAGCACATCCCACCCCCCCACCTTGTCTGTTACCTGGAAACTTTGTGCTCAGATCCAGCCACCCTTAGGAGCCTTTGGTCAGCTCTCTGATTGATGTTGGAGTTATCCTCAAATTGCGCCTTGGAATAAAATTGACCTAAGCAACAGAGATGCAAATAATTTAAAAATACAAGGTTGGTGGCCATTTAACCCAGACGGCGGCTGGAACAGCAGGAAAGCAGCTCTTTGTCTCAGAAAACGAGCAAATCAAAGACCCCACAGTAAGTAAAGAAAACTCCCGTGTTTTTGCTGTGATCTCTTGCCATCCCTGACACCGTCCACAGGGAGGATCAGATGGGTTTGCACGATTTTCTTTTATTTTTTCATTTTTTTTGGTGGTTTTGGAATATGCAGCCTCTCCATTTGCAAAGTTCCTGAAACAACTCCAGCTTTAGTCCCGTCAGGAGTTTTGGAGCCGAGAGGTTCAGGACCAGCTGGCTTTCATTTTCTACCCTTGATTGTTTGCAATTTTACATCTGTTATTTGTAGTCCATTATCTGACATCAAATTAATTTGCTGCATAAATCACCTCATCCCACAGCACTGTCGAGGTTAAGCCCAGCTATTATTTTAGTCTTGTTTTAACCATTCCTAAACCCATAATGGGCTATTTAGGGTTGTGCCACTGGTGAGTGGGAAAGCATTGGGTTATGTTTCCACGTCCCCTCTTTGCACACCAGGGCCTGCATTACTAGGCAAGAAAAGACATCTGAGAAAAATAAATGAGTTGCAAAGTTTTTCTAGAACTCCCCAAAACAACCCCCCTCCCACTGTATTCTCACTTCAGGAGCTTAGTTACAAGACCATCCCTCTTTGCCACATACATCCCTATGGACACATACCCAGAACTCCGCTGACTTGGTCAGAAAAGTGGTTGCTGTCCAAGAAATAGAGCCTCAGGAAGTCCTCTGGAACCTTGGCAAGGGAAATTTTCACTGTGACCGTGTCAGGCAGTGATGCTGTAAAGCTTCTTTCCTTTACAACCGAGACTCTAAGCCTGGGAAGGAAATTGTGACATTATTTCCAAGAGGAATATGAAGGAAGAATGTGTATTTAACTAGCTGACAGTAATTAATCAAAAGAACTTAATTTTTGCCTTTTGTCTCTTTGCAGTTGCATTTTTCGTGATCTGTTGGTGGTTATTTTTAAGCTAGAAAATATTTCTCTCTGTGCTGCAACAACAGGTCTTGCAAATACACCACCAGAGAAGAACTTTTCGCTGATGAATACACCTTACTATCCATAATGACAAAAGAAGCTTAGATGAGAATAAAAAAGGAATATTTTCTTCCTATTTTAACGAGAAAAAAGGTAGACTAGGTAAAATAATTCAGTGTAATTAATGAACAAATACCTTTCTCTTGGATATTTCACAAGTTGTTTCAGCCCCTGCCTTTCTTCTCACCCATTAATGTTACTGTGGCCCCAGGTGGGCTCGCAGAACACAAATGTCACTGTCATTTAGGGCCCCTCCAGTGGGTGCAAGGGCTGGGCTGCTGGTTTGAAGCAGGAGGCTCGTTCTGCTTGGCAGACAAATTATACAGGGGCATAAACCCAGCATGTTCTTGGCTCTGTTTGGACTACAAAAATAATTGAAAGCAGTTGTTGTGGGAGTAGTTATTGTCCAGCACTGCCTGTGAGGGAGGGAGGGAGCAAATGTGTGTTCTGTCTGCCCCAGGCCAGCAGCAGAGGTTTATTCCAGCAATGTAAAAAAGCTGGTGGGATCAGCTACTCTCGGCTCTTCCTTGTGCTGGAGAAGGATCCTGCTCTCATTGGTCTGACAAATGAAGCCCTGCTTTTAAGGTGCCCCTTCTCCAACAGTGGGCATTTAGGTACAGACAGCTATTCCAAGGCTTTATCCCTTCCCATAAAAAACATCAGCCGCCCAGATGGGACTTATTGCTAAAACTGAGGAGAAGGAAAACTCCAGGCTCTGTGGAGCCAACTGCTGTGTAAAAGGGACCGTAAATGTCAAAGGCATCACTTCACAGCACCCGCCCCGCTGCTGGAGGAGCACGAAGAGCCTGGTGGTGGCACCAGGGCTGCCACGCATCTTCCCCTTGGGAGAAAAATACATGTTCTGCCTCTGATGTCAAAGCAGAAAAAAAGCAGGCTGGTGGTGCAGTTGTTTTGATTCCCTTCACACAGGCGTGGAGAATTAAAATCAAACTTGCTTTGTTCTCCATGTCCAATTTGGGGGATTGTGAGTGTCCCCTGCTGCTGCTCCCACCGAAACACTCACTGGATGAGGACATTTGGAAGCACTTCAGGTAAATGGAAGAGAGGATGAACAAAGGTGTGACCTATTTTAGAGTCTGGGAAAGGACAGGGGGCCGTTCCTTACCCCTGGATGGTGGAGGTGGCAGACACTGCCCACGGCAGCCGAGTGCTCTCGTTGTTGTGGCTCACGACGATCCCGTCGGTGGCCACGTGGATTTGCAGGGGGGGGTTCACGTAGTTAATCCCAAACTGCACAAACCGATTTGTCCCGTCTCGGAGTTTCCCCGTCACCGTGAGCCCTTTAATACCATTGATGCAGATTTTTCAGGTGACTGTGCTTTCAAGGGACAAGCGATTTTAATAAAACAGCTCCCATTTTGCTGCCAAAACTACTTCAGGGTCTCAGATCTGGTTTGGTGAGTCACTGTACCCACGGATTTCACACCCCAAGGCTCTCTGTGGTGGGGCCACCAGTGCCTGTTGAACCCTGTGTTGCCTCCCCCTGTGCAGAGGTGTCTCTGCTCCATGATCAGAGCAGGTAACTGGTGCCTGTGGCCACGGCTCCCCCGGGCACAGGACCACAGAAAAACCCCAGGGCATCCACACACGGGCACCGTGGGCTTTAAGGTCTCTGCATCCTCCAAAACCCCCACAGGCTGGGCAGTGGAAGCCACTAAAGACCACGGATACAACACCAGGAGGAGGAGGAGGTGACCCACAAGCAGAGCTGTGAGATGTTTCCTCAGCTGTTGCACCATTAATATTGCCTAAGGGAGAGGCAAAATCAACCACAGGCTCTCTGGACAGTGCAAGGCAGGAGATGCGACATGGCCCTTCCCAAAGACTCTCCTTGTCCTTGGCATTGGGGGTAACCTGGCTTGCTCACCTTGCTCTGGGTCTGACAGAAGGTGGACAGAAGGTTGTGCTTTTCCATCAATATTTAAACAGATCGTTTCACTTTGTTTAGGTAATTGCAAAAGAAATTGTGGATGTTCGTTGACTGAAAAGACAGAAGAACAATATTAGCATAAAACAAAAACTCTAGCCTTTGGATAGGCACAGCAAAAAGACTTTATACCTAAAATATCTGCTGTAAATTCTACAGAATGGAATGGTTAAACCCACAGTAATGATTATTGAGAAGCACACCCAGACACAATCCCTTGATATAAATGAAACCAACAGCTTTTTAAACTTAGATTTTACTAAGGACAAGGAGCCCTTTAAAAAAAGCTGAGGCTGAAGAGCTGTTTTTCTGGATGTTTTTGGTGGTTATATCCTCGAGCCAGAGAGGCTTTCTCATGGGATATGGGGATATTTTCTACTTAAGTGGAAAGAACCAGCCAAGGTTTGCAAGAAGAGGAAAAAGGTTTTCATAGAGTTTATGCAGATAGAAAAAACTTTCCATTGCTGTATTAAAAAGTGCACATTACAGTTATACTAATAATTGAAATGGGTCTGTATCACTTACCAACAGGTTCTGCTCTCACTCTGTCTTTTACCCTGGCAACTGAAACACTTCAAATTAGTAAGAAGAGCTCAAGGAAACATTTTCCACTAAGCCAGCTCATTAACAGGGAAGAATTGCTGTGGCAGAAGCCCTTTTAGCAGAGCTCTGCCCTGCCTTCTACAGAGGGCTTTGCTTAAAACAAGACCCTGCAATGGGGGGAGAAGAAACACACCGTGCAGTGCCTGTTTCTCTTGGGATGGGGACACGCTAAGAAGGGAGGGGGTGAGGTTTGAGCTGTGCTTTTGGGGCTGCTGAACCCAGCACAGCCACCCCAGCTCCTCCCACTGCTCCCCAGTTACCTCCCGGGAACAGCTTCATGTTGCTGCCAACTTGGAACTCGGCCCTTGGACCTGAAACAAAAGGTTTTTCCCCATGTTTTGTTGGTTTGGGGTCAGGCCTTCCATCTCCCTCCTCACCCTTTGAAACAGGGAATCCCTCGCCCTTGTTGCCTGCTGGTGGTTTTGGATACCAAAATTACACCCGTTTCCTTCAGCTTACTAATATGTAATTTCCCAGATATTTCACGTTTATTTTCAGCAGGTACAGTAATTTTTTTTGTTTCTGAAAACGTCCCAGGATTGTTTTCAGATGTTCATAGTTCATTCATGGACTGAAATACATCTAAATTGTATGTCAAGCGGGCATTCCCAATCAAACTGCATTTATTCAAGCAGTGTAGCTACGACCAATGCATATGAAATGAACTTTATAGAATTATTCTGAATAAAAACAGAGGAGTAGCACTTACCAGGAGCTCCCCCAACCCTCATTCTGAAGCGATCTGGAGAAAGAAAACAAGAGTATCTGTGATTTATTCACCATTGTGTCCGAACACCTCCCGGGAGCGTTTCAAACACCAGATCTGTGACTCTTGCTTTCCCCCAGTGCCTCGGCGTGGCTGTGCCTGCCCAGCCATCACCCCCCCTACAACAGGAGCAGGGCTGGCCCCAAACCCTTCCCCTCCTGCAGCCCCAGGAGCTGGGAGGGCAGGGCAGCCCCAAGCCCTGTGTGCCCCCCGAGCCCGAGAGGGGCAGGGTGGTCACTGGGCTGGGCTGGGCTGTTGGTCGGGGAGTTTTCTGCTGTTAAAAACTCCCCAGCACCTCTTTGGAAGAGGCAACGTCCAGAGAAAAGGGCAGAGCTGTGGTTCCCTCAGTGCATTTCTGTGAAGGAAAACCCCACGGCTCTTCACCTGTAAAACTGATAGTCAAAGAAATACAATTTCCTGAAAGAGAGGGAGAGAATTACCTAAGTCATCCTCAGCAGGCATTCCGAAAGATCTCGAGGTGGATTTTTTGAAAGATGCTTCACACGTGGTGGGAAGAAGCAGAAAGCACCATTAATGCCATTCACTTGAAGAACTGCTTTTCCTCAAGAGCAAAGACAATTTTGACCCTTGAGACTTCCTGAATGGAATATTTTCTCCCTTGGACCGTGTCAACCACCCAAACCCAGCCAGAGACACCGTGGCAGGCACTGCTCACACATTTTTCAAGATCTCCAACACTTCCTTCACTGGAACAAATACTCGTTTGGTTTTTTCATTCGAGACGATTATGGAAATGTGCTACAGGACAAGAGGGAAGCGCTTACCTCCTGCTGGAAGGCTGCTGGGCTTCTCGTTGTCTAACACAAGGAAGAGGGACAGATTAGTGTAGGTATCTCTGAATGACTTTACCCACGTGCAAACCAGCAAACTGGGACTAGAGGGTGTTTGGCTTCAGATGATGAGCTTTTTTTGTGCCAAAGGATGGGGAGAGGAGCCCCTGCAAGACCCCTGGCAAGGCCACGCTTTCCCCCCACACTCATAAAAACGTGGCACCCCTTGGCACTGGTAGGAATGCAATAGCAACAACTACTAAATTACCTTTGGTTATTATTTAGACAAATTAATTTCTACATTTCTACATCACTGCCCTTTTCACTTTACCCTTCCAAGAAAGTCTTGTATGTTTTATTTTGAAAGGAAGCCAAGCCCTGAATTCCTGCCTGGGCTGTGCCTTGTTGTAACATCACATCCCCATCAAAGGAACCCAAGGGGAAGACAGCGAGAGAGGAACCAGAGAAGCCCATTCCAGGGGGCTGTTCAGAGCCCCACCTACCAGCCTCGGTGGGTTTGTTTGCCACCTCTCCCTGCTGCTGGTCCTGGGGCTTGGTGACCACCATGGAAGTGAGGGGCGTGACGAAGCTGTACTGCAGGGATAGCTCCAAGGCTTGGGCCTCCAGGGCCTTCTGGTCCTCCTCGGGGGCTGAAATACTAAAGGCTGTGTTAATGATGAAGAAATAGCATGTAGGGACTGTGAACAAGTTGTCTTCAGATTATATATTATATGTAAGTCGTTTCTTTATATATTAGTTGTGTGTTATTAGTATTGAAGGGTCAGCAGCCTTACTGGGATAACTGAGCTCTTCCCATCCTTGAAATTAAGGAGGTGCTTAATTCCTTGTGACTCTGGGGCCCGTGTGTCAGCCAGGTACATAAAACAATAGATACATGATCCATGAAATACCTCATGGGCATACATACTGCTCTTTTCACTAGCTATTGCCATTTCCTCACCTACAGACAGTATTTCTGGATATGTAGCAACAGCTCAACACAATCCATACAATTAAAATGGCATAGTCATGGCATGAAGAATATTTTACATTACGTTTTCATATGTGTATATATATATATGTGTGTGTGTGTGTGTTTAGTGATACAGAGCTCTCACAAACTGAAAGGCTCCTCCTGCTCATCATACAGTAATGCAGTATTCTCCCAGTATCCCATGTTTTTGATACTACCTGGAGAAATATTTCTGTTTCTTTGTGTTTCGTATACCTTATGAATAAGGAATTTGTGTTGTAAGAAGATAGAAATTTGTTCCATGAAACAGTAAAATAGCTTACGCTTTTTCCAGAAGCTGTTGGATGGTTAGGTAGGCCCACAGTCTCTCTATGAAATTTCCAAAGATGTATTTCTGATCCTGGAATATTTGCTCCTTCTCTTTGACATTTGCTTCTTCTTTAAGAGTCAAGTCACTCATGTGCTGAAGTGGGAGAAGACAGACCATCAAAGAACAGTCCACACTTTGCTTTTAGTCATATTATTAGACTTAAAAGAACATTTTTCAATACTAAAGTACCCTTTCTGTCCTTCAGTTTGTTCCTTTCCCATTGGAAAATGCAAGTCCAAACTATCAAAGAAACAGGTATTTTGGATATGTATTTCTGGGCTTGAAACAATGTTGAAAAAAGGAGGTCATGAAATTGCTCCATTTCAATATTTTTGAGAGGAATAATTGAGATTTCCTGCTTCACTTTAACAACACAAATCGAAAAACACTTGAAAGGCTGAAATATTATGGGTTTGGAAGGATTAAAATTGCCATTTGCTTATTTATGGATGTTCCTCAATTTTTTTTTCTTTTGGAGCACGTTGGGGAAGGGGAAATTGTTTGAATTCCCACATGATCCCTAAATGGGAAAACAGCCGAGTGCCCAAACAGAGAACCGACCCTGCACACAAAACACTTCTGGAGGTCTCCTGTGGTGCCCCAAAAGACAGAAAGGAAAGGTATTTTTCACAATTAGAAAACAAAACACTTACTGACTGAGCTTTAATTTCTACTGGCAAAAGTTCCAGGTCATTGCTGATTTTTCCAGACACTACAATTTCAGAGCCTTCAAAAAACAGCTTGAAATTGTTCTTGGTTAATCCCTCAACGGCATTTTCTGGATACTGCATTTCAATTTTCATTAATATCGGTGTAGCCACCTCTTGATAAAAGCCCTAAAGAGAAGCAGAGAGAGAGAGAGAGAGAACACGCACAAATGACTGGAAAATAACTCAGAGCGACACACTGAATGCCTAAAACCCCCTTAAAAAGCTTTTTCTTCGGGAATGCAAGGTTACTGTGAGCTTAGAAAGAAAATAAATGGTTTTTTCCCAACGTTCAGCCCACCATCTCCATGCCACATGAACTGTATTTCCCATGGAAATTCAAGTACCCAGGCAGCGTCCCCATTGTCACCGTCCCACCCCAGTTTGGGGTTTCGCTTTATCCCCTTTTTCGCACCCGATTTTTAAAACTTGACAAGATTAATCTTTCTCTTTCTGGGCAAATCCAGCCTCTGCACACCCATCCAGAATGGGTAGAAGTGGCTTTTTGTATCAATATAAACTGCCTTATCGCAACCCATGATTTGTGCTGGGTTTTTTTTTGTTTCCACCCTTATTCTCTCCCCTGTCCAGCTGGGAAGGGGAGTGATAGAGCGGCCGGGTGGGCACTTGGCATTCAGCCACGGTGAACCCACCACACTTCCCCAAAGAAAAGGGAATGTCCCCAAAGTTATCCCCCCTCTCCAGACGGACGGGGAAGAACCAGACTGGTGGAAGTGCCCCCTTTGCCTCCCTGCTCACCTGGAGCTGCAAGGCTGCATCAGCCTGTTCGTAAATGCGCCGTGCTATTCCCCCATTGCTTAGGGCCATTTTCTCCAGGAATTTATAGCTGACATCAAACCCGAAGCCAAGGCAGAAAAGAGCATATTTCCCATTGATTGCTTTCCGAATGTTCTTTTGAATCACTTCCACGTTCGTCTCACCTGCAATCAAAACAAAAACGTGCCGGCATTGGTTTGGGCTTTTTCAAGTGCCAGAAGGCAGCAGTGGCTTTAATGGAGAATTCTGCCTGAAATTATTAAAAATAATTCTGAAGAAATATTGAAAAGATATGGGGCAGAATGCTGTTAAATGGAGGTGAAAGCATCACCCTGCATGTGGAGTGCCATCCCTTAATGGCTTTTACTGACTACGACTGATGGTGGGGCTCAGTGCAAAAGGATTTGCAGGATTTTGGGGGCCAGAGGAGGATTTTAGGGCAGAAGGGACACGCGCTGTAGGTTAACAATGTGACTGGTCCTAATAGGGGGCTTACAGCCAGGTTGGTATTGCTGGTGCCACCCAAAACTTGGGCAAACCCCTGTGCAGAATGAGGGCTCTTTGTGCCACTGCATTGGGGGTCACAGCTTATTTCACCCAGTATTTTTAACCCAGCCCTCTGGTTTGTGCTGCCGCAGCTGATCACCAGTTAAGGCATGGTAAAGAACACAAAATAAGAAGCACTTCGAAAATATCTCAAGTTTGGGGCAAGGAGGGTGAAGGAACAATAAACCAGCACCTCTCAGAAGGGACTGTATGTGCAAAATCCCCGTGTTTTGCCTCTAGGTATTTTACTTTCCTATTTCAGCTGTGCCTGGAGTAACTCCAACAACTCCCCTGAGTTTATAAACCGGGAAGCCAACGGTATTTAGAGGAACAATTCCCAGCTAAAGGATGGGCAGGCTCTGCCATCGCTCCACAGAGCCCTCCCAAAATGCCCCTCTCCAGATCCTGATCCTGCGCGTTCCAAAGCTCCTCCGACACGCAGGCTGAGTCCGTCAGCATCTGGAGTGCTGCTGGGAAAGCGAATGAAGCCCAGAGGAGAGAGGATGAGGGCGGTGTGGGCTCACCAGAGGTGGGCTGGCCGTCGGTCAGCAGGATGACCATGGCCACGCGGCGCTCGGGAAGGCTCTCGGCTCTGTCCAGGGCCCCCACGGCCCTCAGCAGGGCCCCGCCAATGTCCGTGCCTGCAGGGACCGGAATATCGGGATAAGATTCGCTTTACCTGCAGAGCTGGTAAGGTTTTCTGTAGGGGATGATCCCTTGGAGAGATGAGGATTTAGGGATTTTAAGTGCGGTGTATTATATTATATTGTATTATTATACTGTATTATATCCAATTGTATTATTATACTGTGTTATAACCTATTGTATTATTATACTGTGTTATAACCTATTGTATTATTATACTGTGCTATATCATATTGTGTTATTATACTGTGTTATTTCGTATTGTGTTATTATACTGTATTATTTCGTATTGTGTTATTATATTGTATTATATCCTATTGTATTATTATTGTATTATATCGTATTGTATTATTATTGCATTATATTGTATTGTATTATATTGCATTGTATTATTATATTGCATTATTATTGTATTCTATTGTATTATTACTGTATTGTATTATATTATATTGCAGTGGCAACTCCAGGGTATTCTTTTGGGACTGTTTTCCATGCATGTGTCATGGGAAATGCAAACACGTCCAGAGCCATTAAAAAGGGCCTAAAGAAACACACTGGCATCTGTTAAGCTGCATTTAAGAAAAGTTGTCCAGTCTTGTTTGAGAAGCCAGAGAAAAGAGCTGGACCCCGATGGATTTGTTGGTGTTGGGAGAAAATAACCTGTGTTAGTGGTAACAGCATGACAGTAAAGTGAGACACAACCCTAGAGATGTGCTTACAATTTACAGCACCAAGAACACTGACTGGGGCAGCAATTGAAATGCCACACACCTATTTTGCCTGTCTTGTTTCTGTGGTGTGGTTTACAAGGGAGTGGAACTTTGGATGCGGTTCTGGGGTTTTTTGGTTTTGTTTTTGGGAGTTTTTTCCCCAAGGGAATCCTTGGTATTAAAAAAAAAAAAAATAAAAAATCAGCAAATCACTGTCAAAAGTTGAGTGAATTGCTGTTTCTCTGGAGGGAAAAAAAAAAGAAGTGGTATCAGGCAATATTCCAGTTATCTCTGTGATAAAAATTTGAAATTAAACTCTATGGCTTATATGGTTCACAGATGTGACGTAACCACCTCTTTTTATATATGTCATAACAATAACACAGCCACCAGTCCATCCACTCCCAGCCTTTGCATCCCACTCATCACTCATAAGCAGTGAAAGCTGCCTGAATTGCTTTGTAGGCGCTGATGGCATCTCGGGGGCGCCACGTGACTAATAAACCCAATTATTTTCACATCAATTAATTCTTTTGGGAGCACGTTTACCTCCCCTGGCAGACAGAGTCTGCACGAATGCAGCGGCGCTGGCCACGTTCTCCTCGGTGGCGGGCAGGAGGGAGCCCTTCCACTCTGCCACTTTGTTGCTGAAGGTGACAAAACCAAAATGATCTTCTGGACGGAGGTCTTGCAAAATCTTCAACAGGGCATCCCTTGTCTGTTCCAAGGAGAAAACAGTAACTTTGGTTATTGCCACTTCTTTGCCAGAGCTGGGGTTGGAATTGCAGTGTGATGAGGGAGATTCTCTGCACCATTATTCCAGGTGCCTTCATTAAACCCTGATGGTGTTTTCAGGGTGTGACCATCAGGAATGGCCAATTCACTGAACTTACAGGCACCAAAAAAACCCCAATGAGAGCTGTAGGGAGCTTGTGTGCTCCCTAACAGAGCTACATGTACAGTCACCAAAAAAGGCAAAACAGATAAATTAACTCTTTAAGCTTCATTAAAGAAAAAAACCAAAACCAACAGCAAAATATTCTGCAAAGATAGAGACAAGAAGGCACTCTCTGCCATAAGGTTTAGAAGTTCTTCACAGAGAGAGTGATCAGACACTGGAATGGGCTGCCTGGGGAGGGGGGGGATTCACCGTCTCTGGAGGTGTTTAAGAAGAGACTGGACATGGCACTTGGTGCCATGGACAGGTTGGCAAGGTGGTGTTGGCCCAAAGGTTGGAATTGATGAGCTCAGAAGTCTTCCAACCTAATTGATTCTGTGGTTCTGTTTGGTACCCATGAGAGCAGCTCTGTGACACAAGCGTTGCTCCTTAATATCTTCAATCCACCCATATGTGTTTTCAGGTGTTTCTGTAAGTCTGAACGTTTTGCTGTGCACAAAACCTCTGTGTGTGTCTGCATATGTGTGTGCGTCTGCGTGTGTGCGTGTTTCAAAAGGGACATTCCCAGTTGTCCCCCGGAAGGCTGCTCTGTGTGTGCCCCTGGTGCAGGCAGAGGTCCTGCTCCGAGGGGAGTTACCTGCTCCATTTTCCTGCCTGCCATGGAGCCACTGCGGTCGATGACGAAGATGACATTTTTGGGAAACACGGGCATTTCGCTGGGGGCGAAGTAATGCACAAAATAGCCATTGACAATCTGAAACACAGAATGTGAAATCGCCTATGAAATTATATCTAGAGAAATAAATACTGCATCTTAACACTCAGGCATAGCAAAAAAGGCAGGTGGGGGGGAGAGGGAGGGTCATGCTCAGCATTCTGCTCTTCTCGATAAACCCAAACCAAAGAACATAAATTAAACAAATTAAAATGTATTTCCTAGCTGGAAGCAAGACTGTCTGTAGAGAGCAGATTACAAGAGAGCAGCTTACATACATACATATATTAGACACCTCAGTGCCACATGTATGATATATCCCTACTATCACTGCATATCATGTTACCTCTCTATGAGCTCATCTCTGCTCAGTGGCTCTGGCTGCCACCCTTTAGCACATCGATGTATACTTCATTAGTTAAATGGTATGGAAAATACTGTACTTTATTCCCTACCATATGCATTGGTCCATAAATACTTGTTAAGTTCCTGCTGTCTTTAGTTATGCCTCAGTTATCACAAAAACCACAAGGAGACCAAGCAGGCATTTTAATACTTATATAAATCCCATTCCTCTAAACTCCATTTACAAGAAGCCGCAAATACACCTTAGGTCAGCCAAAATAATAATAAAAAAAGAACGTAAAGAGATAGCCATGAAGTACAAATACAGAGTTGGTATTGAAACAAAATTTGAAAGATTGATTGCTTTTCTTGGGTGATCTGTTCTTGCAACGTGTCTGGTGCCTCTGGGGATTCACTGAATTTCACCCTCAGCTCCCGCTGACCCTGGATTAATGGAAAGTGCTTTTCCTGCCATTCTTGGTGTTTCAAAGCGGACGTTGCTGTTTAACTGATTGCACCTCACATTCAGACCTATCTATGACCCGAAAGCATTTTCATTTCCATTTCTTTTTTCACCTGTATGTCGCCTGCAGTGGCTTCTCTCTTAACATCGTAACGCACAACGAAGTCACCGTTGAGGAGGGTTTCATCGAGTCCAGGGTTCACCTTCTGCTGATCCAAGGTGGGCTTAAACGAAATATGAGCCTGCAGAGGAACCAGAAGAAGAGATTCAAAGCGCTGCTCCTCGGGGCTGCCACGGGCAGCCCCACCCAGCCAGTGGCTGCTGCTCTACCTTGGTTTCGTTGCGCGCTTGGGTGAGCGCCTCCGTCAGCTCGTTTGTCATGAAGGTGCTGTCCGTCTCCAGCGAGAGGATGCCCTGCGGCTCGAAGATGTGCACGTCGATCTGGCAGGGAGGAGAGAGGGGCATCAGCATCTCGGTGGGGACACCCCCCCGGCCACCCAGCGCAGCAGCGCTGCCACGGGGACGGGCTCACCTGGAAGTGCTTCACCAGCTGCTTCGGCCGCACCTTGAGGAGCAGCTCGAACTTGCCCAGCTGCCTCTTCAGCAGCTCCTCGTAGGTCAGCTCAAAGGTGACCTTGCTGGCGGCTGCGACGCTCACGGACACGTGGAACAGCTCCAGTTTTCTGTCCCTGATCCTGGGGGCAGAGAATGGGGGTTTATCTCCTGCAGGGCAGGTTCGCTTGTGTGTGGACAGAGCTTATGAAGTGTGTGAAATAATGGCCTCCAGGAAAAGGAGGAGTAAATCTTGCTCATCATAGAGAAGATTTCTGACATTGCAGGTGCCATTATATACATTACATATATTCCATTAGCGTGCCATGGGTGCAAGCTGAGAAATGGAGCAGCAACCCCTGTGTGCCTCAGACTGGGATCAAGCAGGGCTGGGACTGAATACGTGGGAAGCACAGATTGAACACACCCTGGCACTGTGACATCTGCCCGAGTGCCGCGGTCCTTTGGCTCTGTAGGGAAGCAGACTCGACGCTGAGCATCATCCCAGCACGGCAAGGTGCTCTCACATGGCATGGCTGGGGCTCTGAGCAACCTGGGCTAGTGAAAGGTGTCCTGCCCATGGCAGGGCTTGGAATGGGATGACCTTTAAGGTCCCTTCCAACCCAAATATGACAGCATTCCAGGGCAATGCTAAACGGTGACACTTCCCACTGGAGCCCATTGCAGGACCAAATATAAATCATAATCACACATTCATAGCTGAATATATATATATGTGAAAATATATATATATATACACACACTGTCCCTCCCACCAAGAGCCCAAGACTGATTTTCATGTTTGTCCCCACTGAGATGTGATTGGCTCCAGGGTTTAACCTGCCCCCAGCCAAACAAGGAGCCAAGGAAAGTGTTGGAACAGCCTTACATAGGATGGCAACCTACTTGACGAGACCAGCGCTCTGCCCGCGCGAGACTGCAGTGTCATATTCCTTTTGAGCAGCAGCTTTCTCCTTTATTATCCCTGGATATACTTTGCCATCGATGGACCTGTTCAGTTTCCGTAAAAATTAATTAATGTTAGAAGGAACACGCTGGGGAAAGAAACCCAGCAGAAGTTTCTTTGTGGACCTCAGGACATGAGCAGTGGACACCATTCAGCTTCCACATCCCTCCCCACCCAGGAGGGGGTCAGGAGCCACCACCACGGTGCAACCCTTCTCCTTGCAGGGTCTCGAGGAGGCTGCAGCAGGAGAACCACCACCACAGAGCACGTCTGGCGCCCACCCTGCGCAGGAGGCAGCCCCGGGCACCACCTTTGTATTTGCAGAGCCCTTTGTGCAGGACCCTCTTTGTGCTCCTTGCTCAGCATCTCCCAAGCACAAAGATGAACCCCCCAACCCCCAGAGCTGCCTCCTTCACACCACTGTGGTCCTACATGGAGAAGTTGGTGATGAAGGCTGTCTTGGGTAGCTCCACTTCGAAGGTGGCCTCTCGGGACTCGTTGGCTCTGTTGACGATCCTGCTGGTGACGACGGTGCGAGCGAAGCGCGAGGTGACCTTGCAGTCCACGTGAAGGCTGTAGATGTCAATAGCAGGCTGGGGGAAAAAAAGTCAACAGGATGGAACAGAAACGCTCCGTTTTTGCCCCTAAGCATTCCTTAACTGGGTGATGTTGTTGGGAAAGGCAGATGAAGGAATGGACTGTTAGAAAGCCTGGCTGGAATTCAGGGAGGGCACTGTTGATGCCCAGCCTGGCCAGCTGCTTATTCCCATCTCTGCAGCCACAACCACTGCTCCACCCAAAATCTGCAGCCACATCCGTGTGTTGTTGTTCCACCTAAGGTTCTTCAAGCCCTTTTCTGTGCCCTTCTCTCCCTGGGGTGCAGTGAAGCAGCTGCTGCATCCCCCCAGTACATCGCCCAAGATTAAATTCATGAAGATCAGAGGCCTCTCTAAGCAATTGAGCCCCAGGGAGGGCCCTGCTTTTTGCGTGGCTGTTTATTTGCTCTCCCGGCCGTTGACTTTGCCGGGTGTTTTCCAGCTGGGGGCCTTGTGTCCTGCACAACCCTTAGCAGGTTTGACACCCCGCGTGGGCCTCCAGCCCCTCCTCACTGGTTGCACAAGCAGAGATGCCCTTTGAGCACTTGGGTTTCTCCTGGTCTGGTGCTTCCAGAGCCTCTGATGCCCAAGGCACCACTCTGGAGCTGCCTGGGGACACCCAGAGAATTGCCTGGAGCATCTCCCTCCACGACCACCTTCCTTTTGGATTTGGGATGTCTCTTTAAAGGTCCTACCCATGTTTCAGCAGTGACAGTAAGAAGGGTGGACCTGGGCATCGCCAGCCTCACAGCAGTCCAATAAAAAAGCTCAGCATCAGAGCAGGTCATTACACCTCTGTTTTTACTTTCCCAGCCTCCAAGTCTTTTCCATGGCTAATTGATCTTTAGTTATTTTGATAATTCATCTCATGTACTTTGTTTGCCAGTTAATGGCATCCTAAGCTGGTACAAAACCCAGTTTGCTCCTCCAGACAGTGCAAATAACTCCATATAAATGACTGAAGACCTGTCAGAAACCTCCTGGCACTGCAGCAGTCCTTGTTTGGTCCCGTGTCAGGGTCCAAACCTCATCTGGTGACCAAGGCAGAGCCCCGGACCCCTCAGGTTTGATATCTGACATCCCTGAGGAAGAGCATGGACCGACATCTGCAAATGCCTCCTGCCACATTTGTACTGAAACAGCCCAACCAACAAACCAAGAAGGTCCTAAAAGGACCCAAAGCTCTGAAATCCTGACACAACCCACCCAAGGCTCCCCAGATGAGTTCCCTGGCCACTTACTGTGATACCACCAGATCAGCAAATGAGACATTGATAATAAAAACAGAGCAAATACCTTCTGAGCTCCTGCTAATACTACAAGGGAGGAAAAGACCAGCAATGCAAGCAATGTTCTCTGCTCCATTTTGGAAAGAACAAATTTTCAAATGAAATCTCTGTTTATCTTAATCAGTTAATGAGTAACTTGTACTTGGGAGTATCAGGACTTTGAAGAAACTTAATATTTACCTGTCAAACATAGGTCAAACTCAGACTTGGTTAATGCTTTTCCCAAGAGATCTTTGCTATTAAATATTATAATTTTAATGATTCATAACACAAAGTTAAGAAGTCTTTTTGTCTTCTTTTTAAACTCAGATCTGTCCTGTGAAATCCCACAGGCAGATGAACCCGTCAGTGCCACAAGGTGCAGGAACCTCTGCAATAATCTGAAAGAGCAACTCTTCAACGTTACCTCAAGCAGCACTTCAGAGATTTGGAGGTTGCCAGGAGGTGCAACAGGCACGTGAGATCTTACAGCTGATGGCTCTCCAGCCTCCCTGCCCAGCTGGGTACAGAGCAGCACGCGGGAAACGTCCCCTTTGGCTTCCTTTGACAAGGCAAGATCTTTGGGAGGTGATGACATTCGTTGTCCCAAAATAACACACAAATCCTGGGGAAATCCAAGCACCTGCGTTTGCCTCAGGGCTGTTTTACAGACCAAGTGCCCAGTTCTGGTGGCCTTGGGTCTGTGAGGAGACACCAACGCAGGGCTTGATAATTTTACTCACCAGACATCTACAAGTTCACTATAAAGGAGGTGCTGAGCACAGGCTGCTCATCCAAGGCTTGTGCTTCAAGTAAGTCTTTTGAAAAATAACCTTCATTTCTCCCAGGCAGGCTGTTTATACTTCTGGCAAATGCTGTATTCTTTATAGCAGGACATGTAAATATATCTGTTTTAAGAGAGAAAAAATTAAACTGCGATACATTTGATTAACTTGTACAACTTGGGTAATGCTTTAATCCCTTAAAATACACAGGATTATGCACTTAGTGGCCTAAGAGCTGCAAGAGCCAAAGCTTTAGCTTTAATTAAGTGGATCCGTCATTAGTTTCCTAATGCCCACGTGTAAAATCACACGGATGTCAAAGAGCTGCTTCCCCTGCACAGTTTGGGGCTGCAGGGTCAGCTCTGCCCCACTCCTGGGTGCCTGGAGCACCCCGGGAAGGTGGGAAATCCTTTCCTCCCGCCAGCCCTGTGCCACCAGCCAGCCCTGCTGCTGCCCAGTGCCACCACTGCTGGCACACTGGGCACCAGTCCCGCAGCTCCCACTGCTTCCCCCTCCGAAGAGCAGGCGTGGAATGACTCCAGGTCATCCTGGAGGAAGGATCTCAGCTCACCATCACAACAGGAGGCAGTTTTGAGTGCAAAATTACCTAAAAACTCCAACCCCAGGGCTTTCTTCAGGCATTTCTCTATCCATTTTCCCCATGATGTTCCATGTCCACCATCACATTTTCCATCACTGGACTGATTAGATTTGCAAGGATGAAGAAAAAATTGACAAAAAAAAAATCCTCCAGGCAGCTTTCTATTTGTCCCTCTCACCTACAGGTGTCTCCTGGGCTGCAGCAGCAGCACCCAGTAACTTTGGCAGCCCAGCAGCAAGGCTGGAGACAGGAGGATTCCTTCAATCCATACAGGAGAGCACAGACCTTGCTGTCCTAATGGGGAGTGACTTCGTCCCAGGAACATGGTTTTACCTCCAGTGTGTATTTTTAAGGTGAGGTTCATCTTAAAACACAGAAAAACTCAAAAGGACACCCAGTCCTCAGGAAGCACCAACAGTGACATTGAGGAAATAAAGCTGTTAACCCAAATCCCAAGTTTCTGGCAGGTCACTTACTTTGCTTCCCTGTTGCATTTGTGGGATGCAGAGGTTTCTGTGCTTTGCTAAATCAGCAGCAACACCCCCAAAGCAGAGTCTGAAATACAGCACCCCCTTCTCCTGCCGCCCCACCAGCAAATCTTTTATGTATTGCATAAAAAAAAAATTAAAAAAAGAAAAAACAAAAAAACCCCCCAAACATTTTGCCCCACTGGTCCCTCCCCATCATTTTTATAACTATTGAACAACCTCCTGCCAGCTCCTCACGGCAGATTAATTAGAGAGGGTTTGTTAAGCCCATTGCAGGGGCAGCTCCAGCATTATCAGGACAGGAACTTTTTTCCACCATAACTTTTTCCATCCTCTGGAAGAATCTTTTCTGGGGGAAAAGGCTGTGCCAATGTACCTGTGAGGAGTCCTGGCCCCACGGAGAAATCGTGTCCCGCAAAGCGAAGAGGCAAAGTCTGGGCTGCAAACAATAATCTCTGAAAGTGAAAAAACCAGGCAAGGCAACACCCCAGCAACATCCTTAAGGAAGCTTTCCCTGAAAGCCAAAGGGTGTTGCTGCTGCCTGACGTGAGCTCTGCTGCAGCCTCTCTGGGAGCTCTGTGGGCACTCTCATTTTATCTGTCAAATGTTCAGGACACAAAAGGCAAAAATAATATTTTTCATAGTGCACAGAGACCCTTGACATCACTTTTACCCCTTAATTGGGTCTAGCCTGTGTAAAATTAAAGTGATTCCCTAAATAAGGGTGTCACTTACCTTACTGTCCCCAGAGGGGCTGCAGGGACTCACAGGGTGTGGAAAGGGGGGGCCCACAAAGCAGAGGATGCTCCATGTTGGAGCACAAAGATCTAGCTGAGGGAAAACGCTCCAGGTATTGGGGGAGAACAGGTTTGATGCTGAATGCAGAAGATCAAGAAGGAAACAGCATTGCACTGTACAGGGACATTCGGGGGTGTCACTCGGCTCCAGAGTGGTGTGAGGTGGGACATGGGAGGGGACAGCCAGAATTAACCCAAACCTAAACTGAAATGAGTCACCACAGTGTGCCAGGCTGTGTCCAACAACCTTTTTTTATTAAACCATTGTAGCAAACACCGCCCGACACATAGAAAGGATGCACGTAATAAAAATGAACATGGAAGTTTTACCCTTTGACGTGAGTATATTCCCTCCTTAATGACTTACAGTGGAAAATAGCTACTTGGATCTCTAGTGGCTCTCGTGTAAGGGACAGAAATTTGGGGAAATGTTACATCAATCGTCTGGGTGAGACACATCCAGCTGCACCATCAGCCAAAAACGCTCTTGGCCGGCTCGTCTTTGGGTTTCTCAAAGACTGTTTCCGTCCCCGTGCGGGCCCGGCTGAACACGGAAGGGGCTGCAGAGCCCATTTGTTCTGGGAAGAGAAAACCAGGAGAGACAGTCAGTGAAGCAGCACCCGGACTTGGGGAGTAAAACTAGTGCTGCTGAAAAAAAAAATAATAAAAAAAAAATATATATACATATACACATTTGATAAACACTTCATCTGTCCAGCAGTTTCCCAAACCCTGCAGCACAGCGCTCCCATCCCCAGCACAGGGCAGCTGACAGCACCTAACTGGCTCCAAATCCCTGCAAGTGCTTTAGAAATTTGGGAATTACTCAGGTCCAGGCTGTTATGCTGAAAAGGGGTTAAAACTCATCATTTTTCCCTATGCTGCTGGCGGAAAATCAACACAAAGCCAGAGCAGCAGGGGTGTCCAGTGCAAGCAGCCACTCTCTTCTATCTCACCCTCCACTGTTCCCAATTTCTGCTCAATCTCAAACACATCAAATCCATCCACTGGGAGTCCACAAATCCCCTAACCCCTGGACCAAGCCTCTGATCCTCAGCTTGGGCAGTCTTTGATGCTGATGATGGTTTGAACCCTGGTCAGAAGGCACAGTCAGGGCTCTCCCTCACACTTCATCCAGGCAAGGGGGACAGTGACACCAAGCAGAGCCTGGCTGGCTCCTCTGGGTGCCACTGACACAAGGGACCCACATCCCTGCCCAGAGGGGTGGGGTGATGAGCTTGTCTTACTTTGTTTAATCATTTCCATCACAGAGACTTACCACACTGCCTCATCACTTGGTAGGTTTTAGATTTGATTTCCTGGTTTTTGGCAAGGTTTCCTCTGGCTCCTTTGAGGTCTTCTTCCTTCACTGGAGGACGCTTCTTTTTCACAGGGGCTGGCTAAGAAACAAACAAATGTTCCCAATTCATCAGTATTTCGGGTCTGAAGCACAGGGAATAAAGGTGCCTCAACCCAAAGGCTCCAACACAGAGGTGCTAACACAGGGTTCCACCTATTTTAGTTCTGAGCCTACACACTCGGCTACTCCAGATCTTTGCATAACCAAAATTTAATTGCCCTTCCCAAAAATCTGTTACCATTTTCCTGTTCTGAAATTGTCTTCTGATTGCACAGCCTTTGAAAGAGCAGTGGATTGTTTGATTTTAAAAAATTTTACTTTATGCTTAGGGTTTTCTCTGCCCAGTCCTGTCTGATCGTTCTGCAAGTACTGATTAGTAATTCAAAAATCTGTCCAATATTTGGGAAGGAAAAAACCACTTTGTTATTAAATGTGGTTTGTGCCTCAGTCTACTCAGGATTCTTTTGGGAAACTTGTCAGAGAGATTCTGAAGCCAGACCTGACTGAGTTGGGATAAACATTTGACCCATAGTTATTGATCTGAAATTTAGGGAACAAAAGTATCTGAGCACTCAACAGGGCTGTCTACAAGCTTGTACCGGACACATCTGAAACACTGGACTTGGAACCCAAAGAAGGAGAAGGAAATCTAATACAGAAGCAGATGCATCATCAGGCGGTGCACTGGGACAGCCAAGCACTAATCTGTTTACAGTTTATCCCACTAGAAGAAAATTGGGATAGCATGACCTCATATCAGCCCATCCCTGCCTTCAAATGAGCCCTGCCCAGTCAGACACAGTCCCACCCAGCACCTCGAACATTTCTTCCCCCTTCACTTTGCTATTCCACGGACAAATCTCCAGGGTGTCCCCAGGAAGCCCTCGTGGCACCATGCAGGGACATGGGGACATGAGCAAAGAGAACCCAAGACCCGCACACTGCAACCTGAGCAGGTCTGCACACTGAGCCACCAGCACAAACTTCTCTGACCATCGCCGCAGACACAGAACCCCTGAGATTTGGGTTCTGGCAGTGCTGGAGCCCACTCAGGCATTTCCAGGCACCGCCCGTGAGGCTAAAAGGAGTCTGGGGTGGAACAAATCCCTCCAGGCCTACAGAAGGCTGGAGCAGTGAGTCCAGAGCCAGTGGATGCCTGCCCGGGTCCTGGTGGGGCTCCACTGGGGCCTTTGGCATGTCTTCTGCTGGCTGCAGATTCCTGGGAGCGCCCAGAATAACTTGCTGTCGATCCCATTTGCATGTTGTGGGAAACAAAACATGCACGGGATCTCTGGGGAAAACACTCCACCGGCAGCCAAAGCAAACGAGGGGACCGGGCAGCCACAAACCCTTCAAAATCCACAGCAGCTGATGGGCAGTTTGCAGGGTAACCAAATATCCCACAGTCAGGGTTTCATTTGTCCCCCTGCGGTGCCAATTGGCATGTGATGGGAACAGCCCCTTGCGCCCACGGCACGGTCCCCAGGCAACCAAAGCCCCTTGTTTTGTTAACAGAAATGGGAAATATTGCAAAGATCCTTCACCCGTTATTGGCAAGGGAATAACTGCGAGGCTGCATCCCACTGGGACAGGAATTCATGGGGACAGTGCGGAAAGGCAGCACTCGAGATGCACCAGGACACAGGCTGAGCAGAGCTGCTGAATTTCACCCGGTTATTTTAAGATTAGCCCTGCCTTGCTTTGATCCCAGGATTTTCCAGCAGGACAGTTGCTGAGGATTAGCTGGTCCCCAGCTGAAGAGCAGAGCTGCTGCCCGGAGGTTACGGAGAGCCCTGGCCAGCAGCTGCCACTGCCACGCCCCGCCACCGCTAATTGCTCCCAGAATTTGTGAGCAGGGTTTGCCAGGAGCCATTCCCAGCTGGCACGGGAGCACAGCCTGTGCTTTATCTCCTCCTGTCATAAGGCAAAAAGCACTGGTTTACGAGACACGTGACTGGTTCATAAGTCCCTTTTTCTTTGGAGTAAAGAAAATCAGCTGAACTGAGTTACTCTACGGGACTGAAGAACTGTGGCCCCCTACTCTCCATCCACCCACCCCGTAAACTCTCATGCTGGGCAGAGCTCTGCCAGGCACATGCAGCTCGTGCTGCAAATGTGACACTTTGGAACCCTGATTATTGGGGAACGCACTAAGGACAAACCATTAGCTACAAAAAGAACATAAAAATGCGTAACATAATGTAGAATTTCAGTTGCAAACACCATCTCCCAACAGTTGTAATTTTCAGTCACACTCCCCTTTCCTGCACATGAACACATTAAGCCTTACACAGCAGCACACCTCAGCACAGCCACCTCCTTTCAAACCCACCGCCAGAATTTCAAATCACTGACTGCGAAAGCGTGTTGGAAAGGCAGAGATTCCCCCTCCTCTGAAGCACCCCAAACCAGAGCAGGGGAAATGGTTTTTCCCCTTCCGACAGAAATAAAAATATTTAAGGTAAACCAGAACATTTTAAAATTAATTAACCACGCAGAGGGCAGCTGCTTTCCTTCTTCACCCAATAATCCCTCCCAACAACATACGTGTTAAAACCACCTCAGTGGAAGCACTGAGTCATGGAGCAGAGAAGCTGAACTCACTGATTAACGAGGAACTTGCTAACGAGCTCTCCCAAGCAAAGCACCCCAGCGTGCCAGCTCCCTGCTCCGAGGGCAGCTGGTGGCCCCGCTCCCCCCCGTACCTGTGACATACCTGTGACATACCTGCGGCGCTCCCGCACCCCAAATCCCTCGGCGGCGCTTGCCCGGCTTTGATGAAAGGCAGCCCGTGAGCTCTGCCAGCGGCTGTTGTTTCCCTGGACTTATATAGAGCATCCAAGGGGAAGGCAGCAGGCGGGTGATGCTGCCGGAGTGGTGCCCACGATGATTCAGGTCCAGGGGGGCTGTCGCTGCTGTCGGGAGGTTTATTCCTGGCGATGACTGGAGCTCACAGCTGCGGCAGCGCGACCCAGGGAAGCCCAGTCGCTGCAGGAAAGGCGTCCCGGGGAGCCCGCTGGGGCTCTATTTATAACTTTAAAAGGCAAAACTTCATTATGGACACAAAAATTGACTCCAGAGTCCTCCTGGGGAAGGGAGGAGAAGATTAAAAAAAAAAAAAAAGAGTATTTCTTTCCCAGCGTAGCAAAACAAGATTATATAAACCTTATGTCCAAAGCATAACATTGTGCTCCGAATTGTTTTGGCACAGGGACCTTTAGCAGAAGAGTATTTTGTGTGCTTTGGAGCAGTTTTGCTGACTAGTTTTACCCTTACACAACTGAGGGTAAGATCATTGTCTCCTTCCAGCACTGCTAGCGAGTGTAACCATTTCACCTGTCCTCTGCACAGGAACAGCTTACACAGGCACAGATAAACTCAGTGCTCCCCACTGCACAGGCTGACAGCAGTAAAACCCTTCCCAGAACTTTGAACATTTGTTCTCAAAACAATTTTTTAATTAAATTTAAAGGTGGGATTTGTCACCTGTGAATTATCCCCCCCAGGTGCCCATTCTGCCTTTCAGCTGAACTCCTCCCAAGCCTGAGATGTTTTCCTTTACTGGGGGAATTATTTGTGGGTTAAGAAGCAGTTTGGGTGTTGCGTCCTCAGCTATTCCCTAGGCTGAATTTCTATTTTAAACCACTGGCTTAGTAAACCAGAGGAAGCAGAACAGCGGTGCCTTTAGTAGGCTGACAAAACAAAACTAAAACATTGACTTTAGAAAAAACAGCAGGTTTTTTTTCTATTGTACAAAGCCACACTTTTCTCTACTAAGATGTTTCTCCACAGTCCCACAAGCATCACTATTTCAACACTATCTGTTATGACAGGAGAATAACATTCTGCATGTTTAAAGCAAATATTTAGAATTCAAGACACTGAACTATTTTTCCCTTCAGCTTTCAAAATTGCCTCAGTTAATTGGTACTACATATTCCTCACTTGAAAGCAACAGAGTTGTGCTTTCACGGTAATTTAATCTACGCAAACAAAATCATTATACAAACAAAATTAAACCACTTCAACCTTGCCTGCCACGTGGGGCAGGAGGCGAGGAGCTGACAGAGGTAAGTGGCACATCCTGAAGTTTCCAGGACATCCCCACGGCCCGGACAGTTCTTTCTCTGTGATTACACATTTCCTAAACCAACGCTCAGCAACAGCCACAACCATTTTGCTTGCACAGATCACAGGCTATTTTTCCTTACAAAAACCTTAACCTAAATCTACAGTTACTTACATTTCAGAGTAGAAATACTGTTCACATTGTTGAGGTCAGGAGATCTGTTAAATGGGACATGAACGATCCAAGACAGGCTCATTTATTCAACAGTGGCTGTTAACAAAGAAAAGGTGACCCTCTTTAATCTGCAACAAGAAGTGCAGAAAACTCCTTTGGCTGAGAAATGGTTGCAGATAAAATATGGCAATGACCACTGAGACTCCGGTGAATATACACACAGCTGGAGTTACAGAGGCAGGATTAGGTTGATACTGTGCAGCTCCAGCCCTGGAAAAACCTTCCTCAGGGAAAAGATCCCAGAGGAGCCTGCAAGGATTCTAAACAAATTGGCAACTTAAGAATAGTGGTTATTCCAACTCAAATGGGACGTGCCATTAAGGTAAATGAATGCACTGAAATGAAAATCAATGTAAGAGTGCACAAAATTCAATCTGAAGTCAAACTCAAGTAGCAAACCCTGCTTCCCCCAAGTGCACACTATAAACACTGAAACGTGGACTTCGAAGCAGAACGAGTACAAAACAAGTGTACAAATCTGTAATAAGTCAAACTTTATTGTAAACCATTATACAATGTAATTACATCAGATACCCTTAAAAGTTTAAGGTAACACCATTGATTAAACAACATGGTCCAAACAGAGGGCAGCAGAATGCAGCTGTTGGTTTTGCTCACATTGGCTATACTCTGAATTTACTTACAAACAAACCCCACATTCAGTTTGAGACTGATACCCACGCAAGACAAAAACACCTACAAAAGAGTCCCTTTTTTAAAGATACTGCAGTTTTACTTTGTAAAACCATAGTAGTCATTTTCAATAACTGAACTGGAAACCTCACCTGAAAAAAAAAAGTTTGCACGCCTATGCTGTAGTTGTACTCTGACTCGGTGTGGCTGAATTTATTCGCTTTCGCTACTGGTTTCTCCTGTAAAAAGCACAGCAAAGTTGCAAACACGGGTTAGTCAAGCACAGTGGCAGAGATTCCTTGTGATGCTCAGCTCTGAGCTGCCCAGCCCGGCAGGAACCGGAGCAGAGTCCTGCCCGAGGGCATCACTTTGCATTGCTCTAATTTGCAACTCAGTTTCTGAGTTTTCCCTGAAGAAAAGCTATAGTACATTTTAGTTAGCAACAGTAACAGACAACATTCACCTACTCGAAGTAAGACAAGGGGACCTGAACGTATTAAAGCCAGAACTTGAAAACCACGTACTAGACAACACCAGTGTTTGAAGTTTATGCAGATGTCACAGGTCGGATACTAGAAACAGTTAATACATTTAGGTTGACCACTTGTAGTAAATTCAATCTTCCCCAATCCTTCTGTGTCTTCTCTCCATTTTAATCCCTTTCTCTTACTTTGGCATATACTACATAGCTTATTTTCATTAAACAGAACCACGTTTCCTAAGCACAGCCTGAATTAAACCTTTGCTCTGAGTTGTCCTGAAGAACCTTCACAGGCAGAAATCTGAGTGCCAGTTGCAGGATAACACAAATGCTGAGATGTTGCAATATCATTACTGGACCAACTCTTTATAAAAAGCCTATTTCAGGCTGTCCTGCCAGAACATTTCAACGCACGGGAAGACACAGTAAAGCACGAGGCACATAGTCCTTCTCACACCTGCAAGCCCGTCAAGACAAAGAGCACCTGTCCTACTTGTACCTACAGCAGGAATTCCAATTTTTACCTTACAAAGAGGAAACCCAACAATTTCACATTTTCCATCTCTTTCCCAGGATAGCAAAGAATGAATAGGAAAAAACCTCAGATTTTGTTAGTTAGCTGAAGTTGCGAATAAAATTATTGTCCTAGTAGAGAGAGTCAGAGCTGTTCTTTCCCCTCTGAAAGTTGCTCCTCCTGTTTCTACTGTGCTATTTAAGATACTTCTGTGTCTTTGGCTCACAGTACTTTACTACATCATCTTACTAGGCACACCAAAATCTCACATCAGGTGACACTTAAGCACTTAAGACATGAAAAATTAGGCATTCAGAGCCTTTGCTACAACCACCTTCAAGAAACTGCTCCATAGCGCTTTACACTGGTTTGTACTTGGTCAGTAAGTTTGAGGTCTGCTCAAAATAAGTATTTTTACATGATTAAGGCCATAATTTTATAGTGACACTCACAGACTAAACATGAGACTAGAATAATTTTGATAATTTAAGGAACTGGAGGGAGAAAGAAGATCCAATGCAAGCTCATCCAGTGAAATCTGTGTGCGCTGCTCAGGTGTCTCAGCGGGTGAGGACGGCAAGGGCTGTGCAGTGGGACACAGCACATGTTCAGGAGCTTTATTTCACTATCTGAAATAGAACAAATCCTATGCTAAAAAGAAAAAAAATCCTGACATTTGTGACAAGAGCCGGTCCTAGCTCTTCAATCCCTTTGGAAAAGTGAGCTGTATGAGACCATTCTGTTGATGACAATGAATTCCATGAAGTCCTGTGCTTCTGGAAACCCGCACCCACCCAGTGGTAAATCCTCAGGAGAAGATGCAAGTCACACAATCAATAAAAAAAAAACCCCAAAATCCTAAAACAGAGGCAAACACTGATTAGGGACATTCCCCTACCCCGTGATGACAAGAAGAACTCAGTTCAGCTGCTGATGTCACTAGTTTGTAGATTTAGTCTAAAAGAAACACTAGTACTGTACCTTATTGCAGTTCTGATAGTTCAATGCACAGTAATGAAGGTCAGTGGAACAACTAAAACCTCAGGTTTGGTAAAATGTCCCTTGGAGCTGGCTGGGCACGCTGAGGTCTGAGAGCATCACAGGGAGAAGGAATGCTGCAGGAGCGACAGCGAGCACGGGAGCGCACAGCTCGGTATTTACTAAGGCCCATTTGAGTGGTCTGGATAATAAATCACATTAAGACCTAGTAAATCTATAAAAAAATGTAAAAAATCTTAAAAAGTTCTGAGCAGTTTTCCAACAAAACTGTTTGGTTTAAGGCTTGGGACTTTTCTGGTGTCCAGATACTACAACAGATTTGCACTTAAGGTCTGTTGTCACCTCTTTGACACGTTGCCTTGTCCTGCACAAGGTTTAACTAAAGCTAGGAAAGCTGTCAGAAACAATCATGTAGGAAATATGCAAAGCAAAAGGATGTCACTGAAAACATGCCTGCTAGGTTTCAGATGAGCATGTGCTGCCGATTACCTGAAGAGACACTGAAAATCATAGAAATTCTGTAGGAACAACTGCACTGTACCCCTCGGGTTGGTTGGGTTTTTTAAACTATTAAGAACAATGAGACTTTATGGGAATGAAACGAGAAATTTTTTTGTTGTTGTTGCTGTTAAGCACATTAAATAGCAGACTGTTATTCCAACAACAACAACAAAAAGGGACAGAATTATTTGTGCAATATTGCAGCACAACAATCAGATCACAGGCCTGCATCGCAGGCCCTACAAAAGGAAAAGTATCAGAAACGTTCCATCCCTTTTGGGTCATTTGAGAGGCCTGCACAGGAGACTTGCAGAAACAGAAATAATGAGTCATCCACAGATACTCCTTTCACAAATAACCATCATAACGGATTTCTGTCATACACTAAAGTGCACGTTTGTCAAATACACAAACACCACCTCCTATTAAAAAAGGTATTTCCAAATTATGTGGTCGAAAGCACACACAGGACTGCATTTTTAGTGATATTTGGTGACTTCAGCAGTGACAGAGAGCTGTTCCCTTTGCAATCCCTTTGTCTTAAACCGGGACATAAGGATAAATAAGATTTTCACTACAAATATTTTGACCTGTTCTGCACAAAACGAGGGAACTGCACCCTTTTCTCTGACAAAGAGAATCTTTAAATACAACCGTATGAAAATATAACTTAAATATAAAATAGTCAAATAGATTTGAGGAGACTTGGAAAAAAATCTTTGTTCCATCTATTAGTTCCATAGGTACCTGGTAGCAAGAAAACATTTGTACTTAAAAAAATAATGTTAAGTTACAGCGTGTAACCATTAACTATTCTGCTCTAGGAATTATGCTGCAAAAGCCAGTTTTAGTAATAAAACACACTCCTTTAACTTAGTCAACTCTGATACCTTTTTGAGAACTTCTTACACTGTCTCATCAGTAACCAAAAGTGAAAGATTCTGATCTGTTCTCTGACACAAAACTCCTTAAGCGAGACTCCTCCTTAACACCTCTGCAGTTTTTCCACACACGCTGAGAAGACATTCTTGCATAATTGGTCAGTGTGTCTGTAGTGCAACTGAACTGGAAGTCTTCCAACTGTTTGCCTTCTCTTAAGCAGACTTTGCTTTTAAGTCAGTTTGTATGAAAAGGGAGATGCAATTGCAACATTAAACCCCATTGACAGAAGTTTCTGCCATGAACCTGCAAACCCACAGGCCAAGGAATGTGTCATACAGGCAGACCAAAGCGGTGCTTCTTTTTCTTAATGGGCTTCAGGTTGGTGAGTCTGCGCAGATCCTCCTCGGCGTCCGACTCCTCCATCTCATCATCTGCTGAAATCAGGATCTAAAGACAAATTATGGTTCTGAGCACGTGGATCAGTCACTCTTTCTTCTTTCAAACTTTTTTATGCTTGCAAAGCATCTCATTATTGGGTCAGGGAAGAGCTTACAGAACACGATTAGGATTTACTGACAGTGCCATCAAATATCCTGTCTGGGACCTCCATAAATTTCAAGGAAGAATGCATGCATATTAATCTCCCTACAGCCACTGAACCTAAACCCAAAGAATTGATTCCTGTACCTCCAGAACAGTAAGGGCAGCTTGAGAGAGACTATTTAAGCTCTCTCTCCACACTGGTAATATGGTAGTCATTTCATAAAAGAAAACCCCACATACATAGCACTGTTCATCACTCAAAAGAGCTACATTAACTTACTAAAGCTAAAACAACTTACCTTCACAGAAACCACCAATCCTTCAGCTGAACGAAAAACTGTTCACTTAGTGTAATTTAGAATAAAATTATACCAAGGCAAGTATGTAAATAGTAGTCCAAAATCAGGTCAGTTGCCTCCATTAGCTCCCTCTCACTTTAAGCTATTAACCTCTCTTTGAATTGGAATTGTCTGTTAGGTTTGTATTCCCTGTGGGGTTTTTTTCAGAAGTACAGGCAACACAGCTCACCTGTGATATTTACATATGTTATTGTGTCTTCCTGCTCATCTGGAAGGAAATTAACTGCCATGAGTTGTGCAACAACCACATTTTCCTTACCTGGCTCTCAACAGCAAAGGCTAGAAACTACTGCTAGAGGTACATGGCCAGAAAAATCAAACCTCAGCTGACAAGATTACAAGGAAGTCAACGGCATAGGGATGAACTGGATTGATATTGTATTAATTGCAATAGTTAACTCTACGTACTTCTGATTCTGACTCTTCATGTGACGCTGCTCTCCTGTATCGGACTTTACTTCCATTTCTTGAATCTTGTCCTCCTTCCTTTTCTTCAAGTTTAGCTTTTGTCTTCCCTTTCTTCATAAGAAAATTATCTACTACCCAGAACATCAATGCCTGTTAAAGAGAAGGGGAAAGTGACAGTTCAGCTTTCTTCAGAGTAGAGTAAGTCCATTCGGTCAGTGTTTGGACCTGACAATAATTCTGAATTGGCCAAACAATCTCGTATAGGCACAGTGTCACATGGACTGTGACACGTGACAGGAATGCTCTAGAACCCAGCTACTTTATTCCTTTGCGGAAGAGAAGAAAATAAGGAAAGTAGTGACTATTCACAGTGATCTTTTTTAACTCTTCATGCAGCAAAACTTTACCAGCAGTTACTGAATGCAAGGACACCCACTACCTCTGGCTCTAACCCCTGAATCCCAGATTGCTAAAAGAGTATACTTTGGGAAAGATGACTGCACACTTGCCCTTTTCCTCTGCTCCACCACAGCACTTCCACTCTTAGCTGTGCTCAGACACAGGATACTTCACATTACGTCTGTCCTTAGACCAACTGCTTCCTGAAGCAATGTCACTGCCACTTTATAATCTCTGTGTCAGTATTTCACTATTACACTCCATCTACTGAAGTCATCAGGCCAAACAGGTCTGTGAGGCACTTCTGCCCCTCTCCTGAGCCTGGTCCTTTAGCTCAAGGTGGATTTCAGCTTTGTAAAATCGACATATCCAGACATTTTATCCATTCTTTAACACCCCTCCTCTTTAAAACTTAAGGACCAAGATAACGTTAGCCCTTAAAACACAGCGTTAATTGATGAAGACATGGCAGAAAGATATCCAAGTAAACACTTCACATGTACTAACATTAACAAAGAAGGGAACTATCAGCATGACGATGGCCAGCTCCAGCTGGGGGTTCTCTATGGGGTTCAATAAAGCTACCTGTGAAAAGAAGAGGATAAGTTCAGATCATGGCAGCATGTGCACACAGCTGGGTCACAGAGTGCAATGCTCAGGCACCAGCTAATGGGACAGAAATAACACAGACGAATCAACAAAGGACATCTTTGAGAAAAGCAAAGTACTTAGGACAGTTTATAAATTACCACAGATAAGTAAGTGGGACTGACAAGAAACTTCTCCCTGTCATTTCTGCTTACAGAGGGCTGAGGGGCCGTGTTAGAATCATCTTGAACATTTTAGAGCTGTGTGCTCCCAAGGAACATGTCTTAGGTTCCATCTTTGGGGAATTTAAACATAGCAGAGTTTTACAAAATACACAGCAAGAAGACAGTTCCCAAAGAAGTCCAAAGCATACAATAGGGCTAAACTGGTTTTAATGGGCTGTAACAACATCACTTTGAATATTTGGTTGCAGAGTCTAACAAAATATTTATCCAATCATCAGCAAGGTCTTCACTAATCCACTGCAAATCTCTAAAAGTCTACAGTTAAATCTATTACCAAAGTCAGGCAAAGAAAATTCTTTAAAGTACTGCAAGAACATGCAATAGCTGTAAGTAAGAGTTAAAGAATTAAGAGAGCACTTTAGACAAGGAGATAGAATAAAATTTTAGCTATCACAGTATCTAAAAACACCTTCAAAACATGATAGGATGTTCCTGGCAGTGGATGCCAGGAAGCCTCATTAACAGTACCCCAATTAAACTAAAAGAACACACCACTACCACAGATTTAATCAGCAGTGACTGCAGACAGTGAGGAAGCCTGAGCCAAACCAGTAAGCACTAAGGGAAGTCTTTACAGCTTTCACCTGAAATTCATTTGTCTGTAAAATGCTGTAAAAACACAAACCTCTTTCCACTGAGGTATAAGCAGCACTATGATGATGATGGTTTTCTCAAATGTCATAATCATTATGTACAGAGCACATTGGCCCACCCAAGCACTGCACTGCAGGGGATCACCTGCAAGAAAGAAGGAAGGTTCAATATATGCACAGATTTGATTGTACATCTTAGAAAAGCAGTATTAGAAGAGGCAGCAGGGCAGTTAAGTCCTCTTAAAGTGTCTTCTCCAAATTCCTTTAGTGCTGCTCCTTCCCCTCCCTCAGCCTCACCCCAGCTTTCCAAAAGTATCATCTGGAGCTGAATCTCACAGGACTTTATCCAAATCAGCAGTACCTGTAATGTGATCACTGTTTCATATCATCTGATGAAAGCAAGACAGATGAAGCTGCATTACATTTGTTTCTCATCACATTGTTAATTCTAACCCTCTATCATGAAATATTAAGCGTCCTAAAAGGGAAAACTTCAGGGAAACTCAGCTGAGGGAAAACATATTTCCCTTCAGTCTAAGTGGGACTATGATTCTGCCACTCTCCCGAGGCTGCCTTAAACATATTTTTCCTCTGTACAAAGTTAGTTCTCATAAGTAACCAACTATAATTGAAGCAACACATGCAAGAGCTGCTATGAAAAACTTCACTGAACAAAAAATTAAGATCCCATTTTAACTTCAGCGCAAAAGGGTTTGAAGTTCTGCTGCACCCCACTGTGGCAGAGTAAGAACCTGAGTGCACGAAGTTATCTACCAAGACAGAATGAAGACCACAAATAAACGACCAAGAAAACTTACACAGATTCTTAAGACTCTATGAAAGAAAGCAGAAAAAAATTGAAGAAAAACAAAAAGGGAAAAAAGAGGACTAAAGTCTAAAAAGCTTTGCAGGTGAGTTTAAAGGAGCACTTCACTGGAAAACAAGAGGAAGTCTGGAGGGCGGTGACAGCACTTTAGTCTTTGCTGTAGCCTCTGAAACATCTTTAAAGACAGCTCCAAACTTTTAGCCTGGGGATGAATAATGGGCAATGGAAAATCAGATGCCTTTATGTGTTTGTAATGCATAATGGACAGTTGCTACTTCCTTTTCGGGAACATTTCTGAAAGGCTCTCAGTCTTAATGCTTGGTAATAGTCTGAGACCTACTGTTTGCAGCTTAACTGCTACACAGAGAAAAGGGTAAATCAAACTGGAGTCCAAAACCAAGAAAACTTCCTAACCATGTTTTACAGTATGAGCTAATGATCAACACACAACAGTCCAAGAGGAAACTTACTAAAAATCTCAAGTTTTTCATCTATATACTGCAGTTTATGACTTCTCTTGTAAGAAAAAAAAAAAAGGAAGAAAATTTGGAAGTAATTCATCAGTAATTCAAATTGAGGAGCTGCGACTCTTCTGAAGATTCAACGCCTGAATTAGGTTTGAGAATTAAATTTTAGCCATTAGTTCCTATGCTCCACATTTTTATTAGCATTCTCTAGTTTTCTTCACTAACTAGCAAATATTAAAAAATAACCTAACTTTAGCTACAGCGTTACTATTGAAACTACCAGTTTACTCTGTGCTCTTTTCCAATCTGTATTTAATTCCTAAAAGCAAAGACAGCCACAGCAATTTTGCATCTACTCCAACTCTCAGGAGATTTTATACGTCCAAAAACTGTGAAACTCTATATTAAGAGTGCTGTGCACTATCACCAAGGAATGTTTTGTTCCATGAGGTTTGTGTGGGGAGGTGTTAATTTCTTTTGGGTTTTTTTAAGTACATGAGTGAAATTAGGAGTTGTGTATATTAAATTCTACCTGAGGATTTTTGCGTGCCCAACTGCATCTACCAAATTATCTCCCAGCTCTGTTACAAGTGAGGAGAACAGGGATGCTGTCTGCTTTGAATTTACCAAGCCTTTTGACAGCCTACCAGTATTATCCTTGCAGAAAAGCTGGGAAGATACATACCAAATGGGTGGAGATACAATTCTGATATAAAGGAAAAAAGCTTTTTGAACGTTGTAGTAGATTGTTCAAAGAGGTTCCTAAATTTCAAACCATGGATGAATTAAAAGCTGAACTGGACCATGCCCTGAACAACACACTTCAGCTTTGAAGTTAACCCTGTTTTGAGCAAGACCTCTAGAGATCCTTCTCAACCAAATTTTTTCCACGGTTTTATAAGCCATGCAATTCAAGTTAATAACAATCATCACACCCAGAAGGTGATCCCAAAAATATATGGCAGATTTATATGTTCAAAGATTTGCTACACAAACTCAAAGTAGAATTTTAAAGTTACTGTTGAAGTCAAAGTTCTAATTCCATTTCTAAAGTCTCTCTTGAATTCTGATTTTATACTTGCCATGTACAAGTTGCATTTATAGAATAATCCAGCAAATTAGTGGAAGTCCTGTTACTGCAACAAACGTAAATAAAGAAGGAAACAAACATTTTGAATCCTTTGCAGTGACAACTGTAGCAGCATTTTTGGAAGACGCTGGGCAATGCAAAACTAGTCTATACCCGTGTCTGCTGTTGCTTTGCAGAAGCAGGTTTTCAGGCAACTCTTGAACAAAATACCTGTTTTCCCTCTATTCCTTATCTCCTCTCTGTTCTTCAAATCCTGAAAAATTCTCTTAAGAAAACTCCAGCTCACAGAACTACTCCAAAGTAAGTTTTCAATAGTTTTGAAGTCAGTGCTGTCTACCCCACATGGCTGCAAGTGGCAAACAAAGAGCTGGAGGGAAGCGAGGCAGCAGACACAGTTTCTCAGCTTTGCCACGTGAGAAGCAAACACAAGCAAAGAGACCCCAGCATGATTCAGTTGCCAACAGAGTTTAGTCACCAAGAGGGATTTATCACCTGTTTTCTACTTGCAGCAGCTAAAGTAGCCCAAGACAAGAAGGGAAGGAGAACACAGGGAACATTCTTTTCAGTACAGCTCATGACTGCTTTTCTCCTCTTTACACGCTCAAATATATTACCTGATTCTACACTTCTATTAAGATCCAACTGCTGAAGTAATGAATCTGAAAATATAAAACTGAGAATATGAAAACAAATCTAGCAAAATTAAAAATTCTGACATTAAAAAGGCCCTCAAGGGAGCATCATGCTACTTTGTTCATAAATCATTATGTGGTGCTGTTTTGCTGTACAAACAGCAACCATTTATTAATGGTGATATTTTGGTATCCATCCCTTCCTTGAGGCATTTATGCTTAAAAACTATCCTCCATATAAAGAAGAGGCTTTTAAAACCAGCAGGACACTGCTATTTTTGTGACAGCTTCAAGTAATGAATCACCAGGGATCAAGTAATAGAGCTAAGAAGGGAAATGAGCTCACAGCGAGAACTAACTTGAGACAAATGATTATTTAGGCTCCAGAAACACAAACAACATCACTCAATCACAAGAAGAGACTTGTCTGGGGACAGGGGGGAAGGCTCTTGTTTGTTTTCCCACACTTGCAAGCAAACTGAAGTCACACCGATCTCCAAGCTGAGAACTTGACTTTACTGCTCCAGATAAAATGCCCCAAGACCTGACACCTTTCAAGGCGCAGCCCCCTGGCCACCCATGGGGGTGGAGAACAGGAGGCTCCAGGGTGACCTTATTGCAGCATTTCAGTGCCTGAAGGGGCTCCAGGAGAGCTGGAGAGGGACTTTGGACAAGGGCCTGGAGTGACAGGACAAGGGGGAATGGTGTCACACTGCCAGAAGGCAGGGTTAGATGGGCTCTTAGGGAGAAATCCTTCCCTGGGAGGGTGGGCAGGCCCTGGCACAGGTCTTTCAGATCTCCTAATTCCAAGTGGTAACAATGGATCAGGCACGGCCCACCCCTGCAGCAGAACACGAGTTCATCTGTTGATTTTAAGAGCTTAGTTACTGCAGTCAAAGCTGCCTTATAGCTAAAATAAAACCAGATTCATTTTGGAAGTCAGTAAGAGATAGAGACAAATTTCAGGAGAGTAAATATACTCCCCCACACCTCCCCCTACACACAGGCTCCTCATTGTCAAGAGGACATTAAAACGGGAGAAGAGATTACACAAGAAAAATCAGAATGTTATTAGAAAGAAATAAAATCTAGTATCTGACACTGCTACAAGTACTGACCTATAATTGGAATAAGTACACCAAGTTTTTTTGCTGTGAATGGAGACCCAGTTTTATACGTCCTGAAAGCTGCTCAAACATCTTTAGAAGCTTCAAGCCAAATCAACAACTAGAAAAATGAGCTCTGGGCAATAGGTCTCATCTCCTCCCTTGCCCTTTTCCCTTCCCTGGGTGTTGGTGCTACCTAACCCCTGGAGACCCATGTCTGGGGACTGACCTGGAGGAACTGTCGCATTTTTCACATCTAGTGAATTTTCTAATAGTTTAGCTATCTCAGTCAATTCCCTGAAGAATAAAATATGCACCAGTGCAAGTAGAAGAATGGAAATACTGGACTGTAGCATGTGGGAATAAAGCTGATTTAAACAGCTCAAATGGCCATAAGGAGTACCCTGAAAGATACACATTAAATCTACATAAATGTAACAGAAAATGCCCTAATGGTATATTATTTCTCCTAAGATAGATGCTTGTCATAATTTCTATTTTAAACCTGTGACATTAAAGAAAATAGCAATTAATGCCCTTTGATTTAATTGTAAATTTCTCAAGCTTTTCAGCGCTCCAATTTGAAAAAGCCTTTATTTACTTATTCTTAGTTCTTTCAGCCACTTAGGATCATTAAAACCAAAGAAACCTACAAAACCAAAACCACTATCAATAATAATTATGAAACTGCTATGAAAACTTTGTTAGGCAAACATTTTTAACTTTTTAAAACTTTCTTTTTCCCCAGACCATTAGGGCTTTTGTTTTTCTCCCTGATGAAGTCATAGCTGGCTTATAAGGCAACATCTCCTCCCAGTTCTATCTTAAGGAGCTTCAAATGTGATTTTTAGCATCTATAGAGAACTTGCACTCCCAGACAAAGCAACCTGCAAATAACAGGCTGAACAGAGTTAAGTGTTGATGCTGAGTAGGTGCAACTGCAGCTGCAAACCCACAACTCCTGCAGATCACTGGATAATGTAACAGAAGATAAACCCCACAACTTCACATGCAAGTGGTTTCTCTGGTCTGTCCCTCAGCCTGTACCAAAGACATACACATTTTCCACCACTGACACAGGCCCTACATGAAGAAGTCTGAGTGATCATGACTTGAGGACCAGCACAGGCCACTCACTGAAGGTATGTGGCTGTTTACTTTAGAAAGGGCTGGCAGAACTCTTAGTATCTTCAGACAATGGCATGTGGTTCAGTGAAAGCTTCACTAAGAAACGACCTTCCAGCTAACATTTATTGAGAAGTCTATCAGATTAAATTTATCATGCTGTTAATTTTTCCCTGAGATCAGCCAATATCATAATTTGTTTGAATCCCTCCTAAAAAAATAAACATTCAAGCAGTTCCAAATTTACTGAATGTTTAGAGACCTGTTGAGCTTTCTAAGACACAAGGTGCACGCTGACATACAGAACTTAAAAGAACCTTCACTACAAGTGAAATATTAAAATGATTGTAAAGTGATCCTAAGATGAGTTACCCACTTGCTGCAATACTCTGAGGTTCTATCCTGGAAACCATTTGAGCCCAGGAACAGAAACACATACCGTACTCCCCGAAGCGAAGGGACTCCCACTGCTGCCACTCCACCAGGCTGCTGACTGCACGGATCCCGATGTAGATCAGCAGCATTCCTAAGGTGGCATCCAGCAAGAAGTTGATAAGGTACCTGAGAGGAAAGTGTCAAAGAGAACAAGAAGAAGGGTCCATTTTCTACAGGTTCAGGGGATTTTCACACCATGATTGATAAAAGATTCATTGTATATATGTTGAGAAACCAGAGTATCGAGAGCAATCATTTACCCACTTCTGTAATTATACAGTTAGACTAAAATTTAAATAGCTTTAGCAGTCTCAGTATTTTGTTTCTGTCCCTAAAGTTAAGTTGCAACTTCTATTTTCATGAACTCCTTTGTGTGCATGTGCATATCCTATGTAAACTGCAATATTAAATTATTCCTTTAAATTAAAACCAGCTCTCCTCCTTACCACTGCTCCGTTCATTTGGTGTGGAAACTGTACTTGAATAAAACCAGAGGAATAAATAAAAGGAAAAGGAATAAACCCGTAAGTTATCTTAAAGACATTTCAGTGAATTAGAAGGTAAAAAGTCCAACCCATAAGTTTCATGCCAAGGGGGAAAGACAACACAACTAGACAGTTCTATTGCTCACGGGAGCTTTCTCCCAGCCCCAACAAGAGGCAATGAGCAGTGAATATCATACCCAGAGTACTGAGGCCAAATTCCAACTTTTTTAGTGTTAGGAAGTGCTTTACTTTCCTGCACGTCAGTTCTTGTCCAATTTGAAATATCTGGAACAAGCCTTCCCAGAAGAAAATCCAAAACCAAACCAAACCACCCCCAGCTAACACACAACTGCTGCAATACTAATTTTATTGTTTCAAGAGCAGCTTCTGGGATCTTACCTATGCTTCAAAAAACCAGAGATTTCAAATTAATTCTTCAACAATGCAGCTGAAATTAAGAGCATTTTCTAAGTCAGTTTGGTTTATTTACTATCACCGAGTTTAGCTGAACAAAACAGCAGCTGAGAAAGAGCCAGCCGTAAGACACGCAGTAAATCCCTGTTACTGAGGCTCTTATTTGGTAATTCCAAATACTTAAAATAAACCCTAGAGTCTGCAGGAACTTATCTGCAGGGAAAAAGTAGCAATCAGGGACCTGTGGCCTTCTGCACAGACAAATACACATGGGCAAAACAGGATCAAAAGTGGAAAGCAAAAAACAGAATATGTGCACTCAAAATACTAAAAGGAGCTGTTCTGACTCAAAATCCCATTCAAGAAGAAGCTCGAAATTAAAAAACTGGACATGCCTTGCTTCAGCCAAGACTTACCCATAAAATTTCTGAAGATAACTATGCTAATGATTGTCTGCCAAATCTGAGTTTTAATTAACTTCCTATTAGACAAACACTAAAGCCAAGGAGGAGGAAGCTCAGCAATGAGAAGCCTGCACCAGCGCCGCAGAGGCCACCAGAGGCTGCTGTAAGCCCACGGCAGGAAGGCAGTCCCGGGAGCAGGGAGACACCGAGTCCACATCCACTGACACCCCAAGGATGGCCGATATTGCCGAGCACATCAGGCTCACTCCTCGCCCATCCTGGGATGCGCGTCCTTAACCTGCTCCCAAGGAAGAGCCCCTGGCTGGGAGTTCACCCCAAGCTCCCACTCGCTGCCGAGTACCCTGCGCTGCTTTTTGTGTCCGAAATTTAACCACCCACCCACCCACCAAGGTGCTCTAACAGATGTTTTGGCAGCTTTGATATGATCACACACAGCACTACATCCCCCAGCTAACAAATGGCAACTTCCACTTGTACTTCCCTCCAAGCTCTGAACCACAGTGTTTCCTAAAATTGCATTTTGTGGTTTTGTTCTGAAAATAAACCCCATACTACAAAAGAGGAAAGAACCAGAAAACTACCCAAGTTTGAATTTGCCGAGTAAAATTATTATTATTTAAAGACACAGACAGAAATGTTGCTTTAACTCACTAGTTTAGACCCACTTTCAAACTTAAGATACATTTTTCTGAAGGTAGCACAAGGGGCTTTGGTTAATACCTCGTGGTACTTTTTCTGCTAACAAGAACCTACACCCTTGTCCCAGAAATTATACAGCTGCACATTGTAATTTCTGTTACCCTGAGAACAGTGAGTAACCTCACTCTCTTACTTGTTTTGCATCATGTTACACCTACATTAAAAGTGGTATTTGAAAATAAAACTATGTAGACTGCAGATGAGAATGCACTTGCCAGTAAACTCTTTATTTTGAAAACACAGTGCACAGCACAAAAGGTATTTTTAAAATACTGTACTAAACTATTATGCTCTGTCTTTAAACACTGACAATTTTCAGCATGCTTCGGTTAGCTTACTTGTATATGTACTTGAAGTGACAAAAATGGAATGAAACCAATTTTCACCTGCCAGTTTTTATATCTGTCAGGGAATTCTTAAATCTGTAAGCAAGGACAATCCTACGATGATGCCGGGTATTATTGAAACTGTTGTATTTATAACTCAAACTTTACAGTTAATGGGTTAAAATAAATGCAATTTCCATACCAAAATGCTTTGTGGTGGGAAGAGGAAAGCAGGGTTTTTCTTGCACATTTATAGGATGTAGGAACACAAATGAAACCAAGGGGGAATAAGGGAAATAAAACAGGCTCGTGCAGCAACACAAGCATATTCCTTGAGCTGTGTGTCTCCTTTGTTTAACAAAGAACAACAAGTGAGCAGATGCCATTGAAGGAACTGGATTGGTTCTAAAAGGTAAATTACTGGGCTTTTTAAAGTAATTTCACAGCTTCCATTACCAGGACTGTGTAGCTACTTTGAGCATGAGCCTTATCAAGAACGAACCCAAACAATTACCATTTGCTTCAGGAGCTCCTGCAAAGAGCCTGATGGGGTCTTAGTCATAAAATCTTCAGGTTTCATACACTACAGTGAAATGTTTATCTATTTAGTCACAGCACTCCAAGCGTGACATTGCAAAATTAATTTTTGCTCTAACTGCCTGGCTGCTGAGAAAGATTTCCCACCTTTAACAAAATTAAAATAATACTGCAGCAGCTAATGTAGGTTTTAGGAGAAAATACAAGCACGGATGATTTTTGCTAAATAAGCCTGAAAGCAACCTGACTTTCTGTTAAGTCCTTGCATTAATACAGTGAATAGTGCATTGCACGTCAACTGGATATTAATTTCCTTTGGTCCCAGCACCTCCTCTTATTACATTGGACATCCTACGTACTCACTAATTCACTAGAGGGAGAAGTAGTAAGACTTTGCCCTTGGTCTAATATATCTATATACAGCCCAGAATCCTGCCAGCCATGAATTTAGAGAGCAGAACTCTAATCTTTGATTTAACTAAGCCTAAACCACAGGTTTTTGAAAGTGATTGATCCACATACACCATCAAACTTCCATTAAGACCAATTATTCTAAAATGAAACACTCACAGTGAACAGGGGTCTTCTTCTGTAAGGTCTGATAAATAGACATTTGCAAAGTGGATGAACAACATCCCTATGGCTTGCTTGGAAGTATCTAAAAACCTGGAGAGAGTAAAAATAGCTTTTAAGAGACACAGAACTGTTTACAACAAACACAGCCAGACATGGCACATTTATGTTCATTAGAACTCCATCCCCATTATTAATTTTTTTCTTCAAATGAGAACACCAGAATGGTAAAGGTGTCACAGTATTTACCTTATTTAACAATGTTCCATTTCAAATTCTGTGCCTGTTTTGTTCTGGGTTTTTTTTTGAATATTGCTAACAACAACCCAAATCACATTAACTTGAAACCTACCCCTGTAAATTTAAAGTCTATGGATATCCTCATGGTATCATATGCATTATCCAAGAGCTAATCCTCACTAAATCTAGCTAAGTCTTTAAAAACCCCCTGGAAAAAATGAGCATCCTGGCCTCAGTAGGTATTTTGGGCCTTTCATGTTTATACACTTTTAGCAAGTTTATGGCACAGACAAAAATAAAATCCTCATCACAGGCTTGCGGGTGAACAATTTAACAGCTGGCTAATGACTCCTTTATCTATAGTATTTTATTTGAAAGCCAAAGTATTTTTCATCTGAAAGCATGAAGTGGTTTCACTGAAATTTATCTGCAGTACAACAGCTTAGAAAACACTGCAAAAGAATTCCAATGTTGACAGCATTATCTCCAAAGCAGATGACAAAGTCAGTGAAAATTGTTTGCTACTCAAAGGGAAAATATAAATACCCCATTTAGATACTGATTCTGAATTGCCTCTGGTCCTTACCGTTCGTTTATCACCATCCTTTGCACAAACCCAAAACTTTCAGTGTATATTTTATTAAATGTTAAATACAGAAATCATAACAAAAGTATTCTGCAGGCAAAAGTGCGTTCCTTATACAGAACAACACCCATTTTGCCTGTTGTTTCCCTGTCTAAAAAGATTCGAACACCCAAACAGATCCAAATGACATTTTACACCTGAATTCATCTACTCTCCCTGATAACTTTGTCTTGAACCCCCTTGTCTTCATTCACGGCACGGCACAGACAGCAGAGTGCTGGAGATGAGGCAGGAAGCCAGTGAGTTACTTATCTAATCAGTGTGCCAAGCTAAAAATAACAATACTTGAGCTCCAGAACAAGATTCTTTGCTTAAAAATTAAGGGCTATCACCGCACTTGTCAGAATTTCAGGCTGAGGTAGACTGCAGTACACAAAGATTTTGTATTTATTTTTTCAATAAAACAAAGGTCAGGAGTAGTTTTGAAATGCAGCAATGTATGAGGTGAATGTAAACCACAGAAGTCATCAAGAAGCAGAATGACAGCCTAATATTTACACCTCTCTAAAAACTGGTCCAGCTTATGCTGCATTGCTTCAACCCAGGAACTTTTAAAATGTAATAAACACAAATACACTTTTAATACCTTGTCTTACTTTATAGCTGATGTATTTATATATTTTATCACACTGTTCTCTATTTTATACATAGTAAGATAGCTACAGAACATGGAATTTGTTTAAGCCCAGCTGAGAGCTTCTTGTAAACTTATTTAAGTTTGTAGATGTTCAGATGAACCTTAGGGCAAATCTAAGTTTCCATCTTCAGGAAGAATCACAACTTGAAGTTTTATGTCTAAACAAACATCTCTGTAGAGATTCCTGGAAGTGTTCAGCAGGAAAGGACTGGCCAGGAAACACACAGTAGGTAACTTTTCATTGACTCATGTATTTTGATAACTTTTTTGGTTCCTCACTGTCAGTTACCAGTTCTTGTCATCATTTTATTTTAATCATCATCTGCAAACCATCATCCCTTCAATTTCTGAAATATGCAAGAAACAAAAAAAAACCCCATTAAGAGTAAAGCATGCAAAAAACTCACCATATCCTCCAGGGACGTCTTTCATGCTTTGGTTCTCTGAAGCGCTTTACTAAGAAGAACAAAATAAAAATAAATTGAAGACAATCAGAAAGTCCCAAACCAACAAAAATACAGAAAAGTGAAAACAGATCATCTTGCAGAAATGTTACACTCTTCGATAAATTAGTTCTTTCACTACTGCACTTTATCAATCTCTCAGGATCAATTTTAAAAGAAAATGGCTCCCATCATCACCTGCAGCTCCACTGTCTGAGTGCCAACAGACTTCACATGGAACAATAACCCGTGTTCGGCCACCACTCCACTGGCCTGAGATTTTACAACTGCCCATCCCCAAAGTTTAATTCCAAATAGGAGAGCAGGTATTGGAAAAAGCTGTTTCTTTTGCTCACTGGAGTCGAAAAGTCAAATTGAAAAAGTATTCTTGCAATATGGGGCAATAACATCAGAAATAAAGCACATGAATTAACAGCAGGACAAATACATTCTCTGACAAAGTATCTTTATTTTATGTACAACAAGACTTTTGTGGGCAAACTGAATTGCCATGGTTTGGACCACAAAGTTATTTTCTGTCACTGGTGCAAGTTACTAATTTCTTACTTGTCCAAAAGACAGACCAAAGATAACAGGGTAGAGGAAACCTTTCCCCTAAGGATGGGTTTTATATCTAAGTTTCACTTCCTTCTGTCCAAGGCTCAGTGTCACTCACCAGCTCCTTCAACACAAGTCTTGAAAAATAATTATTTAGGCTCTTATTTCAGAAATTTTCTGTTATATAAAAAAAAAAAAAAGCTCCTATTTCCCTCCAACCCTTCAAACTGCAGAGATTCTGACTTAAAAAGGCACAAACCATGGCAGGTATAGTCAGGCAAAACACCTACAAGTATTTTCACCTGCTTCTCCAGCTTTTAAGGGATGAATTTCAGTTTGACATAGGCTGCTGTGTCTCAGTCATGCTTGCCCAGCTTTCAAGCCTTTAAGCTACATTCTGGTTTCTGAACCAATCACAACTATTTTACATGTAAGGCGATTTCCCCAAAGTCAACTGTCCTCATACTATACAGCATTAATATAATTACCTAAATGCCTTCAAACAAACAAATAATTTGAAAAATCACCTCCAAGCTGGAGGGGCAGCCCTTGCAGGGAGCACCAAGATACCAACCTGCCATCTCACTGTCTGTCACTGCTTCTGACAGCAGAGAGAAGTATGAGAAATCAAAAAGTGACAAGAGGAAAAGACTGTACATTTACACCAAAGACAGAGTTGTAATAGCAACATTTGCCAGCAGTTTTCTCTGTGAACAGCATGACATAAATATAAAACTTCTGTTAAAAATGAGCAACACGCAGCCAAGTTAACCAGTTTGTTATTTATGACAAGTCCTCCCCAGGCATGCTATGGATTACTTTAATTAGTGGCACTTTTGTAAAACAACAGGAAGCCACAAAGCATCACAAAACAAATACAAGAAACAGAAGTTTCAGCTTGCTGTGGAGTTAGTGTAAGATGCTTTTCTGCAGACAAAATGGAATTAAACTGGTAAGATGGGCATATTTCGGGGAGGGGTGAATTCCAAGCTTAGGTCTTTGGCTATAATTGCTGTGAAGTTCTGTAAGTCTGTGGATTCATCAATTTCTTTGAAAAATTTAAAAAAAAAAATCAGTTTGGAAGAGGTTATTCAAAACCAATTCAACTAATACCATTCCAAATTTTATCCATACTGAGTAACAGACCTGAGGAGGTCTATGTTTCTCTGGCCAATTCCGAAAACACAACATTTCATTTGAGTTAACATTAAACAGGAGAGTTAACTTTGAAAGTCTCTCAGTTGTCTTTTGGGAATGTACTGAACAGCTGATCACACCACAAACGTCTATCCTCCCAAATTAAATGAGACAATCTGTGCAAATGGGGGCCACCTGATGAATATGTACCTGCACACTTGAAACCCCAGCAGACAGATCCACGTGAAGTGCTGTTGGCCCAGCCCAGCCCCTTGCAGCAGTGAGTCTGTGAGCATCGGGTATTTCTGGCATACACAGATATTGCCAGGTATTTCCCAGCACAGCCCTGGTGCAGAATCTGGGCCTTCCCAGTAAGTAAAATGAGCAAAACCTCAACAGGCTGCAGATGACCACAATGGTAAGCTCAGGTTCCTTTGCTATTAATACATTAATTGTGGATCCAAAAGCCAGCATGTATTTTCCAATAAAGACTTTGCAAATTTATAAGCACCTATCAAACTGGGGAGGGAAAAGCATTTCTTCCAGTGGTCCTCCCCCAGAACACATGAGGACTTGTAGCTGCTCTCAGCCCCACTCCCAATTTCTCCTGGCAGTTTCTCTGCCCCACCACAAACTCGGAGCCGTGCGTGTGTCAGCTGACAGATGGATCCCAATCTGCTGCCTCCTCACCATTCCATATGCTCCAGCTCGGAGCGCTGCACTCGCACCAGCAAGAATCCACCGTATGTAATATTAATTAACTAATAATGTTCAGAATTTCATGCTGAATTATAAACGAGGAAAGAAGTGCTGCTTGTTTATACATTCAGTGCCAGAATTTTTCAGGAAAGGAAATAAAAGCACTTCTGCCAACAAGCATGTGAGCTGCCAGATGGACAGATAATAGATAAGCATATAAGGCACAGTATTGCTAATGCAAAATTCAAGTTCATTGAATTGTCTTCCCACTTCATTGAAATTCTAGGAATAATTAATGCCAGAGTACTGCAGAAGGGTTTCTAACACTTTCTTTAACATAGGAGTTTTGCAATCAGAATTTCAGAAGAGTCATGGGAAAGAATAAAGGCCAGAACAGCCAAGAAATAAAGTAAATCGTCTCCAAATTGTCAATATGAAAAGCAACACTTGAATCTGTAGTAGAAATTCACCCTTTCCTTCTCTCCCTTCTTCACCTCCTCAAGAAGTCGCACAGCAAATATTCTGCTGATGTGAAGTAACTACAATAAGGATTTAAGAACTCCAAGTTTCTGGATGGCTGCTCTTGTAGCTGCACAAAACCGGCCCATCTCACATGTTTGAAATGTTTCTACGTATCAGGCATTGCTGCACCTCTTAGATGTTGGTTGGCCCCGGCAGTTCACAGTAAGAATCTTTCTGACCCCAGCAAAGACCTAAGAAGATGCCTGTAGCTCATTAATTTGAAACTCATAAAAGTAAAATAAGCGAAAGAACATTCAACAAGTTCCATGTCCTCTGCAGCTGTGCTACAACCACACTGCTCTTCCGAGAAAAGAGTTGGGAATTTCACTTGTGTTTCCAGTGCTTCTCAAAACTTTTTCAAAGACGGGTCACAGACAAAGCATGTTTCATTTCTTAAACCTCCTACGCATTTCTGTGATCAGAGCTCAGCAAAGCCACAGCCGAGCCGGCCAAAGAGGAAAGGGGGAAGGTTAGTGCGGGTCACATTTGCACATCACACACTCACAGGGGCTCCTATGCCTGGGCACTTTCAGCGGGGACAGAATGAGACCCTTCTCACAGGTGAAGAGTAAAGGGGCACCAGGGAACAGCCACAAGCTGCAGCCAGGGAAATTCCAGTGTGAAAGAATTAAACAATTTTCAGTAAGAGCAATTCAACTCTGCATGAAGTTGCCCAGAGAGGGGGCAGTGGTTGAAAATTCCCCTGGACAATGCTCCAGGCAAGGGGCCATCAGAGCAGGGTGGCCTTGCTCTGAGCAGCAGGTGGGGACAGGTGACATTTGGGGTCCCTTCCAACAAAAATTGGTCTGTAAGTCTAAACCCCATTTTTCTGTGATATGGCACGTAAAAGTTCCAAGGTTTGAGCCAATTACCAAAGGACTAAAGCATGGCTACCTGAAAATCACACACATACAACGTGGATACACAGAATTTAACAGTGAGGAATCTGCTGCAGTTTGAGCTTCCTGAATAACGTGTTTGCACCCAGACCGACCCCACCCCAGACCTCACTGCACAGGATCTGCAGGGTTCCTTTGACACTAATTCACATGATTCCCAACATCCAGGACAAGCTTCCCATAGAATGCTGTGTATGGAGTAACAGCTGAAGTTACACCAAGCATTAATTAGCATCCAAACTCAGAATTGGATGCAGAATTTCATACGGCTACTCTCAGATAACTGAACTATTTTTAGAACATTTTTTTATCAGAACATATGAATCACAAAGTTGAACCTGCAATTTCTAACCCTGTAAAAAAACCTTGTGAAGTCAACTACATATGCAGGCCAGACTTTCATTTTTTTAAAATTATATTTAGGAAGAGTGTCAAAAACACCGTTCTGCTTGTTAGTATCAACACTTTTCCCAAAACAGTGGGAACCATATCTGTTCCAAACAAACAGGTGCCCACTTACAATTCCTGAAAATTCACACTACTATGAAATGACAACTATCATTGCATTTCACGTTTCCTGTGATCTTTATCAAACATTTGAACTTGCCTCCCTTTCCCACTAAAGCAAAGCCTTTAAGAGGCTTTGTCTTGCAGTTTCACTTTATCCCTCCCATTATTTTCTTGGTAGCAGCAAAAAGAGAATAAGAAATTATGTAAGATTACATATAAGATTGCCCCCAAACAGAGTTTTGCTTTTTGGAATTAACTTTGCAAGAAATAACATGCCTAGTGAGAACAGGCTACAGTGATGTCTTACAGAATATATGCAGGTGTGTAAACCACGTATCACTCAACTGCCAAAAGCTTTTGTGACACTTCAGAGTTCTGCAACTCCCTCTATTCATAGGTTAAAAAGAAATAGGAACTCTGTGTTTGTCTGTGCTTAAAGAGAGGTAATAAATGGGATTGCAAAAAAGACTGTAAGAACTAGTGGTTTTGGTGTGCTGCTCATTTCTCCAGCCAGGAAATGCACTATGCTCTTGGTAATTCAATTTTTGCCCTACTGCAAATTCCTTCTTCTTTTCCTCCACCCCATTAACTACAACTGAGATGCTCAAATGCAGGCTATCCTGCAAGCCTCCTGCTTATTTCCCTGCAAAAGAGCCCCAAAATTCTTCATTATATTTTGCTTAATGGCTCAGACTTCTTGACACTTGAGACACCAATTATACTAAAGCAGAAATTATACTGGACCAGAGCAACTGACTTCCAGTTACATCCAATGATACAACTGTACTGGAGAAAGACACCATGGTTTCTTCATGATGAAAGAATTTATGGAATAACTCAAAGGAAAATTTTGTTCTTGTTGGTATTGGACTGACACTATGAAGTGCATGAGCTCAACTGCTTTGTTCCCCTGCAAAAAGAATTTTGTTAAAACTTCTGTAAGACGGAAAATTGTATTAGCCATGCAAGTACCCAAAGCCTTTTCTTAATTCCATGCTGTCCTTGGCCTCAATGGTTCTGTAATGTAATTAAGAATTGGTCCATTAAAGATGGTCACTCAGGGAGAAACTTTATAGAAACACTGGACACAATAAAGTTTAATGACCCAGCTTGTTACTCAGGGACATGTCAGACTAACGGATTCAGTGCCTGGACAGCCTGAGGTACCTGCAATCTGCAGCCCTTATCTCTGTCCCACTGGCAGCAGTTAGAATTATGTTGTGGTTATGGCAGCAGAACCTTTGTGACAGCTAAAGGGGCCCAAGTGGCACTTTGGTTAGAGCAGAGAACAAGGGACTGTTTTACTGCAAAGTTAAATACACCAGTGCTGAGCATCTGTCAAGCCCAGCTATCTCACCTGGGCTCTTTTGTCTCAGCACAGATGACATAAGATGACTGAAAACAATGTGTCAACACTGGATTTCACAGGATTTATCAAATGGGCAGCTGCGCTTGCTGGATAAACACAGGTGAATTACAGTTACTGGGGTTACCTCTATAAAAACATTTAATTCCACCCCGCTTCCACAACCAGCTAAAAACCTATCTGTAAATTTTGTTCCTACAAAGGTTTGGTGATAGCTAAACCTTTACAGCCATTCCATAAGGAACTACTATCACAAAGTGAAGCTCCCCTTCACAGTGCAGGAGTGGAGAGGACAAATCGGGGGAAAAAACCCTGTTCCCTGAGCTTGGAATAAATCCAACAATGCTGCTGCTTCAGGAAGGGCAGCCAAATGCATTACATGAGGCTGTTGAGTTCTTTATTCCTAACATGTACATACTTTTAGCTCAGATTTTTTCCCCCCAAATGCTTAGCTTGTATGGATTGGCTGTGGGACACACAAATAAGTCATAGTACCTGCACACAGCTCAGTCTAAGAGAACTTCGGCAAGGCTGATCTCATGCATCCTGGTAGCACTTGATAGTGTGGCTCTGACAGAGGCATTAACTTGGCTGTCAATAAAGCAAATAAACGTGCCTTAGCAGGGCCAGTGGCCCAGACATTCCACACCAATAGCCATTGTCATGGAGCTTTTTTCCTTCCCTTTTTTTAAAGGTAAAGCTTGCTTTTAAAAGAGCTAAACTAACTTAGTGGACAAGGAATACACACAAGTTCTCACTCTCACTGTTGACCTATTTGCTGTATCCCCAGAGAGAGCAGCACTTTAGAAATCAGCAAGTGCATGTAGTAAGTGCAAGTGCACTGTGTAAACAGAAACATCCAGCCCTTTGCTTACCAAAAGACAGGCCGATGCCACTGCAACACTAAAAATAAAGGGCTGCAAGTAACTGCTTCAAGAACTCTCAGGTAAACAGTACAAGTAGCTTAGGAAATATTTATCTAAATACCAAAGTTAAAAGACAGGATTCAGCCTTAGAGAGGGGCATTTGTTACCATGGCACTGAGCATACCCAGCACTGTTGGGTCAAGGAGTGCTCTGTTTGAAAGTCATAATAAATCACAGTTTACTAGCACAAGAGACCAAAGCATTTGCTACTGTTTCTTACAGGTATGAGGTAGTTAAGGCAAAGCAAATCTAAGCTTCCAGTAAAAATGCCTGTGAGATTGGCTTTAGAAGGTTAATAGAGCCCTCTTGCAAACACTTTTATACTCTGAACCAGGTGTCATTAAACAACGACCCAAAAAAACGTAGGCTACTAGAGAAAGAGCTGTACCATCCCTGCCATGCAGTACAAGCACCCAGTGAGAGTTGAAAAATACAGCCTGCTGTGTTTCAGTGGATTTTTTTCTGTTAAAAATAAGAACCATTTGGGAAACATGAATTATTTAGCACAAAACAAACAGAATCAATCCATATTAATGTGCACTAAGCAGCAATTTACGATTCACAACACCATTTTCACGTACAGCATTCACAAGATCACTCAATAATACATGAAGCTTTCAAAACATTATTAGTATGACAACAGATATCAATGAACTTTAAGTCATTCAAGCCGGTTGTCTTAAACCAGCTCTTGGGAACAGGCAGAATTGCCAAAGCACAGCTCCCAACTCAATCACCATTCATTAAAATATTGAGCAAGACAGTAACTGTAGCAGTTTTAAAAGCAGAAAGCATACCTGAAGTGTAAGTTCAGATACACACAGAAAGGATGTAAATGGAAAACTGTGTTTCCATTTGTAAAATATTACAAACAGCAACTATGTTAAATCAAGGAGGCCAAAGGAAGATGAACACTGTATGTTCAATCCATTTAAATTCTAAATAGCTTTGCTTACAAGATTCAGCCTTCCTATGCTGAAGTTATCAAAGCATTGAATTGCATGTCAGACATTTCATATAACACCAACTGTTTTAAAAAGAACAAAAGATACACAACCTCCTTTCATCCATTCTCTTTACACATGATCAAGTAACATGAGAGTCAGAGGCCAATTATGCAGCCTTCTTTGATATAAAGTATCTAACAACTAGGTAGTCACTGCATAAATCAAATTTCTGAAATCGAGATGAAATTTCCACCTGCAAAAAGCTTCTCACTTATCAACAACATTAAAACCCAATGCCAGAACTGAAAATCTACAGCCATAAGAAAGCTCAAGGTTATAAGATCAGATGGAAGAGGGTGTTTTACTCCCCACCCCCGTATAATTTTAAAGCTCCTTAGAGTATTTCATCTTCTAACACTACGATTACCTTCCAAAGAAAACATTTAAATCCTATGTATATAAAATATAATAGGCTGTTAGTCACACCACTGCCTCAAAGCAGTGTGTTGAGAGACATCGCATAGCAGCTTTTCCAGCACAAGGAAGAAAGCAAAGGCAAACATTCAAAAAATGAATTAAATTTTTAGGGTACCATACCTTCAAAAATTATTAGAGACAGAAGATAGATGCTGGTAGTTGTGAATAGTTGTTTGTAATTTTAAAGTCATTTCTATTCCATGGAAAAATTCTGTATTTTTGAGAAATGGAAAAACCACTATAATGGAATGACAAAAAGCAAGCAAAGGTTGTTCTGTAAGTAAACAACTTATTCGAGGTGACTGGCTAGTCTGTCCAAAATTGACGGGATAAGCCTATTTGTAGTTACTCCATGTCCTGAGCACTTTGCAGCTCACAAACCAGTGGCTTCAAGTCCTCCTGAGCCCTGGTTACTACCCCTCCACCACAAAAAATAAGGAAATGTAGCACAGTTTTCCTCTTCTTTCAGGTGACCCAGCTCACAGTAATCACTACAAGAGGAGGAATGGTTGGCCTTAGAATCTGGGGTAGCCAAAAATGTCACAAGTTAAGATGATGACCAAAGTCAAAGCATTTCAAGTTACAGAAATATGTGATTATTAAAAAACCAAAAAAAATCCCAAACCACAAAACAACCAAAAAAGCAGCAAGAGCTAGAAGAAAAACCCATCATGAACAACAGAAAAAACAAATTTAGTACCTGCCTTGGGAGGTACTTTATTACCTTTCCCCTGCTCTGGCTCTTCACATGTGTGAACTTACACACGGGACTATGATTCTGAACTATGAAATGTGAGCTATGAGGAATTTGAGCTGTAAATCCATTTTAGCACATTTTCATCCTCAACCTTCCTCCCATATGACAACATATGTATGAGGCAGTGACAACAAATATATATAAAATGCGTGATTTGGGGTCAGCGGTAGAAAAACAGGTCTCAGAAGCTTGACCATCACAAGTTTAATTATTCCTGATTAAGCCCGAAAACCTCACCCCCAGAGCACACCACCTGCTAAGGCAGACTCATGCAAGCTCTGAGCTTATAGTCAGTCTGACAGAGAGATTTAACAAGCTGAATTTCACAGGGAATAAATTTTGCTGTGAACATGAAATCTTTGAGAATGCAAAGCATTTCCTACCAGCAGGCATGAGAAAGCAGACCTGATTTTTCATTTCATCAACAAAACCCACACATATAAGACCTTGTTAAATACGACTTTAAGAGTGCAAACTTCATTAACCATGAAATTAATATCACCACAAAATGGAAAACTGCACACTGTGTGTCTGTTCAAATCGGCTCCGTACAGATTCAGTTATAAAACACTAGTCAAGAAGACATTCACTATGTTGAACAGTTAAATACCAGTCTAGCTAACAGTCCAGAAGTTAGCCCTAATTAAACACAGCTTCAGAGTTTCAGGATAATTTATCATTTTAATAGTTTACAAATGTCAACGTAACTTATCCTTTTTCCTAAACAATTCACAATGTGAATGACATGTGTAATTATACTTAGAACAATTTTATTGTGTGGCCTGCAACTATATCCAGCAATCAGCTGAGTAACAAGAAAATGTAAAATGTCCTGAGCCAGCAAGACAAAGTAGGGCATCAGACAACTGCTAATGAAAAGCGCAACTAACTTAGAGACTGCAGATTATTTGCCTAAATTGGTGCATTATTTTTATTGCCTTAACTTTTACTGGCATGGCATTTCAAGGTCAGTTAGCAACTTAGTGACACTAAAATGTTAATGATCTGACATGACCAGGACATAAGGATAAATACAGTACTGTTACAATCTACAGCCAACAAAGAATCAGACATCTTGCAAGCAGTTTTAATAAAAAAACCAGGGAAATGTAGCTTAAGTGAGACCAAGTATTAAGAAAAAAAGTTTCTCCTATCACCGCAAGACACATCTAACTATGCTACAACACAACACTGGTCTTCTGCTTTCAAAATAGCAAACAATTCAAAAATTGTTATTCCTAAATTCATTTCAGGTTCCTTCACTTAGAAAGGCTCAGCTGAGGAGTTCCCAACCCTATTACCACTTGTTTTTGTACAGCATGAAATGTGTCAGCAAGATTTGCCTTTCTCTGGAGAGCTCACAATGGACAGAATTTATCCCAACTAGATGCTTCCTCTGTTAAAGACTACTACAATATTAGCGTGGGAAAAGAAAAAACTTACTTCCCTATTTCACCCAAGTGCTTGCATGTCTTTTTTCTGCTCCAGCTCGTAGTGCATCTCTCCTTTGTGCCTCGAACACGGATCAGGATGTCACAGGGGCACTGGAAGGGCTGATGATTTATTCAAAACCAACAAGAAGCAGACACACTACACGGCTGCAAGCGATCCCTCGCCGTCTGGGGGTGAGGAATGCCAGGAGGGCTCTCGGGGCGATGCCAGCAGAGGGTGGGCACGGCCCCGCCACCGGAGCTGTCCAGGGTCCTGCCCGCACCCCGGGGAGCTTCTCCCACCTCCACCTCCTCCTCCTCCAAATGCTCCCTCCCAAACCTCGCCTTTTATCATCGCTCAGCGGAGCATCTTACTAGTTTTGTTTTAACCTGGAGAGGGGTTCATCCTGCTGTGACACCTGAAAGTGGTCCTTAAACTCATTTCAAAATGCCTAATGCTGGTAATTCCCAAACACACACTGGGATGCCAGTCCTGCATCCATCTGGCAAGTTCTAGGGAAAAGAACAAAGGGCATCCCAGAACAGGTAATGCCGTATGTAATAAGTACAACAGTGTTCCCAATTCCATAACCGTGAAAGAGCCTATTTGTGATTTAAAACTTTTGTACCAGTTTTTAAAGTCAGATGCACAGAGAACATTTCTGAGGGGGTCCTCAGGAATTCACGTGAACATGTACTGCTTCACTCAGAGGGAATACATTCAAGGATGCAGACAGGAAAACACCAAATATTTCTAAATAATGTCTTATTAGTAAACACTCCCCATTGCTATTAAGCCACTGCCCTGCATCCTGGGAAATGCCACACAGAATAAACTTACTGCTGTTACTCAGAATTCTGTATTTCACAGGTGATGTTCCAGGGCATTAAAGAAAATTCCCTGTCATTTTCACATTTTTAAAATCTGCTCAAGCAGAAAGAAAATTGTCATAGAAAACAATCAAAAATCATATGGTTTAGTCCTTTTGTGTCCAAGTTTCCTTTATGCTGATTTTTTTGTTACAGGAAACTGGAATTATTTTTAATTTCTTCTTCCCGGAACATTATTCACCATAATATTACTCTCTTACCTTTGTGAAAATTCGGAATCCGTCCTCTGAAAAGCAACTTTTTGCTAAAGCATTTCAAATTCTACTGAATTACCTACTACAATAGTTTATTACATGAAGATTAATTCATTTTCCTTGCACAGCTTATCAGGTGGGAAAACTTGCAGAAAAATTAACTCACATTAAGGTTGTAATTTTAAAGGTATTTCCTTTAGGACACTGTAAGTAAAGAGAGTACCTTAAAATACATATAGTAATCTTTTAATAGAATGATTTCTTCCACTTTTTTTTTTTTCAAATCCATGTCCCTCAACAGTAAATGCACCTACTCACTTCTTCACTGCACTTGAGCCCAATAATTTGACTTTTGTAAACCCTTTTCAGCACGAGTACAGACACACACTGTAATAGAGCCATAACGAGGGAACAGACTCACACACTCTGGTCTCCTTCACAGCATGTTTGTATTTTCCTCACAGACACAAACCTTCTACTTGCAGAAAACCAAACAACTCTTCCATTTCAATAATTCATCAATACAACTCACATCTAATTTCTCTGCCATTCCTAAGTATCCCAAAACAAACACTGTCACACTCTGATATGGTACCAGTCTTCTGACAAACAAGCTTAGTAAACAAACTATTTTACTCTGTCTGACACAGTGTTTTAAGAGACTGGCAGTGGGTTTTTTCCCAGACCTTTACCAGGTTTTGCTACTAAAAATTGTGTTATCTGTAACTACACCTATGTCATACATGTGTGGGATACTGTGCCAACACCACTCTCTAATTCATTATCAGTAAAAGCCCAATCAGAGAATGCTCAGAAGGTGATTTGGATTATTGACAAAACACATGTTATTATGTAAAAATATTTAAAACCAGCTTTGTGTCATCAGGAAACAAATACATAAATATGTATTGTACCAAAGAGCCCCAAACACTGAAAAAGCAAAAGCCTTTTAAATCAAGATCCTAATGAAATAAGATACAAATATTATAGTGGCAAACTGTGAAAAAAATATTATCTTTGGCTTAGTGACTTGCAGAGTAAACATGCATCTCGTCCATTGAGGGAAACTCATTAAGACTTCCTGTTATGAAGTGGCTTGGCTTAAATAAACTAGGGTGAAAAATAATGTGTACGTAGGCAGGAAGGACAACAAAATGAAGCAACAGATTTTAAAAAAGAAGGTTCACAGGCTTAAGAGTCAGTGACCAGAGTCCAAGTGGGTTGCCAGTCCAAGCAGATTTGCCAGAACAAGGTGGTTTTTAATCAGAGAAGCCCCTTGGCTAGAGAATTAAAGCCCATGGGTAGGAGAGAAGCTACAGAACTTGTCTCACCCGACTTCAGTAGGGCTTTTGGTGCGCTGGAACACCTGCAGCATCTGGCTGAAACTGTTTCAACACTTCTTTAGCTTCACAGCAGAGGACTGGACTCTGAGCAGTAGAGACTAATTCACAGTGATTAAAGACAACACACAGGTGGGTTCTGATGGCATTAAGTATATTCGCTACTGGTTCAGACATCAGAAAAGGACCTCCCTGCACGTTTCACATCAAGAGCAGCAGGGTAAGATCTGAAATCAGACAGACTAAGTAGTGGATTTGGAAGGCCTTAAACAATTCACAGCGATAAAACCCAGATACAAACTTCTACTCTTTGGTTAAGGAGGCTCCCATATAAACTCAGGATAGATGCTCACTAGCTAAAGCATCTTATACAAGAAAGAGATTGGGGGGTTGTGACAGGTTGTATCTGAATCTGAAAATAACAGAACAAAGCCACTCATTTAAAAGGTAGTGTAAGCGGGTGAGTTAGACTGTTCTTCATTCCCTGTGTGACAGAACAGGGAGACAAGAGCTACAAAGAAAGGGAAACTTCAGAATTAATTTCAAACAATCTCTCTTCCTGTCACTTCCTGGTTGTCTCAATTCAGTAGTGGGGGTACACACAAGGCAAGCTGATAAGGAGGCAGGGGTAAAAACCTCTGTTACAAGTATCAGAAGACAGTCACAGCAGTGCAGTTCTCACGTTCCCTCTGGTGGAGTCACCACATCTTCCATAAACTAAAAACCCGATACTTAGCCACATTTTAGCCATTAAAAATATGAAGTTTGACTTATGTCATTGGCAGCTCAGTTCACGGCACAACTTTAGAGCAACCAAACAGATGCATGCACAAGAAGGTGGCACACTGGAGAGTCAGATCTTAAATAATGTTGCTTTAAGAGTGGTCCCATAGTAGATGAACATCTATGAGTGAGCCACAGAAAAGGTCCTCCTCCTCTTACAGCTAGTCACTACCATCAGAAAAAGCTTTTAAAAATACTTTTTTTCCACTGAACACAAGCATGGTAAGATTTATCTAGAGAGGGCAAGCCTGGGTCAGCCTTTGATTTAGCCACTTACCAAAATTCTTATTCTTTGAATGTCAAATCAAGTATTTTTCAAAGGAAAGCAGCTTCTGTGCATAAAGAGCAAGAGCATAATGCATTTCTGGTGCCATTACTTCAACTTCTTTTACTACATAGGGTTCAGCACCATTAATCACAAGCAAAACATTTGAACATCATCTTCTAGTGTTCCCTTAAAAAAAAAAAAAAGACAAGCAACTTACTCTTTATAAGTTAAATTTAAATACCAGATAGTCATGTGTCTTCAGTTCTTTTCTTCTAACAGAGGATGATGTAACAAATGATACAGCTGCTTACAGAGAATTACTGCTGTTCAAAAGGGACATGACAGCAGAGACAACTTTCAAGCAGCCCCTGACCACAGCAGAATAAACTTGTTGCTGTTATTCAGCGGTCTGTATTTCACAGTTGTTGTTCCCTTGTATTTCCAAGTATTGTTGTCTCTCCAAGTATTTCACTTGTCTCTCCCTCAAGTGCCATCACAAGACCAGAGATTCTCCAGCTTAAAAACAACCACGTCTCCTCACTTATTTTCCTTGCTGTATCAGTTCTGTGATCCAGCAACCACAAGTTGTGTCACCCCTCCAGTCCCAGCAGCTCAGGGACAGGAACAACTGAGTAGCTGCCAAGGTGATTGCTGAGGAGAGGTCATGTCCTCAGCCACAGATTTCCACTTCTCTGTCATATCAGATCTGTCACAAAAAGTCCTATTTGTTGTGGAAACTTTAAAGGGTTCGTAACAATACACCAACTGTTTTGCATATGACATAAAAAGGATAGAAATATTCAGACAGAGCTGAGACAGAACAGAACTGCCCCTCCTGCACAGCACAGACTGTAACTGAGAGAGAACTGCTCCTGGACCGGTGTAACAGGCCCATGTGATGTGCCCAGCTTCTCCTGCCTGGGGAGAGGCACAGAAGAAAGTCATACCTGGGATAAGCATGCCTATCCTTTGGTTTTGAATGCAAGCACAACAAGTTGCTATGTGTTTGCTCTCATCTCCGTTGGACACTGATGCCTTTTCTCACCAGCACATTGTGAGGAGTGGCTGCCTCCCTTCCACGCCCTTCTGCCACAACTGTAAACACAGTACGGACAGTTCATGGTTTAACAGTACCTAACCCAAGACAGGAAGTGCAGCCAATAACAAGGCTTTCATTTTCCCAGTCCCTACTTTCTGTATTCACCTTTTCTTGTCTGCACTGAGAGTTCCCCTGATACTGTAAAAATGCATGAAGACACATAATACCACTTCCAGGAAAAAAAAAAAAAGGCACTATCCTGACAAATAATAACTGTAATTCTTCATCTTCTGATGCATAACCCGTAAGACTGACCTATTTGTACCTCTTAAATCTAAACCTGACACTGTGTATAGATCATATTCTTACAGAGAGTTGCTTTTGTTTAGAAACTGGTTAAGCTTCTATTAAAAGGCTGCTGTGGCTGACCAAATGCTACACCAGTGAATACTGCTGCCATTCAGTCACATAAGGATGGCAGCCACACACACAGCTTTAACAAGAGCCATGCAATTGTTAACAGTGACTGGGACGCTAAAGCATGCACACATAACGTGTAGCAAATGCCTGACTTAACAATAATAGCATGACACCAGCACAAAAAGGCATCTGTGCAATTCTAACGTAAACAGGATCTTGGTCTTCAGATTAAACTGTACAACACGTGTCGCCGGTGTTTCCTTCTCCCTTTCCCACTTTTTGTTAACAGCAATATCACAGCCAGCTGAGTAATGGCACTGGGCTGCTTTTCCACTCCCCACCCTAAAGGACACTAACTAGACATGGAGACAAATCCACCAGGGCTATTCCACGTTGTTGTGCCTCCTCCACCACAGGGCTGGAGTCACCACGGCCTGCAGCCTTCCCCCCGCACTCACGGATAAGGAGTCCCTGTGCTCATGAGCCGAGCTCTGTGAGCGGCCACACAGCCCTGGAGCTGCCCCAGCTCCGGCCCTGCAGGCCAGCGGGGCACCGGCACCGGCCGTGGCACCGGGGCCAGCGTGCCCTACCGCGCTGCTGCCGACACAACAAGGAACACCTGCGGTGACACACACCGGCCAAACCCGTGACTCCGCACACACCGCCTCGTCCCGCCGCCTGAACTCACAGCAGGACACACACACCCCTACTCCGGTGCCGGTATCAGGAAGGCAAGTTCCGGACAGTGCCAGGACCGGCGCCCCGGCCCCCGCGGCCTCCCCCGACCCCACAAAGCGCCGCCGCTGCGCTCCCCGAGGCCGCCGCGGCCCCGACCTGGACAGCCTGGCCCGACCGGGCCGCGGCCCCGACCCCGGGTCGCCCTCAGGGACCGCCGCCCGCCCCGCCAGGCCGCGACCACTCACGCATGAGGGTGCTGAAGGCCACGACGCCCAGGAGCCCCTGCAGGAAGATGCCGAATCTGTCCATGAGGGCGCCGTTCTCGCAGCCGCGGTCCCCGGGCCCCGCGGCCGCGCCGGGGCTGGCGCTGAGGCCGAGGCTGCCGTTGAGCGGCGGAGCCCCCATGGCGAGGGCAGCGCGGCCCAGGCCCGGCCCGCGCCCTCAGCGGCGCATGGCGGAGCACCCGGCCCGGCCCNCGCACACGGAGCGGGCCCGATCCCCAGGGCAGGGTTCGGGCCCCGCGGCCCCGGGGGCAGGGCGGGCTCAGCGCCAGGGAGCGCCCAAACTCCGCCGGGATCCCGCCCCCAACCCGTGTCTGAATCCCGCATCCAAACATTGCTTGGATCCCACATCCAAACCCTTCTGGGCTCCAGCACCCAATCCCTGTCTGGATCCCGCACCCAAACCCTGCCTGGATCTCCCATCCAACCCCTTCTGGCTCCAGTATCTTAAACACGTCCGGCTCCCCCATCCACGGTGATTTCCACGTTCATTGCAGCCCCAGCAGAGCAGGTTCGCAGCCCTGGGGGGGACCCGCAGCACCCGAGGCTTTGCTCAGCCCAGACCCCACAAGGTCACGCAAGTCTCACACAAAACCAGAAAGACAGAATTGGGGCCTGGGTTTTTTGGCAAATAATGTTTGTTCTTTTAAAAGGGTAACCAACAGCACAATGCATAAAACAAAGCACGGCAGCACTTTCATTTAGGAACTGTGCCTGTGAAGCTGTACCTGTTGGCCAGTGGGCCTTGCCCGACCCTCCTCATCATCACCAGGCAGAACTGCATCAGGCTTAGGTTCTTATTTTTAGCATGGGATCAACCCTGGTCACATTGCATTGTTTTGTGTTTTTTTTCCTAACAGTGTTCCTTTAATATTTTAAGTAATTTAAAATCCCTGTCTAAGTATGAATTCACTCATGACCCAGAAAGCACAACATGTTGAAGTCTATCAGAAAAGTGAGCACGCGAAGCAGTAGTTCTTCAAATAAACGACGTTTGTTGCATCTATCTCACAAACCCACCTACGTGGCCGTCCTTCCTGGCAGGCAGCACCAAGAGTTTTGGCACGTGGCAGTGATTTCTCTGATACTCAGGCTGTGCCACAAATGCCTGGAAGCTGCAGCTACAAAAAGAAATGCACTCAGCTCTCTGACCTACAGGGCACACAGCCCAAGAGTTCCTTTCAGTGCCTCTGGCCCCACGTCACGGCTCTTCTGCTCCGAGCTGCACAAAAGGCAAGCGTTCAGGAAAGCAAAGTTACCCAAGAGAAAGGCCAAGGAGCAAAGAGGCTTTCCTTTGCACTCATGGGTCACAGCCACCAAGCACTGCATTTCAGACCTGGACCTCACCTGTTTACTTGTGGCCCAGGGGCGGTTTTTAACCTTTCACAGCTGCTGCTGAGCATGAGATGTCCCACCCACCACAGCTGACCTGGGAGCCTGTCCTGGTTAAAGACTTACCCAGTGCTATGTACACACAAAGCTTACGTTTCAGACACGAACCCAGAAACATAACTTGAAGGGCTTATGCCTCATGTAACTCTATATCCCATGCTTTAAAATAGATAATTCCCCCAAAATACCTCTGCAAGGATTTCATGACTCCCTATAAGCTCTTCTGAAACCTGTGCCAGACAAGTCCCTGCCTCTTGCTGTGCGCTCGTCACAAGCCTCCAGATTTCCCTCAAGGCAGCGCCCTGTGAAGGCAAGTAGAAGATTTATGTTAAATCCTACATATTTATAGATGTTTAAGGGCAGTGCTGAGCAAACCAGTTTCATCCCACTCCTCTGTGTTTTCTGCACCTCGTGTAAAATAAGCTCAAGGTAACTGAAGGGCAGCCAAGAAACAAGTGCTGAGGAGCACACGGGTACAATCTGCTGGAATGCCAAGTAAGGAAACAAGAACTTTACAAGCCTGACCTTTCTGAAACATTCTGTGGACTCTCATGTTATTCAAAGGAAGCAAAGCCAACTCTTTTTAAAATTCAAGTTTGCTAGGGTAGGGTAAACCTTTACAAAACCATCTAGAAGGAGCAGCAGCACCTGCAAGATTTGCTTAGGATTTTACCAAGCAGCAAATTATGCTGAAAGAAAGCAATAAATTACCCCAATTCATAGATCCTGTCCTCAGCTCCTGTATATTAATTAGCTGCAGCACCCCATGAAACAGAACCTGAGACCTCAGGAGAAGGCTTGGCTAAATAGGACTCTTGCACTTGAGGGAACTGAATACAACCCAATCAACTCTTTAACACGGAGCCTGTGCAAGTGGTATTTATGTGATTTGCATTTCTCTGTTATGCAATAGAGCATGCTAGATAGATTTCCACACACTTTTGTAAGATGGAACATTTCTCATGGTAAGCAGCAGTATTTGTCAGGATATTAATACCAAAGCCACCAGTAACAGTTTAAGTATCTTTTTTAATTTTCTTACAACCACTTAAAACTGTCATATAACACAAACTTTTGTACACTATTTACAGACAAAACAAGCAAAATATCCATCCAAAATATTTTTTAAAAAAATCCTCTGATTAAATTGTTACACCTGCTCAAACAATGGTGGGACTTAATAGGCATATTTTCCTTGTGCATGTTTCTCTTCCATGTAGTACTTCAGTCTCACTGCATATATATATTTTTTTTAAAGTTAAAGAAAGATAAAACAACAAGCAGAAGGGACACAACACAATATGCATTTAAATCTTTGTTTAAGAACAAGCAGCTAATTAAAAAAGGCAAAATACAGGAAAAGTGCATCAGTTCCAACGAGTTAGTATAAGAAAGAGGCCCACAGGTGGGGAGCTGGTACCCTTTAGGGTAGAGTCTCCTAGAAGACCTCTGATTGTCTATAAAGATTATTTAAAATTTATTTTAAACAGAAATAATAATAATAATAAAAAGAAGAAATTAAAGAGGAGAAACATGACACCTCCAGATTTTTAGGGTTTTTTTGCCATGAGGTTTCTTGGAAACTGGTGCCCAACAACTTTCAGAGTGGGTGGGAATCCCTTTGTGCCCGGAGCTCATTCCCAGCCATGCCATGGTCAGGCCGTTCCTCTCGGACTGTGCCAGGCCAGAGGGCTCCCACAGGCACCGTGTTTGTGCTCACCCAGCCCCACCTCCTGCCTGGGAATCCTGTCAGTGCAAGACCTGCTCGCTTCCGTGGCTTAAAGCTGAGCCAAACACTGCTGGCTTTGCACCCAGCAGAGGAACTTCGTCCTCTTGTCAAAAGTCCATTTACGTGCCTGGTGCATTTCAGAACAACAGATGCCACGTTGAGGAAGCTGGAAATGACCATGGAGACAAAGTGTCTTTAACATTAACTCACTTTTGTTGTGTTTCATACAGATTGTTATTATATTATTTATTTTTTTTAGAAAAACATAAAACAATAGAAGAGGTTTGTTGTCTCTGGTGTTCCCAAGTCCCATCCTAATTTCTCACCCCAAAGGCTGCCTTTAAACAAAGGCTAGGTGCATGTTCGGGGAGGGGTGGCAGCACTCTGAAATGAGGGTTCAGCACACGATCCCTCTAATGTGGAGCCTTCATCCTACACCTGAAGCCTCCTGACAGAGCCTATGTCTTTGTGCTTCGTTATTTTCAGGTAATTTGAGCTCACAGTAGGCAGTAACCAGTCTGCCACTATGTGACAGGACTGGTTAAGGAGTAGCTTTGTACAGGATCATGGTATTTTTGGCTTTCTGGTAAGGCTACTTCATCTGCTAACAACAGATTTGGTCCAAAGGTATCCAGTCTCCAAATCAAGCTTGATAGTTTTGAAGCCTATTCCATTACATTCAAAAATCTCACAAGCCACTTGGCTTTTCGCTATGTACCGAGTCTTTGTACTTTATACAGAAGAATGGAGTGCTCAGTCCAGTCAACTGTAAATATATTTACAATTCTGTGGACCTAGCAGCTAAATACTCCTTCCCTCCTTTAACGCATCACTGGAATAAAGAATAAATACTCACAAATCCTAAAACAACAACAAAATACTGCTAAAAGTTGTGACAGAGAAAGTAATCTTAAAAACCACTCCCGAACTCTGTAGGTACTGTTTCCATTAATCCCAGGAGAGACAGCAAACACTCCTGGAATACTATACAACACAGCAATTCATCTGCCCTTTATTTCATTCCTCAAAGAGGAACTTTCAGAAATGTTTAGAGTTAAGAAAAAAAGTAGTCTTCATTCACCAAAATCAGTGCTGTACCTCTCCTCTTTTGGAAGGACTGCTTTCAGTTCAGGATGAACTGCAAGCTGCTCGTGCTTTGGGGGATAATCCTATCACATGAACCTTCCATGCCCTTTTTGGAGGTTGAATACTTCTCTACTGCAGAATCCTTGTGTTGGGGCAGAAAGCACAGCACAGGAACCCAACAAAATCTTTCTGCCTAACCAGGCTAAGCTTAGCACAGCACAAGTGGCACCACCAGGTCTCCAAGGCTGTGGCGTGCAAATCCAAGACTGCACAATGCACATGAAAACGTGACAAGCAAGAATACAAACCCTCAGTGGGTCAAGCCAAGGGTAAACTCTGTTTACCAGCCACATAAACAGTACACAAAGCCCAGTGGGGAGTTCATTTTCTTGTACTGGAGACATCTGCAAGACACCACTGCCTTTCTCCTGGACTCCAGCCGTGTCGTATTTATTGTATGGTGATTCATGTGGTAGATGATGGCAGAAGTTCCTGAAACTTAAATTACTGCAAAGCCAGCAATTCCTGCTGGTGGAACACTGCTATCACCCAAAGCCCAAATTCAGCCCCCAGCTAAGAAAAATCCAGTTTTGAAGAAACAGAGCGACTAAAGCAGCGCATGAGCTGATTTCAAGTCATGTTGGAATAAGCTGAAAATATAAGTGCAGTTGTGTCATCTGCGACACATAGAGAAAGAGGAACTTGAAACAGAGTCAAGTAGAAACACCATCCATCAAGATAAAGCCCCAATTATCCCTTTAAAATCCAGCAATAAAACAGAGTGCATTTTTTTTTCCCCCAGGAAACAGAGTGTACAGTACCCGTGTGCAGCATAAAAACATTTCACAAATAATGAAAACATCCCTTTTGAAAATCTCAACTAAAATAGATCCCATTGGGACCAGACCGTCAGTGCCTCCCAAAACAAGGCAGAAAAATCCAGCCTATAAAACATGCCAAAGGTGACCAGTAAGTATCTCACTAACATCTGAAACTGCTGACTGCTTTATTTACTGAGGAAAAGAAGTATGACATTTGTATTTAAAACCCTAGGCACCATGTTAACAGGTCCACTAAATTACATTTCAAGCTCAGTTCTCTCCTGACAACTACTTAAAAACATACCTATCTGTCCATGGGGAAAGGTGGAAGCAGCATCTCTTGGCTACTTAGGAGGCATCAGAGCTGTGGAAATCATATTGCACTGATCCAAAAGCAGCATCTTCCAGCCCAGAAGTTCTCTGCTGGTCAAATTTCTCACGACAAGATGCTGACAGTGAAGCAGCAGTGTTTCTTTTAACATTTTTTCTGCCCTAATGGCTTATCACTGAGCTTGTCCTAAGGGAATGGAGTACAGGCAGATGATCTAAAAGCACAATACGAAGAGCCAAAACAACCATTTATTGGCCACATATCTGGTGTGAGGAGGAAGAAGGGACACTTTGATTTCAATTTAATTATGTTTTCAGACTCTACTTATAACATGGGAGAAAAATTGTCCGAGCTACACACTGCTCTCCCTCCCTCAGGAATACTCAGCTAATAAACAGTTTGTCTGACATTTATGTTTTGATTCTGGAATAGAAAAAAAAAATTTCTGATTTTAACACTTCTATAAATAGTTCTGCCTCGATTAGGCAGTTATTCTAAGGGGCAAAAGCAATAAACCCCAATCACTCAGCTTCGCTTAGTCCAAAGTTTTACCTGGAGGTAGCTCCCCCCTCAACACAAATGTGGCAGGTACAGACACAGGCTCTCGGCTTACAGAGTTAGGGTTCCTAATCCTACAGCTCAGAGCACAGGAACAGCCCATCCCACGGGGCCCAGGGATGCCTGGATCCCTCCATCCCACCAGGGTGTTCTGCAGAAGCCACTGAAGGTGCCTTTCCTAACCCAACTCCTGCAGCGAGCACCTTCCTAACTCCATCACCTTTGTGTGCCAGGGGCTCCTGCAAACCTGGATTTGAGCAGGAGATGGACAGGGCCAGGGCTGCACACGCCCAGCTCCTGCCCGTGCTCCTCCAAAGGCTCTGAAGGCAGAGGGAAGGAATGCAAGCCACCTGAAACTCAACGCCCATTTGATGCAGATCTTGAGCCCCATGTGAGTTTCCCCACACCCTGAATGGAAAGTAATGTGAGCCCTGTTAAAGTGTCTACAGCAAGTGCCTGACTGGGTTTTATTACCCCGGAAAATGAAAATCTGCAGTTCCTCCTACTGTGAGTCTACTGATGGAACTAAGATGTCCCTCTGGTCCTTCTCCTTTTTTTCTAATAAAAGCAGACAAATCCCTTCCCAATCCACCAAGTCTGATCCTGAGCATCTGTAGATAGTTAAAAATACAAAGTGAAGCTCACAAGAGTTTTCAGTATGCAAACACTGGCAGAGCTTTGTTGCAGTCCTCTATTGATTGCAGTTTCCTTAGTGTATTCTCTAAGAAGATGTTCAGGTAGCAAAGCAAAAGTCTGCTTACAGGCTCTATGTACATGGCCCAATTGTTTGCTAGAAGAAAAAGGAAATGACTTCACACAATTAAAAAAAATACAATCTGACAATGAAAATACAGAAAATGCACAGGCACTTTCTCTTTCCTTCCTATTTCCTACAGCCTGTCTGTAAGAGAAGTGCAAAATAATTACGTTTTCTGACATCTGAAGAAAAAAGGAAACATCCAGGTTACGCCTACACAGGTTTCACTAAAGCTTTGGAACAGAAGCTCTGTGTGCTGACATTGGTTTGGCCTCTGGACATGCCCACAGAAGTGACTCTGCTGTGCAGCTACAGACCATTTGTCCAGAAAGAGCAGTTCCCTCCCTTTTTAGTTCATCTTTTCTACTGTTCAGGCTACAGAGGTAGTAAAAACAAAAATAAAACCCAGCAACAATGAAACAACCAAAAAAACCTGAAATAAACAAAAAACCCCAAACTTCAAAAGGAACCACACTCTTGCTATACTGTACATTCAGAACCCTGTGGCCACATTGTTGTCCTAACAATGAACAAATTCATTAAAAAACTCAACATTAACACACGAATGTGCAAAAGAGCACATTCCAAAGTCAGTGCTGTGGTAAAGCAAGTGTTCGTCCACAGGGAGGGAGGGGGATTCTGTGAAACATCAGGGACACAGAAAGGTTATTTCTGGCAGCCTACATGCTAACGTAAACAGGAGCCGTTTCTCCTTTAAAGTTCCGTGCCAACAGAACTATTGAAATGTCATTTCCCACGAGAGGGGACTTTCTGTAATCATTAAAAAATACATTAGAAAAAGGGAACCATAGAGGAAGAGACTATTGTGTTCCCGAGCTGGCAGCTGGTAGAGTAGCCCCTGTGTTTGCATTGGCATTTTGCTCCAGATGTTGCCTTCCTTTCGTCAAAAGAGAAAAGTCGAGGCCAACACACACTTTTAGGTCACCAGGGCCTCGGTTTAACTTCATTTGGCATCACTTGCTCGAGAGGACGGAGCATGTTTTTGTAGTTGTGCTTCAAAGGTCCACTTTGCCTTGGCTGCTTCTCAGTTAGCAAACTGCTGGTAGAAGGCAAGTTTGACCCTCTCAATGTGATGGCAGAGTTTAATAGCTGGTCCAAGCTTCAAGTCCATACACTCCTGAACAGTGGGCAGGGTCAGCAGCAGCAATGCCTGGCCATCGATTTCCTGTCAGAAAAGAGAATTCCAGAATGAGTTTGGATTTTTATTCTCCCTGCTCCTTCAGCTTTGACTGGCTTTAATTTCAGATTCATGACCATTTGTGAATTAGATGTTTCTTTCATGCTACCCCAGGCTGCTTAAAAACCTCTCTTTCTCACAACAAATTAACTCCTTTCTCAAAATGTCAGCTCAAATTCACTGGCTGAGGGACAGATTCTCATGAGATGCTATTGCAAAAAAAAAAAAAAAAACAAACCTTAAAAAAAAGAAAATCAGCCGAACAAAAGAAATCAAGGAAATTTCATGCAGAAAGTCATTTTACCCAACCAGTGCATCTTTCTAGAGAAACAAGGTCAGGTACATCCACCACTACAACCATACCCATCATCAGTTCTAGTACTGCAGTTTTGACAGACAATGCTTTTTATGGCAAAATGTTAACTTGACTCAGGTTTGTACTCTAGTTGCCATACTAACACAAAAACATCCACTGCAGCTGTACAACACTGTGATACCCGCAGTCAGCCTGTAAAACAAAAAATATTTATTGCATGGAAAAGCCAACACAAGTGGCAAAACTTTATCTCCTAGAAAACAGGCTCCTGCCTTCATGGTGCTTGGTTGGGGGCATCCCTTTATATTTCTGGGATTCAGATGCTCCCCAGACCAAAATGCCCTCCCCTGAGTACTGAGAAACCTGAAACATTCTGGTCATTTCCTTAACTCCCCTCTCTCAAACTGCTGTAGGCTGCATAGAAAAATTTAGACTAGCTTCTTTTCATGATTCCATGGAGAATAAGAAGCCAAGTGACAGATTCAACATTTTAACAGACAGAGAAAGTACCTGATCAAGGAAAATTCTCGCCAGGGGAGCACAGTCAGTGGATTTGAGGAATCGTACCACGTCAGCCACGCTCCACTCCAGAGGGTTACTGTCCAGCTGCAGCTTTTCAGCAGCTTCCATCTTCACATCCTAGACAAGCCACCCAGCACAAAAAGAATTCCCCAAATATTACATGTGCAGTGCACCAACGCTCCCATCTGTTCCCCCACACTCAAACATTCAGCTGCCAACGAGAGCTCTAATAAGAGCTCAGACTGCAGAGGTTTCGTGGCCAGCAGGGACATGCAGAACAGCTGAGGGTGGAGGCTCCACCAGCATCAGAGACAGACAGCAGGGATCTAAAGCCAGGATTTGGTGCTCTGGTTGAACCAAGAGCAGTGCCAACAGCTGGGGAATGGGAAAGCTCACCATTCTGTCTACAGATTTTTTTATTACACTCCTGTCCTGCAATAAAAGTCATGATTTTTAATTACTCCGTAGTTTCACAACGCCCTTTTATGGGGTAACAGAGTATTCTAATAGAACACACATACAACGGTTAATACTCCCAAAGTATTTGTGCTTGCCCAGCACTGAGCAAGCTGGAACACAAATCCACATTCCCAGTTACCTTTGGTGAAGGAGGTTTATTTTCATCATCAGAAAAGGAAAAGGTCCTGAGCTTCCTCTTCCGCTTGTCTCGGTCCTGAGCCAGGGAATGAGACAGTTCACTCTGCGTAGGGGATGATGACAGTGATTTCTTCTCTGATACCTCTGATTCCTCAAGCAATTCATCTTGGAGCTCCGAGGTACTGTCCTCAGTCAGAGATTCTTCATCCACCTCATCCTGGTCATCCTCCTCTTCCGCCCCACTGCCCTGAAGAGTCAGGAAAAGAGAAAAAAAGGCAATGAAATGAAAAATAATGAGAGGTTTAGGACAAAAGCTGCAAATGCCACCCACTGTGAGCTGTAACCTGAAGTTACAAGGAACTAATACTGGTCATTTCAAGAGCAGCTGGTCAAAGATCACAGCCCGGAGCCATTAACGTTGTCAGCAGCGTCATACCTGGGGAGATCCAGCTGGGGTGTTATCCACGGACGCAGAGGAACGTTTTTTCTTATGAACAAAAAATTGTTTTCGCCTCTTCCGTCTTTTATTTGGTTTCTTCATGGCTACTTCCAGGTTACTGTGGCCACCCGGGGGCCTGCCTATCCGCTTGTTTTTCCGCTTCCCATAATAATGTGCTACCAGGAGAGAAGAAAGGAGCACCGTGTTGAAATGCACCTGCAATGGCACTAGTTATGCTGGTCCATCATCAGGACTGGAAAAATCAGTAGGAGGACATTTCCCAAGAGGAAACTCAAATCTGCAAAACTCCAAAATCCACGTGTCTATACTTTCCTCTTCAGTTTGGTTTAGTGAACAAGAGTTACTCATCAGTTTTGTTTGCCCTGTAAAGATTTAATTCCTCCATCTCTGAAAAGCCCCAAATGATCTGATTTTATACAAAAATCATCAGTCAAAGATTTGTTCCAATTTAATTGCACTTTTTATAATGTTTCGTAGTTTTTTAGTACGGCCTCAATGCACTGTTTGTTCTCACAGTGTCAAGTGGTTAAAGTCAGTTTACAAAAACCCTAAAAACAAAGAAAAGAGCTTGAAGATGTTTTATTTTGCTCCACAACAAACTGGTGAAAGCAATTATAATGCCTCTTATATTACAATATTAGAGTCAGTTCCTGTCCCAAAAGTTATCCTAAGAAGTTAAAGCTTTAAGCACACAAGGGAAGTTAAGCCCTGGTTCTACCACTTAATGTAGAATCAGATTTTTACTTCCCCACACTCTGGCACATGGATATTCTGTTGGCTTGGACATGTAGAGCTTGAGCTGTTCCTTCTGTAAACAGAGAATTCTGGATTCCTCCTGGACCCAAAGCCTGAAGAAACTAAAACGTAACCCCCTCCAAGCTCCACCTCGTTACGAGATCAGCAAACTACTCACTGTATTTAGTCTTTGTCAGGACAGAGCAGTTCTCTGAACATTTATCCAGCACCATCTGAGGGCCAAAGAGGTTTGGACAACATTCCAGCTTGATGCAGGTTTTCCTGCAGAACTCTGCCACCCGGTCTGCCGTCCTCACGACTTCCACCGTCGCGCGGTAGCTCTTGCCTTTGTATCTGGCATTGGAAACATGGTCACAGGTCAGGAAGCTTCTCAGCACAGGCACAAAAGTACTTTGTTGAGAGGCGGACAAGAATATTGCTTTGAGACAAAACAGAGAGAATCTGAGCAATATGAGCTTTATGGACTGCCAAGTCCAGGGAACAGGGACTGCCGTCTCTGATGGCGGGTCCCCAAATAAAGAAGAGTCATCACCAGGGATGGCTGCAGTGCCAAACACAGCAACACTGCCCTGTCACAGACTAAGTATCACCTGAGAAGGCTGTCCCAGAGTTCAGATGTTTTGTTCTCTTTGCTCACAGATGGTTTATTCTGTCTTTGTTCTTGTTGGACTGCAGAAGCGCCCACTGTGACATGGACAGCTGGTCCCTCAAACCAAGGCTGAGAGCACCCACTGAGCTAATAAAGGCAACAGCAGACCTTGGTGAGCCTTCCATGCACATTCTATGGCAAACAAATGGATTACTGCCACCTTTCCAATCAACTTTCACCTAACTGCAGAACAGGTCACCAGGACAGTCACTTGCCATGACACAACATACTGCTCCTGTTTCATTTAAACTAAGAAAAGATTTCTTTTTGCTCACCAGCCTTGCCATTACCCTGACAGAGCCACACTGTGCAATATCTGTCAGAGCTGTTCATCATTTCTGCTTTGTTCTCCCAGCACAACTACAGGCACATGCTGATATCTATTAGGGGTGTTTCAGGCCTCCAAGTATCCCACTAATGCCTTGGAAAAAAGAGCTCTATCATCATAGTCCAGATATCCCTGGTGCCATTACTGTGACAAAAGAAAGCACACAGCATCTTTGATGAAACTCAACAAATACTTTTTGCTTTATTCTTCAGCTACATCTTCTATTTACACTAATCTTTCGTATCACCTTCCTCTTGCCCAAATCCAGAGCTATCCTTCCATACATAGAAAGGTGTCTTTTTATCCGTGAAACAGATCCAACAAAAGAATTACTGACATGTTCAAAATTATGTAGGAAAGTGTGCTATGGCACACTGGGAAAATCTAATCTCTAGTATGCAAACAAAGTGACCTAATTACAAAACCATCCCTAGACTATAAAGGAGTATCTGCACTTATCAAATATATGCAAATACGTTCACTGCTTTTTTCCTAGCCACAAAATAATCTTGCAAAGAAGCTCCAACCCAGTCAGCAGGAAAACTAGGGAATGCTTTAGGGTAGAAAAACTTCCATGGCAGGCCATTTCAAAGCAACCTTGCCACTTAATTTCTGGAGAATTTTCTTCCACTGAGAAATTTGAGTGGAAATGCCAAGGGAGCCTGAGCAGCCTCCCAGGCAGTGCTTCTGCTTTAAAACACTGCCATGTGAGTTAAATAATCTTAAACCTCACCTGCAGGTCTGTCAGTATATATACAACATTGTACCAGTCTCACTTGACCACTGGCTTGCTTGCATGCCAGTAGCAGAGTGTGCCTGGTGTATTACAGAGGATTAAAATGAAATGTACTTCACCAAGTGTTTAGCAAAAAATTGATACAGAATTCAACATTTATTGGCTGTTGGCATCCTGATATGCTCTAAGCAATTTGTCCTTCACTGAAATGTTGAGAAGTTAAAGAATAGACTGCAGAGAAATGCTACTGGGATCAACTGAATGGGGAACGGGATGAGAATTTACTTGGCTTTTAGGGTCTCTCCATGTCCATGCCATGCAGCCTCCTCGTCCAGCTGCAGCTCCCGCAGGACACGGCTGGGCTTGTAGGCGGCATTGATCAGCAAAGTGAGAACCTACAGCACGAGAGGGGAGAGCAGAGAGTACCTGTAAGTTATTTGTACAATTAATCCGTTCTAAAGTGCCAGGGTAGAATAGGAAATTACTCCTATTCATCCAAATTATCCAGCATCAAAGCACTCATTCACAGCAGGATTACAGAGAGCTCCTGATCCTGCCAAAGGGAGCACCGAGAGCAGCCGACGCTTCGGGCCCTGCCAACCTTCACAATTCCTCTGCAGAGTCACGAGTGTATCTGGCAATTTCCAAGTCATTGCCCTTGAATTACACAGCACTAAATTAACGCCTGGGGCTGGATACTACAAAACTTTCATAACCTCGGCTGAATCTAAGTGATTATCTTAGAGATTCTCTGTCATGTGAAGACGTGCCAAAAAATGCTGCAGGATTTTGCTGCCTGCCAACCCACTTCGTACAACAAGATCCCACTGCAGAATCTCACGCTCTCATCTGTTCTGCTTTCATGAACGGTGGTAAGGTCTGAACTGTAATAAAATGGTAATTTCTCTGGTAATGTAAAGTAACTTGAACTTGTGAATAACCTGAGGTTAGTGGGGTATAGTGCAAAACGTGCACTCAGAATGTATTTCTTATGTTCAGTACGTGCTTACTCCAAATCATTCCAACACTGGGTGCATCAGAACCCTGACATTAGAAACTTGCAGCTTCGAATTGGTTGCTACCAATGCAGCAGCCCAGAAATCAAAGAAAAACATTCAAAATATGAAATGTAACGCTAGTCCCAAACTCTCTCTCGGATTCATATGACTCCTGACTGAAATGAGTATTCCTAAGGATACTGCCTGAACCCTCAGCCACGCTCAGCACCTGCACAGCAGCAGGATTTGTGCACACTTGCAGCTTTCAGGCCACGAAGCAAATCAAACCTTCAAGGTTAAATGATGCTGCCGTGGAATTTCACTCTTGCAGCTCTTACATCAGAGTGCTGAAACCTGCAGCAAGGACGGGGGGCTTTTCTGCATGCAAAAATGGACCTCCTGCAATAATCAGCTTGACTTTTGATGACCAGACTCTTGTCTTACACCATGTCTGCCAGAAACTCTCTTGCTTAGTAGGGAAGGTAAGAATTCCAAAGATACTGAGCCAGGTCCTACATTCAAAGTGATCATTTCATGAGAGGTCAAACGTGCACAATAGAGTCATGTCTTAGGAAATTTCCGGCCTCTCAGGTCAGATAATAAGCACCCCATGATCTTTTTGGAGAGTTCAGAAAAATAAGTATTGCATTTAAATATCTGTAAATTTGCTGTGAAACACCTTCTGGAGAAGAGGCTCTCTGGCATTAAAGAAAGCCTCTTCCTCCCTCAATTACATTAAAAAGCAAAACTGCCATTTCATCTGATCTTTGCAAATGGTATCCAACTTGCAAAACACAGAATTCTTTTAATTTTCCAATTACCCAAAAGAGTTTGCCATTTCTATTGAAAAAAATCTGTATTTCCTCTGTTTTAACATCAACAGTGCAAACTGTAAAGGAATTTTGGGATTATCTCCAGCTAAATTCTGTTAATTAAATTTGAAGCATTTATTACAGCTATAAAAAGATACTAACTCCTTTGATTGCGGTAATTACAGGTTGCACTGTTTTAACCCAAAGTAAAATTTAGCAGTAGAAGGCTGACTGTAACTCAGATAAACGAGAGGCTTTTACTCTTTCCAGCCCTCCATAAAACCGTTCATGATTCACACTTTACTAAACGCAAGAAGACCCCCTTTAATAAATTTAAGCTGATAAGGAGTCATTACCCTGCTGTAATTAGAGACGCTCGAGCATTTACGACTCTGGGCACAAGCAGCTCACCTCTTTGAGCACCAGGACACAGTTGCCAGGTCCCACAGACTGCGGCAGCTCCGCAATCCTGCCCTTGTTCAGGTAAGGCCCCGAGAAGCAGCGGTGGTTGAAGTAGATCTTTGGGCAGCAGTACTTGCCATTGATGACCACTGAGAGACGAGAAAGCAAAGGTTTAAATCCCACGCTACAACCGCCCCAGGAAAGGATGCTGGAGGATGGAATGGTCTGTCTGCTGTGAAAAAGGAGGGGGGGAACAGCAAGTCTCGACTGACATGAATTTGGGGCGGTTTCCGTGTCACGTTCGCAATGACAGCGTTAGTTATGCTGTGTTGCCAAAATATTTTTCATGCTTCACACCCACACTCGCAAATTGTCAGACTGGAGTAAATAAAGATGGTCACCCATCAGGACAGAAACATTCCTTCCTGGCGAGTCTGATCCTTCACGGTGCTACACCAGCGAGAACAAGAAAGACAAAGACAATCCCAACTTCTTGGTAACAGAAGCAGTTCCTACACAGAAACTGCAGTTGTATTTTCCAGTCAAGTAATTATCTCCCCCCCAAAACTTCTGTCACCAGAGAAGTTGGCAGAATTATTCTCCACTGTTTGTCCTAAACTGCAGTATCACATTGCTTTGCATTTTTAGATTCTTTCCCCTCCATCAGCAAACAAAAGATGCAGCACCTGAGAAAGCGACCTTTGATGAAGTGACATCAAGCTTTCTAAACCTATTAAGTGGTTCAGCGTTTCTCAAAATTAAAGTGTAATCCATATTGCGGTACACTTATGTATGAAACCAATATTGTTTTACCTGGTAGTGTTGTAATTCTTCTGGATTCATCAACACTATCACTTAAAGATCTCAAATTCAGCAGTTGAAAACTGGCAGATAAATAAATGAAGTCGAATTTACATTATGACTCTATTAAAAGCCAATTAAAATGCTAAACAAGCACACATCATTTCTAGCATGCTTGCTTTTGGGGAAGCTTCAGATGTGCTCTTCAGTGTACAGAAAACAGCAGAGGAGGCACTTTGTTGCCAAATGGATGGATCTGTGTGACTGTTTCACCAGCAGATGTACTTATTCATCACATTCGTTCTCGCAACAGTTTAGAAAATTATTAGATTTTGCCATCTGGCACACAAAGCAGTTTACTGTTTGAATTGCTTTTGTTTGTCATGATGATGAAGTTAACACAAAAAACAGACAGACCTGCTTCCCAAAGCTCCAATCTAACAGCTCAAGAGCACAGATGCAGCGTGTCTGTTTCTCCCGACGTTATTAAACATAACAGGTGACAATAAAAAGTCACCTGCGTGGGTCACAGCACCCACTGAGCTCCACGGATCCTCTGCTGGGGGGTCAATGTTCTGCTATAAAAATCTCATTGCCAGGTTTAATGCACCTATGAATTGCAGGACATGAGTAATTCTATGGTTTTGTTTGTTTCATTCTGTTTTGAAGTTCAACAAATCATCAAGGGAGGGAACTCTTCAAACCCTTTTCCTCCTCTTGCCTCTCCTAACAGTGCTGAGCAGGTGAACTGTCAGAGGATTTTGTCTTTGTTTAGCCTGACCTCTGATCAATACCTGAGTCAGAAGAGTTCAGTTCCTGGTTCTTTAGTCCATCGTGAACTGTCCTTGAAGACAAAATCCTGAAAGGAAAAGAAGCAGTTTGGGAAAAGGGACAGATGGTAAAGACAGTCACCACTCACTTACTAAAACACCATCACATTTTTTTTTTCCCTCAGCTCCAGCCTTATTAATCTGCTTTTTATACCTCCCCTGTTTCACAATAATAAGATGCAAAAACTACCAAATTACTTTGGGAAGGACTTCTGTGCTGCTTCCTTCCTGGAAGTCCACGGGCTGCCAAGGTGACACCCCCACCAGAGCCACCCACAGAGGCTGACATTCCTGCCTCCCTTTAGCTTCACATTTCATGGCACAAGGCAGCACGGTCTTACCTTACGCATTCTGAAAAGGCTGCATTTTAAACAAAATACAACCGAAATGACTCAAGTGCTCTGGGAAGGATCCCAGTTACAGAACATGGAAGAACAGTGTGCTCAGTATTTTAGGAATGAAAACGCTGGCAGGACTACTGAGAGCTCTGGTGTTTGTAAAGCTGTGGGAGTCAATAAAGCCAATTGCGAGGCGTCCACGGAGCATTTCTGAGCAGTCTCACAGGAACAAATACCATATGCACGACACAGAGTTTATAGATGAATTAGAGGTATTAGTAGAACTATTCTTTTTGGCTTGTTTGGGCCAAATTTAATCTGGGAAAGACTGATTAGAAGTTCATCTGCTAAATGACAGCACTCACACTAAAGCAGATTTTTCTGATCAGCTGTGCAAAATCAGTTACGTTTTAAGGCAGACACATTTTTAAAGCACATTTATGTTACAGAAACAGTTTTATTTCAGAAAGGAATACAACCCCAAAGGAAATACAGCAATTTTTCCTATTACCATTTAAAAAAAGGTTCAAGCACAAATTTATAAGCAGAGTCTAAAGATCAGAGTAGTTTTTCTTAAATGTACAATACAATCTTCTAAAAGTGAAAGACCAACGACTTCAATGGCTTAACCTATTCAGTAATTCAGCTCAGTTGCAACAGCATTTTTAAAAACCAAATTCTCAGCTTTCTATCTCCTCCTGCTGTAACGCAAGAGTCTTTCTGAACATCAACAGAAACTGCCAGCATTAACACAAATGGATTGCAGAATTTTTCAACCCTCAGTAGAGCACTTTTGGAAAGCCCAATCTTCCCTAACACAGCATGATTTTCCAATTAGAAAAAGGAAAAAAAAAAACCAAACCAAACTCCAACAAAAAATAAAAGCAAAGAAACTGTTACTTACTGTTTTTCTGGTTGAACTACTGCAATTTTTTTCTGCTTGTTTACTGAAAGGTCGAAAAAACATAAACAGCACAGTATGAGAGGCAAACAAAAACATCTAGTACAATTTCTACAGTAAACCCTTTTCTTCAAAGTTACACACCAAAAAGGATCCATGTTCCAAGCCAGTGCAGTGTCAGACAGCTGACCCATCTGCACTAGAGGCACGCTGGCCCAAGTAATCTGAAGTAGCCCAAAAGGTTTACTTCAACTTTCACTCAAAATTCTTTAAATCAGGCACAACATCGCCAGTCTCCCAAGAAATCTCACCTTCTGTGCATCTTTTCTTTGTATCAGGAACTATGTGTAATACCCACCAAGGTGGAATGACACACTTTCCTTTTGAGCACCCAAAGGTCAGGCTCTTTGGCCTAACTCGCTTTACTGGCACAGTAACTTCAACACTGTTTAACTTTAAAATGGAATGAAATCAGGTGGTTAGAAACACTTACGACTTCAGCCAATTGCTCTGGAGGGAAACACTTGCAACCAACTTGGTCATTTGGGTGATGGGTCCACCTTGCTAATTCTGGCTTTCACAATCAGGTAATAATATCAAACAAGGCAATTCCACCTATGCCTCTTCAGCAGTTCCAGGCTTTGTCCCCAACAACCCTCTGGATTTTCCTTTAAAGCCTCTTTTCTCTAATTAGGATCCCCCTCACTCCCCCCCCTGTCCTTGGCAGGGCAGGCAGATTAGTTTCTCTTGCGTTGATTTGCAGTAAATCACAGCTCATTCCAACCTTAAAATTTTCTTATCTTACTTAATGAATGTTAAGGAAATTCCTCAGTTTCTCCAACTCCCACTGAACTTTAATAAGTAGAACTCACTAACCAGTTCAAAGAAGACACTAACTTACGCTACTTAGACACGTAGTTAAAATAGGTAGGATTTACCTTTCAGCACTTTGTCATCTTTACCCTCTGGCCCATTTAGAAAGTCAGTCCCCCTTATTTAGAGTCCAAAATGTGTGCACACTCCACACAGGTTTCCTATGGCATTAATTTTACTTGAACAAATGCAAGTGTAAAATCAGTATCAGGGTCAGAGACACTTCAAGAACAGCTCAGACAGAAGTAAAATGCAGAGCTTGGGGGGATGTATGTGTGTGTACACACACACCTGATTTCTTTGTTATGCCCAATGGATTGTACAGCATGCAAGGGGCTCAAGCCAACACTGCAGTTTGGGAGGTGTTGTTTGTCTTCCAGGTGTACCCAACAGCCAGGGGAACAGTTGTGCAAGGCACAGATTGTCTGTGCCTGGGGAATGTTTCCAAATTCAGTGAAGCCAGCAGTAATTCTGCAGCAGCCTGCTCTGGAAGGTCTGACCACCTCTATCAACCCACGTAACCACTGCCAAAAGAGCAGAGCTGATACCTATTGCTTTGCGAGGAGGCCTGAGCTGATATCCATTCGTCTCACACCAACCCACTGGAAATATATTCATCGATTCCACACTCACTATACAGTCAGGGACGGCTTTCTTGGAACCTGTTCAGTTGAGAAAAGGAAAAATTGAAACAAGTCATACAAAACCTAATTTGGGTAACGCTTGCTATATGTTTGCCAGTGAAGCTGCTTTTACTTAATGGTGTACCTGGAACACAATATCAATTGTTTATTCATCCCCTTTTACTAACCAGATTCTTTCCTGATCCCATTTACTTCCTCCTAAGGGCCGGAGAGGGGAGTTTGCCATCCACAGTTTAGCAGAAATGCACAGTAAGTGCATGCTGATGTACTTCCAATCAAGAAATGGGATTATAAAGGAGAACAGCTGACACAGGTCTACTCTGCCTTAATGGCGAGCCTCTCAAAGTTTTCTTCCTAGGTCTGGTCAAAGCTTGCTCAGAATGCAAGTCCCTGGTTTGTAGAACTGTTCCAAGGCCCTCGCTTTCTAAAAGACCCCAGTCAGCACCTTGCACGGTGCACCAGCCCAGCATTGACATTGCAATGCACAAATGCCATTTTTGGCTCAAACAAGCAGTGCCAGCCAAGGCAAACTGGAAACAGACAATGCAAGTGGGGTTTTTGCTGTGCTTTCACTGGGGAAGCTGTGACTTGCTGCCCCTACTCTGCACACAGTGAGTCTGCTCCAGATCCTCCTCAGGCTTGGTGAGGCAGTAGATAAGAACCAATGCAAGTGTTCCTTCCTCCTCCCACGTCAGGCTTACCCTCCAGCTGAAGCCAGAGGTAGGAATCTTTCACCCTGGTGACTGTAGCAATGCAAACTTCTTCAGGATCAACTGGGTTCACAGCCTCGAGTTTCATGTTCTCTTTAAAGCCGTGGTCAGAAGGTAACTGGGAGGAAAGCAGAGTGCTGAGTAAGGAACCAGGGCGTGTGTCCAGCGTGTGGTGTGAACAGCCACCAACAGCAGCAACACAAAATCCTCAGCGCCGAGTAACACACGAAGGTGCTCGAGCAGACAGACAAGGTTTCAGAAACCGAGCGCACCGAGTGTTAGATATATTATGAACTATGAAGAATTTAAGTTAAAAAAAGGCTCAACAGACAGACCTAGAAAAAAACAGTCCTCAAAAAATAAGGATGCTGAGTGCATTCTCAACAATCAGGAATTCTCTGTTGCTTGCTACCTGAGTGGTAAGTGTGACAAATAGTCTGACCTGGTTCTCTATCCTATCATGTTAGCTTAGAAATCCATTTTATGTATGCAAATAACCTTCCTGCCTCATCCAAATGAGTTCTGGCAGACAGCATAGGAAATTTTCTTTTCATTTTACATTTTTTGGATAAGTAGGATCTTACTTTATTCACCAGTTTAGCTCACATTTATTAAAAAAAAAATAAATCCTAAAATGTAAGAATGGATATTTATCCAGCTCTGAAGCTCCTGAATTAAAGATAAGAAGTAACAGCCAGACAGAGGACTCTTCCTCCCAGAGCCACTCTGCAACGTAATTACAGGATCGATACATTATGAATTCTGGAACTAGTCTACAGAAAGGTATAATAAATTCAATGACCTGTTCTAAGATGCCCCAGCTTGCAAGACAGAACAAGGGCAACAAGAATTCATAGCCAGCAACACCCTCCTCAAAAAATGGTAATTATTCATTTTAATTTCTCCCCTAAGCACTGCAATAGCGTAAGTATTGTAAATGGAACTGGAAGGCAGGTGTTAATAGAACCCTTTTCTGCTTGACAAGGTATTATGCTTTGGGAGACAGCAATACTGTCATTGAACCAGCAAAAGCCCAAAATTTTCCAAGTCCTACAGGCACTGATTAATGGAAAATGATTATTTGGTGCTAATTTAAGATGACTTGGTATTGATTAATACAATGGAATTAATTTTTCAAGCTGAAAGATGGAAGATTGAAAGAGCACACTAAGTAAATGAAAATAAGGTCTATTAAAAGGCCCCGTTTCCACAATTACAGGAGTGCCAAGGATTGATGCTGTTCTATGACTCTTCTAGGGATCTTACACACCTCAATTTCACAAAACAAACATTTATTTTCCATCTGCTTTATCACAACTGAAACATTTGGTCCACTGCTTCCTTATCTAGTCCACTGGCATGCACCTACTGCAGTTCACATACATTTACACTCTCTTATCTCCTCTGCTTCCTGAGTTATTGCAGGTAAGGTGTTAAGGCACTCAAATGTGCCCAGAGCAGGGCAACAAAGCTGGTGGAAGGGCTGGAGGAATGCCCTGTGAGGAGCGGCTGGGGACTCTGGGTTTGCCCAGTTTGAAGCACAGGAGGCTGAGGGGTGACCTCTCTGCAGCTTCCAGAGCAGGGCACGTGGGGAGGGAGGTGCTGATCTCCAGGGACAGAGCACGTGGGAATGGGTCAGAACCTCCCCGGACACCCGGCAGCGCCTCTTGGCTGAGGGTGGTCGAACACTGGAAGAGCATTCCCAGAGAGGTGGCCGGTGCTCCATCCCTGCCAGCGTTTGAGACCTTTGGACAACACCCTTAACAAGGCACTTTAACTTCTGGTCAGCCCTGGAGAGGGTCAGGCTGTTGGACTGGATGACCACTGTGGGTCCCTTCCAACTGAGTCTGTTCTACACGGAAAAGCAATTTAAGTAAAAAAAAAAACCAAAAACACACAAAAGGTTTTTCTTCCTGGAACTGGGGGTGTCACTCCCACAACGGGAAGGGTTTTCCTGGGAGAGAAGCTTACCGAAGGGAAGCAGCTCTGGGGAGCAGCCTCAGCACCGCACTGTTTGAGGTAGTCTGCCCAGTCGAAGTCCTGCCCAGGGTAGCCTAGGAGGGGGAAAAGCCAAGGGCACAGGTGAAATTCAGGAAAAAATTCTGCAACTGCTGCTCTGTCAGCTCTGAAACTTCATTTTTTAAAAAAACAACAACATAGCACTTAAAACGTGCACAATATCAAGGTACTACCCTCTCAAAGACATGCTAAATAATAAGTCATTAAAGAGAGCAGTGAGACGTGCCAAGAGGCTCATCAAGTTTGCCAACAGCTGTAGATCTGCATTTGTGTTTGAAGGGAAGACTCTTAACAAGGAGCCCATCAGGAGATGGAGCATCCTTCCAACAAAAATGATCTTCTTGGGGGAAACACTTGGCTTCCCTGCGACCTAACAAAAAGCAAGTAACTGAAGGGAAGAGGGTGCAGAAGAGTGCTGCAGTTATTCCACTCTATTAGAAGGGACAATGGTTTAAAAAATCAAACAAAATTTCAAACCCAGTCTAAGAATATAATGTTAACATGACAATCAAAAACTAAGTTCAACCATGCCATGAATTCTGAGATGGTGAATAACAGAACTGAGTCCATGGCTTCACAATACCATTGACATTTCCATTTTGAGAAAATGAATAAATACTTCAGCAGCTGAGGAACACTCCCCTATTCCCTTATGTCCTGAAGCAAAGTTTCAGCAATCTGCTACAGTGCCTGATAGGTCCTTGATAAAAAAAATAGTCCATTAACTTTTAAGTGATAAGATATCCTAAAAATATTATAAAACGTTGGATAATAATGTTCCACTCTGACCAGAAGCAAAAATCCAATGCAAAGACTCCAGGCTTGTGGTACCATGTTGATTAAGGCTGAAATCCCCATTTCTTCCAGCCCTGGAACACACCCCCCATTCGTTGCAGCGTTCGGGTTTTTATGCACGACCAGCAGCCCCAGCCTGTCTCATCCTCCCAAATCCAGCGCCACTGATGACTCAAAGCTCCTGTTTCGCAGCCTGTGGTGGCTCCTGTTCTTTGCTGGGCCGAGCAGTGGGCGCTGCTGATGCGCTGCCCTGGCAGAGGGGAGGCTCTGCCTGGCAGCACGGCCAGGCTGCACAGACGTACCTGGGGGGGGACTGAGGTTCAGCCCGTTCTTCAGGCTCCACTGCACCGGGAAGATCCCGGCACTGCCGACGTGGCAAACGTAGGACCGGCTGGTGGGACGCTCCGGCCTCAAGTCATCCATTTCTATGAGGAAATACTTGTCGTTGTAAACCTGTAGGCAGCCAAAAGAGAACCAGGGGGACTTGTGAGGAGCACGTTCTGATCTGCTGCTCCCTCTCCCTCATTTTGTTAACTCGACCAGGCAGCAACACCGTGGGACAGAAACCCTTTATCTTGAAACACTGTGAGGATTGAATAATTAAAATCAAAGGATTCACAAACCAGTGAACTACTGTGCACCATCCAGAAGTTTAGCAAATATAAATAATAAAAGCTGATGTATGAGCACTTAAAAAAAGAAGGTGATCAAGTGCTACACAAAATTTTCTTATAACAATGCAGAGAAATTAGTGTTTGTGGCCTTCTTACCATTCTATAATAACCAACTGCTTATTTCAACAAGGCTGAACTATGTCCTGGGATAGACTGTCACAAGTAAACCCACCACACTTCTGAAGCAAATAGAAGCAGGGCAAGAAAAGTAAAACCTGATTATGTTGGGAGAGTTTTCATTTTGACTTTTAAATCTGTTCATCTAAATGGCATATGTACATAGTAATGACATAACTTTGCAAAAAAACAAAAAAAAAAAAGAAAAACAACAACAAAAAAATCTGTCTTCAACTGCATACTCAGATTCTGAGGGATTTTATCAGTTTTAAAAACTTGGGTTTGACAATTTTAGTCATTTGCTATTTTAAGCTTGTATCTTTATGGAACTTTTCCCTTCTACTCTAATCCAGTGGCTTCCCCATCAGCAGTTAAGATGCTTTACCATGGCAGCCTGTCCCTTGAGGCAGACAAAATACTTCCTTGGGAAACTAGCTCAAGATTATAAGATAACCAGTTAATGAGAATTCCCTGAGCATTTAGGAACAGAAGCAGCAATAGAACTGAATCATGGCAGGACTAGTTTAAGAACCCTGGTACCTTGAGAACTGTAGCAGGAGAGATTACAAAAGGAGCCATTGGATCCACAGCTTCCAGCTTCATGCCTTCAAGGAAGGAGTGCACTCCAATCACAGGTTTATCCTGAAAAATGAGGTGTCAATGTGATTACCTGCCTTTCTCCATCAAAAGAGAGACAAACCTTCCACAAATCAGCTGACAAGGATGACTTCAGTTCTCATTAGTTCATTTTAAGAAATCAACCTGTTGGAATAGCAGTAACTCCTCTGGGTGAAAAGACCAACAATGCCCACTGGGACTGTTTTGCAGTGAGTTTTGGGACATTGAGTCCCTGACATTTCCTCCTCTGACATTCTCCACATAGAAGCAAGATTTGACAATGCAGGGCGGACTGGTAAGTCAACAGAAATGTTTTGGGGTTTGTTCCCCTAACTTTTAGCACTCATGAGCTACACTAAATGAGAATTACATAGACCTCCATTTTCAGTCTAATAAAAACCTGCAGAATTACATATCTGTTCCAGAATTAGATATGTATAATCTGATAGTATAATGTACTATCAGATTATACTATCTAAATTATAAAGTATAATGTAGACTCTGTATTTGACCCAACACATTCAAAAGCAACAGCACCTCTTCTTCTATTTTGCTCATGGGGTCCAAACAAAGCTGAGAAAAATGAACTAAGAACTTAATTTACATTCGTACTTTTCAAAACATGTTAACATTTATTGTTATTTTTATTATAAACAATTAAAGAGACTGCTGTAATCCGACAACCTGTGGTGTCCTTCAGAAGGACACTAATCTGCAAGATCCGTGGGTGACCAGCCAGAGAAACCACTATAAAGGATCAGAACTGTGATGGGTGTGTTGTCTAACCTACCAAAAATTGATAATAGTTTGTATTTTTTTAGTACCCTTACATTTTTAAACTAGAGGGAGTAAGGAAATAAATTTTAAAACCCCACCAAAACAGGGAAAGAATTTTGAATGACTGACTTTCCTGAATCATTTCTTAGGAATACAGCATTTTCATGGTACCACTCACAGCATTAAACTACCTTAAAAAGATCTGTAGGAACGGATGACTCCTCCTCCTCCTCCTTCACCTTCTTCAGGATCTCTTGCCAATCTGCTTCGCTCCTCAAGGACCTGATGGCTTGAGGAAAAAGAGAGGGAAACAATGAATAAAGTCACCTTCCTTCAGAGCACGGAGCAATAAAGCCAAAAGCTTGATTTGTGCTCCTCTAACTGCTGAATTCTTATCAGTTCAGGATTTGTGCAAACGCCTTCCTTCTCAGAAACGTGCTGTTTCCTTCAGCGTTTGGATGTGTTACTGAAAGGCACCGAACCAGCAATCCCATTATCACCCACACCCTGCCCAGCCTGCTTTTCCTGAGAGAACAGAGGTCACAGCAGCACCGAGGGAAACTCCTGCAGGAACACGTGCCCGGACAGCAAACCCCCGGCTGGGTAACGCCGGCTGCTTTTACGCTTCAGCAAGTGGGAAGTTCAAGGCACGTTCCACGTCCCAGCTGTGTAAGTTACTCCTGCAGCACCTGCAAGTGCAGCCCACACAGCCCTGGCAGGAGAGAAACCGCTGGGAGCGGTGTCATGGTGCACGAAGGGAGTGTGTCAAAGCTCTTACACAGACACAAAAAGGAAACAAATCCAGCGGCCAACGAATATTTTTAAAAGACGCTATTCAATTAAGTGGATTTTTTTTTTTTTTGGATGGAACGTTTAGGATGCCCCCCCCAGTTCCTCAAAATGGTCATCCTGCTGCACGAGGATCAGCGTGGCCCAGTCAGATATGGTGATGCACTCTCTGAGCCCTTTCCAATAACCAATGGTGTGAAGCAAGGTTGCGTTCTTGCACCAACTCTGTTCACAATATTCTTCAGTATGATGCTCCAAAGGGCCACGGCAGACCTTGATGAAGAAAATGGCATCTACATCCGATACCGTACTGATGGAAGCCTGTTCAACCTCAGGAGACTGAAGGCCCACACCAAGACCCTCAATCACCTTGTCCGGGAGCTTCTTTTTGCTGATGATGCCGCCCTCGTTGCTCACACAGAAGCAGCTCTGCAGCGCTTAACATCCTGCTTTGCAGAGGCTGCTGAGCTTTTTGGGCTGGAGGTCAGCTTGAAGAAGACAGAAGTTCTCTTCCAACCTGCACCTCAGGAAGCCTTCCATCACCCCCGCATCACCATAGGTGAATCAGAACTCAANTCCTGAACATCCACTGGTCTGATTACGTGACCAATGTGTCTGTCCTTGAACAGGCAGCAGTCACCAGCATTGAGGCCATGCTGCTGAGAACACGGCTGTACTGGGCAGGGCACGTCTCCAGGATGGAGGATCACCGCCTCCCTAAGATCGTGCTCTATGGTGAACTTGCCACCGGCTGCCGCAAGAGAGGAGCCCCGAAGAGGAGATACAAGGACTCTCTGAAACAATACCTCAGCCTTGGCCATATCGACTACCATCAATGGTCCACTCTGGCCTCCAATTGGGAGGCATGGAGAGACACTGCTGCTGATTCCTTTGAGAATGCACGCAGAATCAGTCTGGAGGAGAAAAGACAACGCAGAAAGAGCCGTGCCTCGCCAACACCGCCCATGGAGACTTTCTGCTGTGCCTTTTGCAACCGGACTTGCTTATCTCGCATCAGCCTCTTTAGCCATCAGCGCTTGCAGAAGTGTGGGGAGAGCCCTGCCCAAATCTTCGTTGGTGAAGCCCAGCCATGATTCAATTAAACAGCGCTGTGGAATCCACCCATCTGGTGCCTGGCAGCGACTTGGCACCTCCCTGCTCACAGTGCTGATTTCAGCAGAGCTCGGGCAAGCACTACAAAGAGCAGTATGCTCAGGCACCCCGACAAGATGGGTTTGGGTTCCTCAGCAGGATTTCTTCTTGCTGTGAGGGGCAAAGATTAAAAAAAAAAAAAAAAGCCACAAAAACAACTGTTCTAAACAACTCCAACTTCCTCAACTAATAGCACTGAGTGTGCCAGAGCCTTAGAACTACACCTGCAGAAAGGCTTTAGCGTAAATGCTCAATGTTTTCCAGATTTATCCCAAGGTTTTCCTGCTCAGCTCCTAAGTCAACCAAGTGTGTTTCTGCCATTTTATGCCCCAGTCTGATGACCTGCCCATGCCTGAAAAATACAGACACCTGTCCCACCCTCTCCTTCCGTTTCCACACATTCATGCCTTTTTTTAAGAGACATTTTCATACCTTTAAACAGTGTCTAAATTAGTCCAAGAGATTTGAGGGTCACAACGGCAAAACCTCCTGTTTAACGGTGCTTCAAAACCATCTGATTCTCTTCCTTCCCCACTCCCGAAACACAAACCCACCAAAAATAACAGTAAAGGCAACCCCTTCCTCAGCTCCTCCCTTTCCCCAAACAGGTGGAAGGTTTTGACAGGCAAAAACCACTCAGCAACTTCTGAGCCTGTGGGTGAAAAGTCTCGTAGGACTGGTTTATTTTCGCTAATGTTTGATTATGTACAATACTTGTCAGATCCCACAGCGATCGTGTGACCACCACATGCACCCAGAGGGCAGGTTCAGAGCACACTGACACATGAAATAAAACAGGCCAATATATAAAAAAAGAGATGTTTTCAAGTACCTGAAGGTGGTTGCAGGCTGTAGCCATGCTGAGCTGCCCAACCCACTTGGTGAAGGAAAGGGTCCAAGTAGAACAGCCACTGGTCAAATTTGGCAGAATCCTCCAGCCCTTCATATCTCAGCTTCAGCCTCCCGCCAACATTTTCTACCACGGTCACTATCCAGGCTTCCAGGGAATCCCGGGTGTTTTGCAGTTCTAGTCGGGAGCCTGGGGCAATGAGATCCAATGGATTTTTGCCTCTGTGAAGCTACAAAAAGAATACAAGTTATTCTGTACAGCAGAACAAAATGGAGCCCACACGCTCCCACCTCTTCACATGCACTTTTTTTGGGCGTAAACGAAGCATGAATACAGAAGGAATACACGTCCCTTACTACCACGAGAGAGAAATGACCACGTTCAGAACCACTGCTGTTTGCCTCAGAGCTTCCCCACAGCCTGCAGGTACAGTCACACATCTCACTTACGTCCTCATTACCATTTTCAGAGGGATTATCACTTATATATTCAAGGTTTGAAGGAAACATGAGTAACCTCTTTCTCAAACTGAGTCACTCAGCATACAAAGATGACTAGACAGGAACACACCAGGACAGAAATGTTAGCTGTAATGAAGATGTCATTGGCATTTTCAAGAAATCATTATGTCCTCTGCTTTACAACCAGACACTGGCATGAGGCGCAAATTTTGTTTAAAGTGCAGAGGAGAAGATAAAAATTTGGTTCTTCACCAGCAAAGATGCAATATTTAAGTGAAATAATAACCTGCCCATTATTAAAAAGAACAAAACCAAAACAAAATAACCCGAAGTGACAGGAGTCAACTGAGAAAGGGGACAACATATAAATAAAGATAAATTAGATAAATAAGGGATAATTCCCTTTGAGTTGTATGGAGGAGGAGCAGAATAGGAGGAAGACTGAAACCTAAGGGAGTTGAAAAAGATCTTTCTTTTGACAGGATTAATGAACAGCCCAAATCTGCAGCAACAGCAGCAGCCATGTTTCAGGACAACACTATTAAAATTAATTACTGTAAACAGGAAACACTAGAGAGTGGAACTCTAAGGTCAGCTGCGTATTACAGTGCTCCCTAAACTTACAAAGGGAACTGAACTGACAGTCCAAACAGGGGCTCCCTTGGTGACGAAGGGAAAAGCCCAGAGCAAAGGCAGCACACTGTGGCACTCACCCCCTCGAGCAGGTTGGCAGGAGCACTGCAGGCTCTCGTCAGCACCCGCTGCAGGAACTCCTCCTGGTCAGGGATCTTCTCCTTGATACCTGAAAGGGAGAAGTGAAGAAGAAAGACTGTGGTTCTTCCTGCCAGATAAACATGAGATGTTGCCACACCCTTGCACTGCCTAATTCACAGGAATCTGCCACACACATCCTCAGAAAAGAAACAAAACAACACCAAATTTTTTAAAGGAAATGACAAAGCAGTAGATTTTGGTGGGTGATGACTGAGATAGTCATAAGCCTCTTTAAGGATAAGTTCTGAAATTAACTGAACTCCTCTCTGGTGAAGGAACATGTAAGCCATGGGATTTCAGAAAATGATGGCAGATAAATGGCAGAAAACCTCAAAGTGTCCACCTGCACACAGCCACCACCTGCGGGCTGCCAGGCACAGGGGCACACGTGTCCCTCCACTGCTGCCCCCAGAGCCAGTACCTTCAGGCACCTTGAGCACCTTCCTGTTCTGCTCGCACCAGCCGATGGGGTGCAGGTCGGCCGTCAGGATGTCGCACCAGAAGTCAGCCTTGCGGTCCTCCCCGTAGCCATCGTAGCGCAGCAGCAGCAGCTGCCCGCACGTCGTGATGATGGTGGCCACCCAGTAGGTGTTCTGGTCAGACTTGACAGCGACCTCCAGCTTCATGCCAGGGGCAAAACCGTTCTGCAAACTGGTATCCACCTGAGGAGGAAGATCATCACAGCTGAGCTCCCCTCAGAAACCTGATCAACAGTTTGGATCTGCTCATCAGCAAAAAACCTCAAGCCAAGCACCATCCCGTGTCTTCAGAGAAACGACTTCATCCCATTATGGGACCTGAATTGGAATACACACAAGAGCATCACTAATGACCATCCTTTGCATTTTAGAATTATCTTTTCAACCTTCAATCAATACCTTGCCATCCATCTGTCTACCCTGAACAATACCTCCCCCATCACTGAAAGGATTTCCCACTCACAGCTGGGCTGTCAAGCTCAGCAAAACCAAGGGCCCAACTCAGCATCACAACTTTGACTTACTGTGCTGTCTTTCAAGGTCTTTAGACAAAGGCTGTTTGAAGTACCTACGCATGGTTTAGGTAACAGTTATCACTGACTCTTCCACCATGGCCATCTAAGAACTCATGAAACTGCACAAACTGCAAAATAAGGATTTTTAATGCCCCCATCCAAAAACCGAACTAATTGTGTGTGCAGCATTGCTCCATAATTTGCATAGAACATAATCAGTGTGTGTTCTTGAGTTAACTCATGATTTGACAACATAAAGCCCTGAAAACTGTGAGTGCTCTGTGTGCACGTGAGTGCTCTGTGTACGGGCAGGAATCTGACTAACACAGGACTGACACCCCACCAAGTGGGAACTTAAAAAGAAAAGGCAAAACATGAAGTTTCTCATACTCCTACCTCCTCTTAGCTCAAACAATTCTGAAAGAGCAGAGACCCTGTCCTGTTTTCACTATAGTATGTTTGATCTACGCTTAATTCCAGGGCCTCTTCCTAATTAAAACTCTGACATGTCAATCCTCTCAGCTTATTGTAACTGCTCTTTTCTTTCTTAAGTGGTCCCAAGTTCCATTTCCTCTTTGAATCCACGGCAGGAAAGGTTTTCAGAAGGATGCAGATGGAGTAGACACTTTCTGGGGTATTTGTTCCCAGTTCAGTAACTGCCAAAGCTATTACAGTCTCATCAGCCAGCACACACTGGTTTGCTAAAAATAAAACTACGAGAAAGAAAAGCATATGCCTCTATTAACTGTTCACATCCTTCAGGTTAATAACCCTCACTTAGAGAAACCTCTTCTTAAAAACATCAGCAGCAGTCCCAATACCTGCAGGCGTTCTGAAGTGGCATCAGAGAGCGCGTCTCTTACAAAAGACAGGTGCCTTGCCGAAGAGACATTCCTAAAGACTTCATATTCCTGCTCCCCGGGGAAAAGCCGGGAGCTCGACAGAGTGTAAGGAATGGGGCGACCTGTGCAGCCCTGCAGACCCACCTTCCAGCAGAGCGCCCGGCAGAGAGAGCTGCGAGGAGCGAGCCCCGGGCACCAGCAGGGGGTGTCCCTGCAGCAGGACCTGTCCCTAGAGCAGGACCTGTCCCCGGAGCAGAAGCTGTCCCTGGAGCAGGACCTGTCCCCGCACCAGGACCCGCCCCTAGAGCAGGAGCTGTCCCTGGAATAGGACCTGTCCCCGCAGCAGGACTGTCCCTAGAGCAGGACCTGTCCCTAGAGCAGGACCCGTCCCTAGAGCAGGACCCGTCCCTGGAATAGGACCTGTCCCTGCAGCAGAAGCTGTCCCTGGAGCAGGACCTGTCCCCGCACCAGGACCTGTCCCTAGAGCAGGACCTATTCCTAGAGCAGGAATGTCCCTAGAGCAGGACCTGTCCCCGGAGCAGGACCTGTCCCTAGAGCAGGACCTGTCCCCGCACCAGGACCTGTCCCTGCAGCAGGACCTGTCCCCGCAGCAGGACCTGTCCCTAGAGCAGGACCTGTCCCCGCAGCAGGATCCGTCCCTAGAGCAGGAGCTGTCCCTAGAATAGGACCTGTCCCTGCAGCCGGACCTGTCCCCGCAGCAGAAGCTGTCCCTGGAGCAGGACCTGTCCCTAGAATAGGACCTGTCCCCGCAGCAGGACCTATCCCCGCAGCCGGAGCGGTCCCCGTGCCCGCAGCCGGAGCGGTCCCCGCAGCCGGACCTGTCCCCGTGCCCGCAGCCGGGGCTGTCCCCGCAGCCGGGGCTGTCCCCGCAGCCGGAGCGGTCCCCGTGCCCGCAGCCGGGGCTGTCCCCGCAGCCGGGGCTGTCCCCGCAGCCGGAGCGGTCCCCGTGCCCGCAGCCGGAGCGGTCCCCGTGCCCGCAGCCGGAGCGGTCCCCGTGCCCGCAGCCGGGGCTGTCCCCGCAGCCGGGGCTGTCCCCGCAGCCGGAGCGGTCCCCGTGCCCGCAGCCGGAGCGGTCCCCGTGCCCGCAGCCGGAGCGGTCCCCGTGCCCGCAGCCGGGGCTGTCCCCGCAGCCGGGGCTGTCCCCGCAGCCGGAGCGGTCCCCGTGCCCGCAGCCGGAGCGGTCCCCGTGCCCGCAGCCGGAGCGGTCCCCGTGCCCGCAGCCGGGGCTGTCCCCGCAGCCGGGGCTGTCCCCGCAGCCGGAGCGGTCCCCGTGCCCGCAGCCGGAGCGGTCCCCGTGCCCGCAGCCGGAGCGGTCCCCGTGCCCGCAGCCGGGGCTGTCCCCGCAGCCGGGGCTGTCCCCGCAGCCGGAGCGGTCCCCGTGCCCGCAGCCGGAGCGGTCCCCGTGCCCGCAGCCGGAGCGGTCCCCGTGCCCGCAGCCGGGGCTGTCCCCGCAGCCGGGGCTGTCCCCGCAGCCGGAGCGGTCCCCGTGCCCGCAGCCGGGGCTGTCCCCGCAGCCGGAGCGGTCCCCGTGCCCGCAGCCGGGGCTGTCCCCGCAGCCGGAGCGCTCCGCCGAGCCCCGCGGGGATGCTCCCGGGGGATGCGCGCACTCCCCGCCGCCGCCCGCGCCCCCTCCCGGAGCCCGCCGGGCCGCTCAGAGCGCAGCGCCCGCGCCTGCAGGCGGGCTCAGGGCAGCCTGCGAACCTCGCGGGGATTCTCCTTTGGAGCTGGGGCTGTTGCCGCACACGTGGCCAGGTGAGCCGGGCAGGAGCCGTCAGTGCCTGCACTGCCCAGGTCCAGGTCCAGAGCCAGGGGGGCCAACTCGGCTCAGAAGGAGACAATGACAAAGAACAGACTCAAACTATTAAGAGCATGCAAGAGCACACAGTGAATAAATGTGTTCGGGTGATGCTGAACACCAGCTTATTTTTAATACATGTTTGCACATGTATAGAGTAGCAGAGAGGACTTGAGAAAGTGTAGACTTGGAGGGGATGACAACATTGGCATCCAGCGCAGCTCCAGGTTTTGGCAAGTTCTTTTTTGTAGGCAAAACAGTCACTTTGATCTAAATACTGTTTAATTTTTAAAATGCTAACAAATTAAACATTGGAACATGCTTAATTTGAGAAGTAGTTTACATTTTCCAATACGTCTTGCTCATAGCAAGACAAAACTTTCAAAATTAATATAGGCATAGAAATATAAAAAGTCTTCTCTCCCATCTATCTTTGCTACCACTGGCTGTGTAATCATGGAGTACACTTCCTTAACCTGATCATGTACTCTCCTACAACATGGGTTACGTGTTTCTCACTCACTACTCATAACGGGAAGTCACAGTCTGACTACATAAGTATTTAAAGAGAGCCAAACAAAGATATTAAGCTTCCACCTAAAATACACTTATAATAATTAATTATTATACTGTTCATCTGTTCTTGTGCCAACACTCTTCTTCAGCTTAGATTTTTCCACTCTGCTCTTTCTAGAGTGCAAAGGTAATTCCTTCTTAGCTCTCCTGACAGTGGATCATACAGTATGTCATTCTTCAAGCCAAGCAGCTCGCACCACAGATGCCAGCAGGAGGGACCACCAGTCACTAGCACAGATACATCAGTGCCTGCATGCTCTCCACTGAATATCACTCACCTAATGTATCCCGGAATCTCCCTGACCTTTTCTTAGGGCTTCATCACATAGACAGGCTGTCACTCTCCACTGGGAGGCAGTGAGACTCTCCTTCTCTGCCTTTTCCAATGCATTACCTTCTAATGGACAGCAGAAACCCCGAGCATGTGACCTTGCACTCCTGTATTTCTATTTACAGCAAGATCCAGGTGATGTGATGCTGATGTAGACATGCTCCTCCCTCTGCTTGTCAATTCAGTGTCAGCATTAACTTCCCAAAACTGTACACCGAGCTTATTACAGAGAACATCAACACCGGTCTCTGGACAAACTCTGATGAACTCTGCTAGTAAATGCCCCATAGCTCAGATTCTGAACACGCAGGCATCTATTTCCATGCTCACTGATGACCCCTTGCAGAGGTCCTGGTCCCCCCAGGCCTCCAAGCACAGCTTCTCCACTGCACTGCCCATGAGAGGTGCCCAGGGCAGCAGGACAGGGCTGGGCTTTGCCCACACCTGCTCACCAAACCACTCTCCACCACAACATCACCTGAACCAGAAAAACTGCACCATGCTCCTCACATGTAGGAATTAATAACAAATGAAAAAGGGGATTTTTTTTTAAAGCTGACTGTATTTTTACTGACCATGGCCACAGCCAGCAGACCTCTGACTTGACACAGCTGAGCAGTTGCAGGGGCGCTGAGTCTTTCAAAGTGTGTCTCTTACTAATTAACAAAACGCGGCTGCAATATTAATTCAGTTGGCCACCACTGTAAAGCTGGCACGACAATTAGTTGTATAATGTCCAAGCTGTGGCAGCAGGCTTCCTTAACAGAGATCCAGTAAGGTAAACCACACCAGAAAACAGACAGAGCACTCCTCACACTACTGCAAAATGCCTTTGCTCTGGTTTCATTCTGGGCACTCCACACCATCACTCTGACTAAGCTCTTTCTTGCCACAGTCTCAGAACACTGAGGAAAACCAAAGCAAGCAGAGGCCCCTTCAGAAATGAGACACCTGAATGTTTATTTTGAAAAAAAACCCAAAAAACAAAAAGCTTGCAATTGCATCCCAGCCTATGGAAGAACCTCTGTGAAGTCTGTGCTTACTCTGCCTCGTCACTGCTAACACAACTGCTGTATTTTAAGAGATTCATTAATGTTTTGCACTTCTGCAAAATTTAAGTTTCTGACACTGAAAGTCAAGACACTGGACCCAAAAGCCTGAGCACCACAGGGTGCTTTCCAAGCAATGTGCTCACCCAAGTCACTACCCTCGCTGCCACGGTAAAAGACCCACAGCCAGTCTTTGAAAGACTATTAAACAGCAACTTCAGTAAAGAGCTGGACAAGGATAAGGCTGGTGGCAGTCTGGAAGGTGTTTGAATTGTTGGAAGAGAACCAATAGGTTTGGACACCAGCTCTATATAACTATCCTTCCCTGATGACCCCGTACAAGAAGGCAGATTTCATACTCAGATCTCTCCCAGTGGGACAGTGCCCTCCAGGATTTTACCAACAAACAGTTGATTAAAGATGTCCAAGGGTAAAGACAAGGGCTTATCAAGACTTCATCCTATCCATTAAGCTTGAGATCAACAATTATCCTAATCAGTTTTCTAACTATTACAGTCAAGTGTTTGGCAGAGCTATTATTTTCTCCTTGCCTCCTTGAGATCCATCATTAAAGTCTTCTTTGAGAGCACATTTGAATTCTGCTGTTCAAGAACTATTCTGCCACCAGCTTTCTAAAGCAAGTCCTCCATAGCAGTTGGCCAGCAGCACCAAAAGAAGAAAGAGACCGGTTATTCTGAGCTTCTTGAGAAAAGTCAAGTCTATCCTCTAGTGCAGAAAAGACTAGAAGCTCTTTAACTTTCAGCACTTGTGGATGGGGTTACTCTGTGCTACATTGAGAGAGGAACATGAGAAGCAATCAGAAAAAGGTTATATTCTTCATTTTTCTTTACTCTAAGAAAGAAGATTCTAGTTAGCCTTTCCGATCTAAGAGCATCAACACATTCAGAGAAATCCTAAACATCCAGTGTATCAAAAAACAGGACATGGTAAACAAACACACAGTCCCTTTACTCACATGTTTGAAAGACCCATGGGGGGCTGCAGTTGCTCCTGTGTCTTCTAGATACTCATCCCAATTGAATTCCATTTCATCCACACTGGAACCAGCATCTGGAAGAGAAGCCAAATAGCTGTAATTTAGCAACCTGCTGTTGGTTCAAGTTTTAGGCTACTGCAAACCACGGCAAAGCCTGCCTCAATTCCAAATGACTAAATGCACAAGTGAATGTCAGTTACACATTTCAACACACAGACAACACCATCTGGCCTTTCTTTGTATGTGAACACCACTTTTAAGTTGGACATGGTCTGAAAAACAGTGAAATCCTGAGGATTTTGGTTAAGCACAAATTGCTTAACATTTGTGAGAGGAGAACATAAGCAGAAGAGCTCTGTATTTGTATCGACAAATATAAAGAGACTCAAAACTTTAGAACGTTACTGCACTAAATTAAAAACCATCCAGAAAACAGCAATACCAATACTAAGAGATTTGAAAAGAAAGACCAAAAAAAAAAAAAAATTTGAAATATCGCTGTTCTCCTTCTTAAGTTAACTAGTACACATTTAGATGTTCTGAAACACCAAAAACAGAGGGAGGGATTCAGGGTAGTTCTAAAGAAAACAGCTTGAGGCATAACTGAAATCAAGACCACTCAGGTTAGTCACTTAAAAAAGCCCAGCTCATAAAGTGTAACAAGCTTCTTTAGAACAAGAATATCTCACTTCAGGATCCATTTAAAGCACAAATGTGCTAAAACCACTCAAACCACAGCTCAGAACTCTCTCAGGCTGTTAAGGAAGCAAGCACCTGGAGTGAGCCATGCTACAAATAGTCAGATTTTCTATTATTATTGTCAAGCCTGTCCCCCAGCCCCAGCCTCCCTTCAGTTCTTGGCTCACATCCTTGTTCCCTTCCTATTCCCATTTTGTCCAACATGCAAACCCACCCTGCTGAAAAGATGCCAACCCAGCAGAGGATGGATTTCAGGTTCCCTGTTGCTGTTCAGCAGCCACACAACATTTCTCCTGCAGGCACACAGTGGGATGACCAGGGAGGGTCCCATCTCATGCACTCAGCACTTCTAACCTGCACCAAGTGCAGCTTCAGGCTGGCCAGCAGGATGGGATGGCAGTGACATGACACCCAAGTAGGGCTTTCATTTTCACTTTTAGACTGATGCCACCATGTGCACCATAGCTGTCTAGGAATGAACAGGGGAGCTTTCCCCCTCTCAGGACCGGGAAACCCGATACCTTGTTTATATTTAAAGACAGACAAATCCCTGTGTATCACAAGCCCGAGGAGAGCTCAGCAAAGGTTACAGGACACCGACACTTCCTACAGCCTGTCCTAAGGGAGGCTCGGGGTGTAACTGTTCTTTCGAGGAGTGGCAGCACGAGTAGGAAACATTACATATAAAAAAAAAATTAATGAAGTACTACTACATGCCTTTATGAGACCCCTGGACATGCTGACAGCCTGCTGAGTATGCTCCAGGACTGTTCCTAGTCCTCCAACAGAAAGGGGCAATATTTGCCCAAAAGTTGGAGATAAGTTAAACAGACTAAAACCACTAAAAGTCTCAAGTGTAAGTACATTCAATCTTATCTTCAGACTTGATGGTTAAGCTCATCTTTGACTTCTCATTGTATCCCTAGGAGTTATCATTTCCCAAAACTTAGAAATGTGCATTCAGTTAGCTGTTGTTTGCTGATGACAGTATCTATTTTAAAAAGGGTTCTTATCTCTCCCAAACCCAACTTCTGTTGTTTTAAACCAACCACAGTGGTTATATCAGCTTTTCACAAGCCTCAGAGCTCAAAAGATTCAGAATTTGAATATCACCATCACTTCTAAGTGATAATTTTTAACTTACTGAAGAAATGACCTGGAGAAAAAAAGGAGTTTTATTTAGAAAAATTTTGAGGGCGTAAAAGGGTTAATGCACAGACCACATCTGTTTGCAAATTAGGGTGGAGCTGATCAAAGCTTTGGCTGCAAGTCATTCTAAGTACGGAAGATATAATTTCATTGCAAAATGTTGTTAAAACAGGTTAAGATTTCATAACTCATTTAAACAGAATTTTATTTTAATATGACCACAAAAGTGCTTAAGTTCACAGCTGCAGAACCAGAGTGGGCAACAAACATCAGCCCAGCCACATCTATGGTCAGTCAAAACCTGAGTGAATTCTGCCTAATTTTCCTCCTGAGCAGAGAAAACCAGATCAGCCCTTCTTACCAAAACCCACCCGGCTGCTCAACAGCAGCATCAGCTCTGCTCCCATCCAGGCCCACGAAGCTCTGCCTGCACCATCCAAAGCATTCCTGTTTTAGGGGAACAGGGCAATGGGACAGCTCTGTGCCTTTGAGCCAGTGTGTGATCCAGCAGCTCGCTCTGGGAATGCCACCCGGACCTCCAGGCTTTCCCGAGCCTTCCAGCACCAAGGCTCCAATGCCCTTATCATCAGATAACTGGCCCAGGGGCAGTTAAGCTCCTTAAATGAGCCACAGGTCACTACACACACTGAAAGGGTCAATTAGTAACTTATGTTCCCACTTAATTGCTACGAGGAGCTCCAAGGAAAGCCAGTTTGGCTGCTGCTCCAGCGACTGTGGCTAAAACCATTCCTGGCTGGATCAGTTCCAGCAGGTCCTTCGTCATTCCACTCGTCCATGGTTCCTGCAGCCTGCCTGTTTCACACCCAAGAGAGCTCTTTCCCTCCAGGTGAGAAGAGCTCAGATTGCTCTGCACTGGGCAGTGCCCAAATCTCACCAGCACAGCCAAAAGCTCACTCGAAACTCATTTTTCATAGGAAAAACAAATAAAAAACCCCCAACCAAACCAACCAAAAATTATCATAAATCCCTGTCCAACACTCATTGCAAGCTTAATAGTCTTCCTGCTTTTTTTTTAGGGAGTTTCCCTGAGTCAGAGAGATTTTTTAAAAACTTTTTCAAAAAAGCACACACAGCTTTTGCTGTTCACTCATTCATCAAAGTACAACTCAGCTGGCATTAGACCGTACTAAGGTTTTACAATTAAAGAAGATGAGGTGATGAGCCTTGCACTTCAGACACAAGGAGTCAGGAGTTCCAGGAGCTTTCCTCCCTTTCCAGGGGCTGACACAGCAGAGGGCTGTGCTTAGTTAGAGTTTTAACCAAACTATGTGCTGCTTTTCCTTGCAGCCCTGAAGACCATCTCAAGGTGATCCAGAGTAGCACTTACAGGAGCAACGCGGGACAGGAAAAGCTCCTTCAATAAAGCTCCAAGCAAAGATGCTGGATGAGGATTCACAGTGAGAGCAGTAAATGAGTTTCTTAATTGTGGCATGTGGTAGGATTTCATAGACCATGAAAAAAACCAAGTCTTTTTTTCAACATCTGAGTGCAGAAACACTCCAGGAACGCAGGGAAGGACCATCTCTCCGGTGAGGCTTCCAGAGCCAGAATCCAATCGCTCTCCTGGGTTTATTGGCAGGACAGCAGAGCAGCCCCTGCTTAAATCAAGCCTTTCACCTGGTCCATTGGTATTCTTTTGCAAATGGTCTTGCACAGCTCCGTCCTCCAGGTCAGCAGATCCCTGGACACACAGTGGAGCAGTTCAAGGAAGCCACATTCCTGAGGGGCCATAACATGTCTGTACTAAACATCCTGATCAGTCTGAGTTCAAACTGCTCAATAAAAACCTCAGATATTTACACCAGAAATTCGTGCTACTGTGAGAAATCTTGCAAATCAATATGACAGATGACAACAAGCAAAACCATATTTAATGCATTTGATTCTATAGCACAATTTATGAATCCAGTGTTGCATGGATGTACATATTTATGCTCTCTCTTCCTCCCCATATCCTTAATTGCTACAAGTCCTAAATGAATTCAGCTTTCTACTATGTAGAGACATATTTTCTATATTAGACAGGATGACTGAGCAGCACATTAAGCTCAGTGGCAAAGCACAACTTTGGCAAAGGCAGGGGAAGAAATCAGATGCAATTCCCACCTCTCTGGCCTTGCCATACTACTGGTTTTTGTCAGTAGAACTTTCAGATCAAGCTATCATCTTCTCAAGTAAAATCTGAGAAGTGTCCTACAGAGGTTCTGTGGAGAAGCCTCATCCATTTTGGAGGTGGGAAAACTCTCTGTAAGAATATCAGCAGTTTCCTAGGTAGGTGTAATACTTCCCATTTGTCACTATTTTTACTAGTATTATTGGGAACGCTAACTCTTTCTTTCTGAATTTTGTAATAAATGACATCCTCCTACTCTCTGATACGTATAGGAAGAGAAAGAACATGGAATTGTACCATTTGGACACGAGAATATAGGGAAACATTAAGGAAGCTAGCCCTTAAAAATACCTGAAATTGAAACAGGCTGTTTTGATTTTTTGATTTGAGTTAAATTCTCACTGCAAATAACTTTCATGCACCTTTAGTGTGATACAGTTTAAGACTGTCACATTGGACATTTAAGTACATCACACTGAAGTCTGCAAGACCTTCAATTAAGGCTAACCTAAAGGTTTCTCACCCTGAAATGTAGATATATTTCAATGTGATTTTAATAACAGTTAATCTTTTTCATCTATACCAACTGCAAGGCCATGAATAAATAAAGACATGTTGGAATTTCAGGAGCTGAGAAAGGCTGTGACAGGAATGAAAGCTGTCTTTTCCCCTTGTAGTGTGGGAGAGCATCACAACCAACACCCCTGACCACTGTCTGGGTCCTTGGGAGGCAGAGAGCCTCTATGTAATACCAAAAAGACAGAGGGGAATCTCCAAAAACTACAGATTATCCAGTGGAAAAAATTACATGAGTCAAAGAATAGGAAGGGAATGTTTCAGCAGTAATTTGGACTGGTCTAACTCAAAAGCACTTCAGAAAACAGTATTAGAGGACACAACAAATCAATGTGCTTATGCTTACACGGGCATCATTTTCTGTGAACTATCTCTGAATGCAGCAAGTAAAGCTCTTGTCAGTTATTGTTTGCTTTTCACAACCTCCTGTACTCAAACCTGGCACAAAAGGATGCTCAGGAAAATAGCTGCTGAGTAATTTCAAGTCAGTATTGAACCCTTCCTACCTATTCCAAAAGCACACAGTGAGAGAGGACTCTGTGTCCTCTGACACTTTTGGAGGAAGATGGAAAGATGAAAATAAAGGCTTTAGTACCAAGGGATGTGTTATCAGTCTGTGAACACACCACTGCTGACCACAGAAACATCTCCTTATTGCTCCTCTCTCCTGTGCTCAGTGACAGAAGTCAGCAGTTTCCTCTAGCCAAGGAAAAGTATTTGCACATGCCTGGAGACATTCTCTATCCCTGTCCATGGTGCCTTTTCTTGCTTGTTTGAGGATATAACATAGACAACAAAGAGAAATCATAAACCAGATGACAGCATTCTCCTAAAAGCACCACGGATTAAAATCACATTTAACATTTCTTCACTAACACTGACAGCAATTAGATTTCCAAAAAGAAAAGGTACAAAAAACTACCAATAGTGAATTGTCCTGTGAGAAAAGCAGCTTGCTGGACAAGTACCAAAGGGAAATAATGCTCAGATAAAATCCTGATCCAATTGTTTACACTGGTAACCACAAATTAAAATTTGCTTTACGTTAACAGTATCAACACTATAGGCAGGGACCTCCTCAAGGAAAAGGGACAAACCATGGCAAGCAAGACAGAAAAAACAGATGATCCCTATGCCTGTAAGAGGGTACAACCCCAGAACTGTTTCACAATTAGTATTCCCAGCCATCCCAGACCAACGCTCTTCCCAGTCTGGTGTTTCAAGGTGAACCAAAACCTGAGCTAATTTATCACAATATACAGCTCCTCAGCACGTTAGGGATTGATAACTCAAGCCTATCAAAGTGGACACACCAAGGCACTCCAGAAAAACAGGACAGATTACAATGGCAGCAAATGACTTCAGTTATCTGGCTTTTTAAACCACCAGCACAACCTTGTCAAAAATTTAAGAACAAGATGACTACAAGGATAGAATGAGACAATATTAACCACTTTGACAGACAAACACCTCAAAATAGTAGTGTCAAAACCACTGAGCTTTGCCTGAGCCCTTCTCAGAGTGGTACCACAAAGAGGAGAGTCACGGCTTCTTAGAAACGCAGTTACCAAGGGCAGAAGATTCTGCTCTCCTTTAAGCCAGTGACACATCCTGCTTTGAAACAGAGCAGTAACAAACACAACCACGACAGCCCCAGGGGCAGAACGTAACCCTCAACCACCGAAAGGTGCATTCCTTCCTCCCCATGTAGGGCGCACAGACACCCGCGCTGTGAGACAGTCGCTGTGCCCACCCTTCTTCCCCCCGGCTTGCCCAACGCCTCCCAACAGCTGGGCATCATACTACCATACCTGCATCATACTGCTGTTCTCCATTCATCTCCACAGTGGTTGGTGGCAGTGGCCAGGAGCAGGGCGAGCCGAGGCTGTCACTCTTTGGTGGTCATGAGTCACCTCCCGCCTCCGATTCCACTGGGAGCCAGGACATTCGGGAAGGAATCCTGGAAAACACCTGAAAGGGACAACTGGTAAGAAAATCTTTATGGGATTTTAGCTGGTTTTAAGATAGAGTCACGGAACGGTTTGGATTGGGAGGGACTTTAAAGACCATCTCATTCCAATCCCATGCCATGGGCAAGGACACTTTCCACTAGACCAGGTTGGTCAGAGTCCCCATCCAGCCTGGTCTTGGACACTTTCAGGGATGGGGCAGCCACTGGGCAATTGGTGCCGGTGCCTCACCACCCTCACAGTAAAGAATTTCATCTTAATATTCAATTTTCAAACCTATTCCTATAAGCAATTAAATAATTATTTTACTATGAGTGGTAGAAACCAGAAGGGCAGGTCTAAAGTGAGCCCACGAGTTCAGTGCACTGGAAGTTTTCTTTCCTTACAAAACCCTCCACTAAAGCAAAGTTGTATAAAAGCCCAGGTTACACGTTTGTCTAACACACTTTGACTGACAACTTCATATGAATCAATGAGATAAGGCATGAGGTGGCCCTAAAAGCAAGATTATTGGCTTAAAAATTCCTGTAAAAATAAAAAAAGATAATTCCACATATCCTTTGCATTCCTCCCGAATGTCTGGGAAGCACCTGATTTCTGTTTTAAGCAAGACAGCAAAAATAATGTAGAGGACTAAAAATCAGGTTCTAAAGAACACAGGTTCTGAGATAAACACATTTTTAAAAAAAGGAAGTCCTACACATTTGAAAAGTCTTCAGTTTTGAGTTTTGTATGGCCATAGTGTCTGTGGGGACTACCTGATAATCCTTAGAGGTTCACACAACACTTGTAGCTCCATTCACACGCAAATAACCAACAAACTCCAACAGAATTAACTACCCAACAGCAGCGCTCAGCCTTGTAGAAAGTTCTCAAGTACAACCAAAACTACAGCCAACCTCAAAAAGTTCCATTACTTGTGAAAATAAATTTTTTAGAGTAGCAAGGGTTACCATTAAGAGTTCCTACTGAACGGTAGCTTAATGCCACAAAAATCTCCTACCAGTGTCCAGAGCTTCCCTACACACTTCTGTGCTCTCAGGACAAAGCAGGGCAGGATAAAACAACACAAGAGGGTGTTCCCAGCCTACCCTCTCTCAAGACTCCTCCTGCAGACTGTCTAAGCTTCCATCTACTCCATCCTTTATAAAGTAATGCTGGACGATGATGTCACTGACAACCTGCAAGATGCTTGGCATGCAGCAAAGAACTACCCAAAAAAATATACTCATTAATCAAAATATTCCTTGGTAATGCCCTATCGTAAGACTATCAGCTGTCACGGTGCTAAGCCAAAACAAAGGCTGTGCTGTGTAAAAAGCCAAGTAAAGCACGTAGTCCAACAGATCTGGGGATATGCCACTGGTTTCTAAGAGTGGAGCCTGGCAAAGTACCCCCAGAATGAATTGCAATTAAGCTATTTTCAGTTTAGGGAATTCAGCTATCAATTAGCATCTATAACTAAAGCAGGTGATGTAGCTATCTTTTTTTTTTTGCAAATTGAAAATATTTAAGACATCGCACTCCCATAAACCCCTGCCCCAAAACCAAACCACAAAACCAAACCCCAAAGAGGCTGTTGATTTAGAAGATGCCAAATACTGGCAGCTCCTGTTGAAGTTGATTGATATTCTGCCCAAGTCAACTCGGGTAGTTATTCAGGATTTCAGAAGCAGCTCTGGTGTTTTATGTACACAAAATTGAGAGTACTTGTAATTAGCACCCGTCATGGCTGTGCTTACAGTCTGGCACCCCAAAGATTTATCTCTTGATAAATCTCGAGGGAAGGGGAGCAAAAGTGCTGCTGGAACTGAGCTGACTTGGAAATACTTTGGACTCTTCAGTCTCACTTCTGCATTTCAAATCCCCTTTCAGCACATGAAATATTCAGATGTTAGCAACTGGAGGCAGCATTAAAAACAGTTACAGTTCATTAAAGCCAGATGGCTCACTTGAATATGAAAAGAAATCAAACATAAGTTGGATGTTGAATTAAAGTAAATCAGCTGGTGTCTGAGGCTTAATATTATTTTAAAACAAAGGCGCATGAGACAACGGGGACAGGAGACACCCCCAAGGACTGGGGAAGGAGCTACAGAAAGGACCCTGTTCCAGTGAATTCCTTCATGCCAAGGCATCCAGTACAATCTATTTCAGCCCCCTGTGTGTGCTCTAGAGAGTTTCACTCTGCAAGGCAGGCAGGAGACCTGTTGCAGGTTGGCAGGGCAGGGCAGGGGCTCTTCAGCACTGACAGCTGAACCCTGAGCTAAACCTCCTGCTAATGCACCAAGGAAGGCAAAGGGCCCTTCTGTTCTCCTTGGCCCATAGCCTGGAGGGGGGAGGAGGAGGGCTAAGTGTCCTTCTGGTCCCTGTGCCCATTCACTCACATACCTGGGCTTTTTCACTTCAAGGAAATACTAATTACGCGTCCCCTCTGAGGAGAGATGGCCCCTGCACTGCATCCAAAGGCTTTCTGTGACGCATCCTTTATGGCAGGAGTCAGAGCTACGACACAGACAGTGCCCTGTTCAGCACCTCTCCTAATTAGGGTCAGCGTTTGCAGTGGGGATTCTTGTTGTCATTTCAAAGAAATCTATTCAGGGCAAAAGCAGCCCTCTACTACAAACCCCTGTCTGCAAAGGAGTGCAGGAAGAACAACGAGAAGCACCGAGCTGGTGCAGATGAGCACCCAGCAGCAGCAGCTGCCCTTTCCCAGTACAGTTACTCAGGGCAGAAGCTCCTCATAAAAGCTCTGCTGCAGTTCAGCTCCGAAACTCTTATGACAAAATTAGCTGAGGGACTTTCCTTTCGCAGAGAAGGGACTGTCCCACCCCTCAGTGCCAGGGGTCCGATCCTGCTGCTGCACTGAGCGAGGCTCCAAACCACAGTGGCCCCAGGGCAGAAGGGGGCACCTTTGAAGCCAGGCTTGAATGCAACTGGGCACTTACCACTGTGCAAGCAGATCTAAGGTAGCCAAAACGCAGCTGCACAGGTCCTTTACCCGAGGAGATAAGCCAGGTGGAGAACATCAGCCCTTTGGGAAACGTATTTGCACCTTCTCAGAGGAAAAAGAGACTCCACTCAGCCTGATCAAGACTCTGCCAATTTGTCATTGAGAGAAGAAAGTGAAAAAAATGGAAAGGACCTTCTAGGATGACAACTTCAGCTGAAGTGTTTTAAATATCTGTAGAGTTTATTAAACAAACTAAATTCTACAGTATGGGGGGCCCCAGCTGGGCTGGGGTCTCTCTGGAGTGCCAGGAACTTCTGCACACAGCCAGGTGATATGCACGGAAGGGAAAGGCTGTGACACTTAGAATGGAAATCCAGCCTCTAAAGTGATGAGTTATGGTTTACTGACATGCACAGTCTGTGTGTCCAATTATTTATGCACAGAGAGGCCAACAGGCCATGGACATGTGTCCGCACTGAAGTCTATATAAGCCGTAGTTTCTGATATAATAAAGGGCTTAAAAGCTTTCTGGTTCCTGCTCCTGAAGAAGATATGTCATTCCTTGACTTACCCTGACCTTCACGATGACACTACAGCACAAACAAAACCCAACACAATAAACTATTCAGGTAGGAGCCAACTTAATTTCAGGTTCAACTTACAATGCATAGTTCCTCATAAGCATTTTTGTGAAATCCTTTCCAAATATTCTGCTGAGTTTCATATCACAGCAGTTGGCAGCACTCTTAGTGTTTTCAGCACAAAAGGTGTAAGATACGTAGTGCAAATTCCTCAGTCAGAACCAATATCAACAGTGCCGGAGAAAATTAACTTTCAAGCTATTTGCTGTGAGTTTCATTCACTCTTTTGTAGCAATGCACTCACAGTACAGAAAGCCAAACCTCGACATTAGAATCAGTACATTTCCTTAAAACAGCCACATCCTGTTGGGGGAAAATGTTACAGATTCTGGCTAAACACTGCCGCCAACTTGGTGGAAGGATAAAGCTGATTACTTGTCATAGCAAATCAGCAACCACCTCCATCAGGGCACAACAGCAGATATTTGGGTCCTTATTAAAAACCTCACCCCTGAAATCAGCACTGAAAGAGCCAGAAGCAAATATTCAGAACAGCATTTGGTGTCAGAAATCTTTAATATCTGTGATGGAACTCCTTCAGATCCACAGAGCAGCAAGCGTCTGCATGGTCACTTCTGCTACACTTAGAGAAGCAACTCACCAAAGCTGCAGGAGCACGTGAGACACCAGCACAGGGCTGTGTGCCCACCAAGGAAGCCTGGACAACACTTCAGATGTTTGCCAACTTTCAGCTGTATAAACAAAGCAAGCATTTCACAAGCCTCCATAGTACCTGACCTTCCACAACCAAAAGACAAAGTGGAAGACTGCTTAAAACCTCTGGTTTATGCTGGAATTTCAATTTTTCAAGCCATTTTAATTGCTGGTCTGTGACAAGCAAGAATCAGCTTCAGTCGCTTCAGCAGCAAAGAAAACTACCTGTCACAGAAGCCTTGGCTCAGCACTGTTAGCACATTCCAAATCTTCCCAAGACAGCCCTGCAGGTCCAGAAAGCAGACAACAGACAGGCAAAATAAAGCCTGATGCCTCTATAACAAAGTGATAAAAATACTACCGATTTCATTAGTCACAGCTGCTGAAGGAATGAGCCCATCCAACGTGGAGAACCTCTGGCTGACTTGCAGTTTTTTGAAGCATTATTTTTTACACACGCGTACGAAACAGCCAGTCTGTAAAAAGGAGTTTATTTGTTTGCTTCTGTAAGGATTTATCAACAATAAACAAATAATTGAATCACCTTTCATTGTAGGCAAGACCGCCACAGTTCTCTTTAGACTGTCTTAATGCCCAACTCCTGCTCCTTGCAGAGGAAGCTTCCCTGAAGACATGGAACAGGATTCCTGCAATCCCTGTCATCTTTCTGCCTTGCCAAGAGCTTGAGTTTTCTTACCTCAAGAGCTTCTGTGTGGCCTCTGAGAGAGAACAAAACCCATTGAATTGATTATATATGTATATAAATGCAAATAGGCACTACTATCACCGGAGTTAGATTAATTATTAAAACTTACTGTATTTCTCTCACACCCGCACTGCAATCTCTGCTCATGGACCAGTATTCCTAACAGTTCCACCCTTCCAATTCCCTGCTGCTCCCATTAAATCTATTTTAGCAGAAGAGGACTCCAAGTTCATCCCTCCCATTGCAACAGCAACGCTGAGACTCCTCAAGAGAGCTGCATTTAAAGAACACACCTTCTGTTCTCACACTTCCAAAGAAATTCTCATAAGATGTAAGAGGGGCAGAGAATCTGCTGTGGAGAATCCAGAATGTTGCCAACAATAAGCAAACCAAGCTGACAGAAAGTTGTGTGGCTCCAGAGCATGTTTCACACCTTCTGAATGAAACAACAGGACTGCAAACACCTCTGCAGAGATGTTAAGCCAGCCCACACCACTGTAACAATAAATAATAATAATGCAGTAATAAAGACATTGCCAAGTGGGAGAAGACAAAGCATCAATGGATGAATATAATTAGGGATACGATACTCAGCTATCCCCTATGTGAGAGACAAGTGTTCTGAATCAACAAGTACATTCATTTCACATGTATTTTAAGCAATTAACAAAGACACAAATTAATCTGTAAGTGCCTGAATCATGAGAATTACAGGAGAAACCTGAAAAAAAAAAAATCATCTGACAGAATACCAGATTTGGAAACTAATTTCAATGTATTAAGGATTTCAGGTCTACAGATGGAGTATGAAGGTCAATGAAGTTACAAGCAGCAGCTCCCTAATACTGCCACGAGGCTCAGTTTAGTCAAACAAGTCCTCACTGCCGACTCATATTCAGTGCACGTGTTGTAGGAAAGACTTAATAAAATCTGAGCAGGACACTCAACTTGGCTCAGTCCTCAAGTCACATAAAGGGAAAAAAATTCTCTACCATCTTCCAAACCCTTCTTTGAAATTGAATTTCAGAGAATCGTCTAATGGATGTCACCACCGCAGACAACACAACAATTAAAGGAGAAGGCACCGAGGGGGAAGGACAGTATTTTGCAAGTAAGACATTTTTTAAAAAGTCCATCAGATAAAATGCTTCTTTCATGTAAAAGCATGCTCCTACTTCCTTTGTCATGTCATTGAAATGGCACACGATACAGGAAAAGGTAATATATTGCATCCATTTCTCAGAACAGCTCCCAAACCACAAGCTATGCACAGAAAGGGCAACTCTCCCTCAAATGCCACCACAACCACAGGACAAACTGGGAACCCCTCAGCCAGTGAGGGCTCACACCACCTCCAGACACTCCAGATCCACAAAAAAGCCCAACTTAACACCAAGAACTTGTTTATTCCCAACAAGGGCACTCTCCACCCCAACAATACAGAAGTTGAAAGGTTAGGAGCTAAACCTATTTATCAACACATTGACCTCTAGTGCTAGATCTGATTCTCCCAGAGCACGCAGGAACCCCAAACATCTGTAGCTCAGCTGGCACACTCTTTGTGAAATGATAACCAATCTCCTAGGTTTGGGTTTAAAAATAGACTTGAGGGTTTAGCTGTTGGTTCCTATTTTTAAAATACCAGCACTGATACCAAGGCCAGCAAAGGCAGCGGTCCCTCATTCATACTTCTTTACACACAGATATCACCAGGCTTTCTGCCCTGAGCAAACAACTAACCCATCAGTCAAACTGTCAGTGGCAGGCTAGAGTGAAAATTAAGATGGAAAATACCTTCTTTCAGAGTTTGTAGTTTTGGTTGCATCCAATTTCAATCTAAATAATTTGGTCTTAAATCACTTCAATTAAAAAAACCCTTAATCACAGAATCCGTATTTGTTTTTATGCACACTAATGATATTTAAACACAAGGTCTGCTTAGACAGATGCAGCCACAAATCAAACTGCTGTTCAACAGACAGAAAACCTACTTTAACAAGCAGCGGCACTAAAAAAACCCCACCATGATTGCAAATAAAAGCTGCAGAAGCGAACAGGACACAGTTTCATCAAAAGCACTCATCACAACACATCATGTTGGATGAAAAGAAACTCGGAAATCACCATTTTCCTTATGAAGAAATTGATTTACTCCTGGGCGGCCAATGCAGGTCACAGAACAGGGAAACAAAACAGGGAAAGCTGTGGCTGCAGAAGTTACCTTTGGAAAGTGAAAATGAGTATCATTTTCCCCAACAAAGACTCTGTGCTACATACTAGCAAGAAGTAAGACTAAACCTACCAAACAAACTCAAGGGCTGGAGCTAATAAATTCGGGAAGTGATTAAGGGAAGGATGACTCTAAAAGGTGACAACCACACCCGACACTCACTGAACACACTCTACAAAGCCACCTCTTCATCAAGGCCATCAGCACTCAGGCCTTGCATTCAGAAATGCTAAAAAGCACTTCTTCATTTCGGATGAAACCCCAATAAATGAGACTAATCCATCCATCCATTCAGGACTCCAGGCCTGCCGTGCCATTTTCTTCGCAACCCCGTGTTTCAGAGTACAGCATCGCCTCAGCACTTCTGCGCCCTAGGGTTTGATTTTCACAGCTTAACCTCGCAGTTCCAAGACCGTGAAAGGCAAGTCTCATTACCACAGCAGCACTGGAACACTCCCAAACAGCACCGCAGGCAGCAGGTGCTGGCACTGCCACGGCATCTGCACCATCTCTCCATCCATCCATCCATCCATCCATCCATCCATCCATCCATCCATCCATCCATCCATCCATCCATCCATCCCTCCCGCTCCTTAGGGGCTGCACCTCCACCCTCCTCCCAGACAGACATTGCTGATGCTCACTGGGGCACAGCAAAGCACGTGCTGCTCGTGCCACTGATGTCAGGATGGTACCACCCCAGGAGAAAGAGGATCAGCATCACCGGACGGAGCAGTCGAACACGCCGGTCCCGTCCCCCCCAGCTCACAGCTCAGCACACGGAGAGCTCCCAGTGTCCTGCACTGTCAGCCTGGGGCCAAGGAGCAGTGAGGACACCCCTCCTCTTCTTCCTCCTCACAGCTCCGCAACCTGTGACCGACCCCAGCAGCAGCACAGAAACACCAGCAGCACCGACAGTTACACAGCAGCAGCTTTCACTTCTTCCATAAAGGCACATCCTCTTCTCCTTCCCCCCGGCAGACCAGCTCAAGCCTCAACTCAAACCATGGTACCCACACACTATCCACACGTTAGTCCTTGCCAGGACTACAGTGATTTCCCACGCACAGGCACCCCCCAGTTCAAAAATCAAAAACGTGACTGTGAATTAGCACTTTAAAACTGAGGGAAAGCCAAAACTAGAACGATCCTACCCTGCATGGGGCACCAATGGGGAATGTGTCCCGAAGTCTGTGTCCCTTGGGTCAACTCTCTAAATCTGAATATAAGACCTTCTAATTCCATTTTTATTAAATAAAATCACTTTCCATCTCAATTATTGAGTAAAAATTCTCACCTCAAGTCAGAAAACCCGGACGAGGCAAAATTCAACTTCCCTACAACACATAGTTAAAGATTCCTTAATAAAACAAGCGTCGAGGGCAGGTTTATCCTCCTACATCCTGGCTGCCACCAACTGTTCAAAAAAAAAAAAAGGCTTCTGGATTTTGGGTTTGACTGTCAGATCTTGACTTCAATTCCCAACCTGCTCCGTAGGTCTCCTGTGCACTCCCTGTTACTGTGAGACGCATCCTGACCTGAGCTGCTCCTTATCTTCCAAAGACAGTGTCGCTGATGAGGAAGTCTTGAGTACGATCACCTCGAACTCATCTAATCCAAGCTCGTTTAGAACTGATCCGACAAGACATCCCGGCCCAGTGCAGGTTCCCTCTCTCCCGTGTGTGAGCAATGATGAAGGTGCAGAGGAGGTGCTGGGATTTCCCTGCCGGCGCAGGAACAGGAACAGGAACGCCCGCACCAGCTCCCAGCCCACGAGCGGCTCAGCACTGCGGCTCCATGAGCTGCTCAAGTGGTGTATCCGTCACACACCACCCGAGTTTCAGAGCCTAACAGCAAAAATAAGTGTGTTTTCCCCGACGGTGACAAGGACGAGTTTACTGGCACTGTTTAAACGCTAAAAGACAAGCCAGTGATACTGAATAACTAGACAGAAACATGTGAATTATTTAGTAGACAGAGCAGAAGCACCAAACAAGCCAAAGCATGATCTGACCAAGAAAAGAACAAGGGGAAAAATAACCCACCCAACAGCTATTAGTTTTCTGTTGAAGAGAAAAAACAGCTGAGTGCAGGATTAAGACAGAGGCCGTGGCAGAGGGGAGGCTGTGACTGCACGGCCAGCAATGGGGACAAGCAGCACTGCTGCTCTTTGATTGCCAACCAACCACCACGCTGACTGAGCTGCAACAGGAGACACCATCCCAAGACTCTTTTTGGGTTTTTTTCCTTTTGGACAATCTTCCTGAAACACGAACCGAAACCCCAAAGTCTTTCATGGCCACTATCAGGGAAGAAGGGGACTGGAAAAGGCACATTTCCACCACTCCTTTTAATAATCCTATAGAGAAAATCCTGACCGGCTGATCACAGCCAACATTTCTTCAAAGGGAACATTTCTTCCTCATTTAACTTACAAAACTCTGTCTCCTGCAAATGACATTTTATTTATAGCAGTGGTATTTGCTGTATAACTGATTGGGGAAGGCTGTAAATGAGCATCATTGCATATATATGGAAAACAATGATAAAGCAGTCATCAAAAAGCTACAGAACATTTAAATATTCAAATAAGACAATCTGCATAACCCCCACCTGAATTTTAATTTTGCAGAACTTATTTCATAGCTTTGTGCTGCAGATGATCTGTGCAAGCTCTTTCTTTTCCACAGAAAAACGGCATCTTTCACTTTTAGAAGTGTCCACCCCAGGGGATATTAATTTAAATTCTTGGAGTGAAGGTAAAGGAGGCTTTGCCATAGGAGCACAGGTTATTTAAAAAAAAAGTTGAAGTGCTTCAGGCTAGAAGGCAAAGGTGAAGATGCTGCTGAGCCACAATAAGGTTGTGATGGCAGCGAACTGCATCGAGGCTCCTCGCCTGCCAAGCAAAGCTGGGTTGTAACTCGTAGCTCTCTAAAATGTGAGCTCTCAGAGTGGGAAGGAGAGGAAAACAGTGCTGCAGAGGTAAGGGAGGCAGACAGGACAGCAGATCAGCCCTTACACTGACGCAAGGATTTCCAAGGGAAAAAGACGATCAGCTTGTGGGGGACCCCACAAAGGACACGCTCGTACCAAGCAGGTCAAAAAGATGTATTCACATATTGGGAGTCTGAATTAGTGCCTGGAGCCTGCCCATATGGCAGCTCTGGAGCTGGGATTACTCAGAAACCACTTCACTTAAAAAACAAAACCAAAACCAAACACAAAGCACTTGCAGCCTTGCAGAGCAACACGGTGCTGAATGAATTCAGGAGTCCAAAGCCATACGCTTGCACTTCACATACTGCAAACACAACGGGTAAGGGAGAACAGGAGCTCTTCTTGTTCAAATCTCACCCCGAAACCTTGAACAAGGTAGATTCTAAACATTTTTTCTTTCCAGACCATGGGCTTTTAATCATCATCCTCCATGTGTGCTCACTTACTGGCACCCGTTACTTTTTCAACGTTTTTGATAGTGGGGATTCACGCCTGCTTTAAACCCAGCACTATTTCACCCTTAGTGCTGCTTTGGATTCGCAAGTGGAAACACCAGAATATTCCTCAGACAACAAGATCACTTTTAGCACCACTCAATTCCCTGACCGCAGATGCATTATATCATACATATTTAAAGAGGCATCATGCCTGAAAAACTTAAATTTGATAAGAAGGAAAGGATGTCAGGCTCTTTCCCATGGTACACACAAAGCTGGGGAGAGAGGGAACAAGAAAAGGAAAACAGGACCAGTAAAAACAATCACTGCAATGTTTCCCTAAGGAGCAGAGAAACTAAGGGCAAAAGAAAGAATAAACACCTAGAAAATATCCACTTGCTTCAAAAACAAAATTTTCTTCTACAAACATTAACTAGTTGGCCCACAGATTTCCATGAAGAAGTTGGAGACCAAGCAGCACATCCAATGCTTTAGCAAAAGATTTGGTAGTTTATTTTACTGACCTACACCACAATGCTGTAGCAAATCTCTTCTGCATTTAAAATTCCTGCCCTACAAGTCCCATTTCCTGGCACCTCAGGGGTAAAGTGAATACTTCAAATCCATCGCACCGTCCTCTGTGATGCGAGAAAAGATCCAAGAACAACGTCCCAAAGAGCTCACTCATTTTCTGCATCCATGAACTCTACAGCATTCATTACAACAATAAACACTGTAAATATTTCTCGCAGCCTCCTACATTGCCAGCTTTCAATGATTTTTACTGCCTTATTTTTAACTTTCCACACTCTGTCTTCACTACATGATGGTACAAAACCCCACAAATGCTGCTACCAAGATTATAGCATTATTTAAGTAACAACTGAGTTAAATTTCAATTGACGTTAATTACAAGTTGGTTCATTAGAATGTCAGTGACTGTGATAAAACTCTGTTATTGGGAAGAAAAAAACCCACCCTACTGCCTGTTTGTAGCCTAAATTGGCTGTATGTGTAGTGGCCTGATGCTGGCTTAGGGCAAGCCACGAGGCTGGGGACGTGCCCAGTGCCCTTCATGCCTTCAGCTCTCCAAAGCTTCTGAAGAGGAGGAAGGGAGAATGAGCAGGAGATGGGCTTTGCCTCTCAGAAATCAGCGTGAGGGAGAAAAACGGAACAAATGCCCATTTTTTTAGAGCTATCCTCTTCCCCCTCCTACATTTTATTTCGCTCCAGCACTCGTGGGCAGTTTGGATTTTCGGTGTGTCGGGGGGAGTGAAAACACTGAGCTGTCTCACTCTTCTGATTCGAGCCACCCCGACCCAAACAGCGGGTCTGGCCATTGCTTTGCTCACCTCCACCCCTGGATCCAGCGAAGAAATGGTGGAAATCACACTGACCCTGGGGCTGCACCACAACAAACACCTTCCACGAGCACCACGGCTCCATAAACAAGGGAGCAACAACGAAGAGAGCAAAAAATCAAAGCGCTAACAGTTTGTGTCCAAATAGGTTCTTGCCTCGACATGTGCTACAAGAACCTTTGATGTTAAAGAAAGAGGAGGAACTCAGAAGAAAAGGTCAGGGTTTTCTTAAGAATAACAGCTCCTCAGGGCTCAGCCTCACATGGAACAAGGAAACCTATCTCAGAATGTTTGTTTCTGGACTTCACCCCTTAGATGTTTTTAAAAGACTTGGGAACATTCTCTGCAACTTGGCTGTAGCTCCACTCGTAACCAAAATAAGGCTGCAAGAAGGCAGTTCCACACCCACTCAGCCATCCCTGCCTCTCACTGAACTCTCCAGTGGAGCAAACTCATGCTGTGAAACCAAAGAGGAGAGACTCTGTCCAGGCTAAAACCCCCTTTATTTGTAATATTTATAAATACCTACTACCCCTTTCATCTTCCCCATCAGGCACAGCACTCACAGCAGCAAAGATGAACAAATGTCACCATTTCAGGTGTTTGCAGCCGTGTCAGTGTCCCACCACCCTGGCTGTCACCCGGCGTTCCATCTGCCATCTGCTGGGGCACCAACACCCCTTTGGCAACGTTCCGATGGAGCCACGAGAAATCCTGAAGCCCAGACCAGAAACTGTGGAGCTGGGAGGGAGAAAATGTTTGCTTTGCACATCTACGTCAACTCGCCAGACTCCTCGAGCAACACCAGCACCAGCGACCGTGTCTTTGCCGAGAGGGATGTGCGGCAGAGCCTTAAGCGCGTCCTTGTTCCGCAGCCAGACTGGCAGTGTCCCGTGGCACCCACATTTTGGAAATCCTGCCCGGAGGAGCCAAGGGAAGACAGCGCGTGCTCTGTCCAGCCGGGGCTCTGCTGATCCCTGCGAGCTGCCTGAGCAGCTGCACAGCCGCTTTCGGTGAGTTCTGACACGCAACACAGGAGTTTGGATCGTACTTTCAGGTTAACTGCGCCTCCAGCAACACCCAATTTCTTTAAGCATCAGTCCCTAACAGTGTTTAGGAAGCCTTGAAACCCTTTTTTTCCCCTTCTGGCTGTTTGCTCTCAGCGTTTTCCACCTGTCAGAAGGTGTGCTGAGCGAGCACTCAGTGTCACCAGGAGCTGCCTGCTCTCCCCCCCATCACACCCGCGCTCCAGGGACGCACAGCCTGGGCTGCCACCTGACAGGAACAGCAGCACTCTCACGGCTCCAGGACATCCACACGTCACAGTCCTCACCAAAACACCAACTCACAGCCAGCGTGAGGGAAGCCAGCGTTGTTCAATGAGTTAAACAGCGGGGTCTAACGAGCTCCATGTATTCGGTCACTGGATGGTTGCACACGCAAAGTGCGACCTGTTGCACTTAAATCACATTTTCGTTACTGCAAGGACAAAATTCCACTGTACACTTTCACTTTTTTAATCCAAGGACTTGTAGAACTGAGACATATCCACTCATGGAATGAGTCTCCTTAAAGCCAGTTCTGGTGAGAAAATCATTATGCTTAGATTGTGTGAAATAAGAACAGCCATTCAACTAAGTTGTATCATGGTGCTATTTAACTATTATTAGGTAAGTTGTCCTCCATAAAGCTAAAAAATAAAAATTATAATAATAAAACCCCACCTCCGACCAATTAGGAAAAGAGCCATATGAAACACAAGCATTCATACAATGACCAAAGAAAATGCAAATTGGAATTTCTACACAGACGGTGGTTCCCTCTGCTTCCCTGATGCCAGCAGTACTGCCAAGTACTCGGAGGGCTCCTGTCTATGAGCATTCACCAGGACTTGATTAATTGCTCCTGACCAGTTTCCCGCTCAGAGCTGAACACAAAATGACCTCATCCATGCTGATATTTAAAGGACACGCAACTGTACCCAACATTCAGGCATGTTATGTAAACTAACTTAACCAGCACAAGTAACATGGTTTGCACATCATTACATGCACTCCTTCCATAATACAATCTGGGGAAGAAACCCCTCTATCCATCCCTTTGGGTGACCAGAAGATGCAGGTTTTCCCAGTCAAGCTCCAGCATCGCTCTCCATGTGCATCCTTCATCAGTTAATGGAAGGCCAGGCACACAGGGCACTTCATGGGTTTAGTTTGCCAAGGAAGTCGACAGGCAGACTAACAGTTAATAAAATATGCATCTATTATTGCGCTAACACTGAACTTGTATACTTTAGAGAAGACTGAAGCTATTTTACTCCACAGCAGCTGTGTTTACACTACAGCACAGTCTGGTACCTCTGAAACTCAAGTGAACTAATATCCGACAGTAACTATGCTGGTTTCAAGGAAAAAAGCCTGTTAAAAGAGAAACATACTTCAGTTTCTTATGTCAAATGAAAATGTTTACTTTAGCAGCTGCTTTTAAAGGTACCACAAGTTTATTTACGATAGACAGGTTTGATATATAAACTGAATACAAACTGAAACCCAAACATATTGAAAACAGTTATTTCCTGTATAAATTTCTGTATGTTTCATTTTTTTATACATGAAAATTCATCTGTGCTCACCAGGTCAAACTTCTCCCTTCTCCTCTAGCAAGGTACACAAATACATCTTAATCAATATGAAAGCCAGTTTACAGATTGGACTCTGAGCTGCATCCATCAGTCACTGTCAGGAACAGAGCACCTGTCCTCCAGCTTTCTTCAGATGAAAAAAATAATGCACATTGCCAAGATAATTCAGTGTTACTTTAATGACTGAGGCTCTGTGGATACCTTCCCTTCTTTTCTCTTAGCACCCACTGAACAGAATGGGAAATAACACTATTTAGAACTACCAAAACTTTTGGACATCTGCTCTGCACAATGCAGTGAGCTGGACCAGATCCATGAAGCTCATTATTCAAAAAAGGAAGTATCTACTTGCTTTTACCTGAAAACCATTGTTTAGGTGGCAGTGATGATGCTGGATCCATCACAAGAGTACCATGGCAGAGCTAAGTCCCAGGTGGGCAATGCCACCAGCCTTCAAACATCACCTGCGAGCCTTCTGCTCTGGCTAAGCAGAAAAACCATTTGGTAAATGACAACTGGCACAGACACAGCCACCAGTGCTCTGAACCTGCTCCTGGCACGAACAGCACCAGTTGTTCAGCCTCAGGAAGTCGAGCTTTCCTCAGCCTGGCTGTTTCACTCCTTGCTCAGGATAATGTAATGCCATTTTGTAGGGTTTACTTAATATTTTTTGGGGGGGCGATCATTCTAATTTTAATTAAGGCTTACTCAATCTGCTTTTGGTTTATGGTGCTAGGTACATTTTGGACTGGGGAACACAGAGGATTTCTTCTGTGGTTAGGGCAACACATAACAGACCTAAAGAGCAGTAAATTCTAAGTTCAGAGGTCTCCTCCTGCCCAGCAAGTCACGACAGCCTGCTGCCTCTAGAGCACAGCAAGAGGATGGCTGTGTGCTGGCTGCACCAGGCTCTAGAGAAGGGAGTGCTACAGGCCAGCTCTCCTCTTCCAAAAGCATGGCAATGAACCCCACAGGTTATCAGTTTATCTGCTTTGTCTTGGCTTTCTTCTAATGCAGAAGACAAAATTAATACCCAGTTAGAAAGGTCTGAGAGAAAGTGCTGCATCTAAATACAGACAGAGGGGTGCAATCCTCCCTCCCAAGGAGGGGAAAACACAATGAGAAGAATGAGGACATCTGGAATTTACAGGTGGCTTTTTTGCTCAGGCTGGCTGTTTCCACTGCCTCGCAGGTATGCAGGTGAGGTTGATCAGAAAAGCTTTCCCAAAAGGCCACTGCCTTCCTAGGAGGCAGCAGGGGATTAAAGAAGCTAAAGCCAAATACCGTGGAGGGGCTGAAGCTAAAATTCAGAGCCACTCTTAAGTTTGCTGTCCTCCCTGCTCCAGAGCCACGTCCATTATTTTTACCACCAACACAAATAAAACTGAGCCAGTGGTGGCAATGCCACTCGTCAAATGTCATTGACACCCGAGCTATGGGGGGCTTCCACTGAATGGATCCACGAACCAGAGACAGTGGAGAGCAGTCAGGTGGTGCCACCCAGCACTGCCACAGAACTGCTCGGGCGACACAGAACCTCCACAGCCTTTTAATCAAAACTACAATGAGTTCTGATTTTAGTTGTCACTGAACACAGACAACTTAGATTAGCTCAGCAGTACTGAGCGGGATGGGGCGCACTCTCAATTTGAGTACATTTCCTTACACTGCAAAACCCCAAGTTAATTTTTTCATAGCTGATGTATTTACAGCCAGTTAAGACAGAGAGATCACATCATAAGCATCTATTACCAAGAATTCATAGCTACCCCAAAAGGCACGTAAATGACAGTGCCTTTAAGAAACATCCTCTTGATCTTAAATAGATGCCTATCAAAAAACCTCCTGCAATTCTGCCACAATGATTCTTAGTCATCACTGTAGCACAGCCTATAGTACTTTGCTATCAAGACAATGTGGGCAGAGGACACTCAAAATTAGTTTCCACAATTTATAGCAGCACTGATGCTAAAGACAATAAACGCAACAGGAATAAATAAAGTAGGAGTTAAGTTAAATGCCATGAGGGCTTATTAATTTATAATGTAACCAAATTAATCCACTATCAGTATCTAAAGAAAAACTACTGAAATCAAAAGCTCTTGGGGAGTTGTTAAGAGGAAATGAGAAACTGGTTTACTCTTCACTGCCACTTCACTGTTTTAGCAATATGGGAATCCAGGCTCCAATTCCAGATCTTCTGTTTTAAACAGTAAAACTGAAAATAACCTCCTACTTCACCAGCATGTGCTTCTTCTCTGTTGCACCAAGCTAAAGACTTAATATGGGAGTGCTGTCTGCACACAGCAAAACAACATCTGGCAGCTTTCCGAGCATCCTGTTTGAAGTGACTCCTTACACTGCAAACTGCAAACGAAGTCAAATTGTCTGTCGGCAGAGCCGGGTAATGCCCCAGGTACGATCGGCGGCTTCACATCAAAATTCTACTTACTAGAGATTCAGAGCATTATTGTAAATTGCTGAACCACTGTACCAGGCGTCCCAAGAGAGGACAGGTGCCTGCTGCTGGTTTGTATTGTACTTGTACTTCACAACAGCTTCTCCTTGTTACACGAACAGAAGTGGAGAATTCAGCTCGGGTGTGCCAGGGCACGTGGGACTTCTCTGACAGAACTTGAAGTGATGCTGCTCCACAAACACTGCTGCAATTCACAGTACCAACCTCTGACTAAAAAAAGAGCAGCCTGGCAAAGAGGCAATAATAAAGCTCATTTTTAAAAAGGGAAAGCTAACAGGGATGAAAGTAATTTTAAAAGCATCTCAACATATGGAGCAGATCCCAACAACCAAAGCTAACCCACAGAGGTCACTTCTGCCAGAGAGAATGAGACATTGCAAGAGAAGTCCAGCAGCACGACATCATGATGATGTAATTTTACACAGGAAATTTAATCAAACTTGGAGGAGTTGCAGATCTTGGGCTGGTGAAAACAATCAGATTTCAGCACAGCTTGAAGCATGTGGGACATGTCAACACATCTTAGAAATCCCACTGTAATTATTCACACCACACCTTCCTTATTCAAAATTTCTACATGACCTCCAGAGAGCACTTACTACAACAGCAAGTTCTGATCGCCATCTCAGTTATTCATATGTATTAAATGATAAACCTTAAAATGTTTAGTAAATTACTGAAACCTATTTATCAACAGCTTTGCCTTAGATATCAGATTAAACAAGACCTAATATGTAGCTTTTCACTTGCTCAGAAAATACTTCTCAACTTTATATGCATATATGTTGATGACATGAGAAAAATACATAATATAAATTCAGGAGGAGAACCAGTCATCATGAGAAAAACAGGAAAACTCATGGTTAGGGAGAAACTGTAATCAATTAAAGGGAAGACAGAAATTTTGCACAGCATACAAGTTTCCGCACACCAATAATCAGTCACGGTCAGGCAGCTGAAAAGGCCCCCTGACATTTCTGTGCAGAGAGCTGGACGGCTCAAGGGATCTGCAAGACATTGAAGCTCACCTGGGAGCTGCTGCACAGTTCGGTCAGCGTCAGTACCTTGCATGTGCACTTACTGCAGGTTAAGGCTGCTCCCTGCCGCTGGAGCTGAGCTGCACTGTAAGCAAGGGCGAGCCGAGAGCAGGGGCAAGAGGAAAGCTGTTACTACAGCAGTTTTGAGAGAGAGACAGAAAACGCTGTGTGTGAAGGAGCTCCAGGCTGGCAGCGTGACAGCGGCTCGGACTGGAAGGCCAAAAGCCACCGATGTGATGTCCGTACATGGGCTCAGTAGGAAGCAGGACAGGTACCACGGGGCCGAAACAAGAGCCCGCCTGTGCTCCCGGCACTCCTCATCCTGGCCAGAAACAGGCTGAGCTGACACGAATAAAACTCCCTTCTGCTGTAACCAGAAGAGACAAAGAGGTTTGCTGCAGTTACGTGCACAGAGGAATGACTGAAAAGCTGCGACAGCCAAACCCAAGAATTTTTCTTAATGTTGTTTTCTCCCCCCACCCCGGTCCCTCAAGGGAAAGATTGTTATGGAAGGTCTTCAAGCAACAAAGAGCAAGCAGGTAACAAAAATGGATCATTAAATTTTGTGTATTACATGCATACTAAACCACGGCCACTCCACTCCAGGCTTTCTCACTCTGGCAGCCTGTTAATTCGAGGACACACTGTTATCTCTGGTCCTGCCATGCACTGCCACCGCCCCTTCCTCTGATCAAGATTCAGGCTCTTCCTTCCAGTCACTGCATTCACTGCAACACTCTTCATCTCTTGCCCCAAAGCACTCTGATAGCATGAACGAGCAAACATGAACTCTCTACTTTGCTCATGTCACTTCGCATAATTTTTAAGGGTTCCTTGTATTTGGGTAGATATGATCTGGTTTCTATCCTAACACAATATTCCATTTCAGTTTTAAAAACCTGATAGGCAACCCACAAAAACCCAGAAGGCACATTACACCTCTTATCTGCTGCAACTCTGAACTAATGTTACTGCAAACTTTGCATTATTTTCCTGACAGGACAAATGGCTTCAGTCTTTTTATTTATATAAGGGCTGCAAAGGCTTTGTCATTCTGCAAGGGAGATGGTGTGAAGAGGAGATAGAGCTAAATCAGCAAAGGCTTGGTTTTCTAATGTTAAATTTTATCTGTCTAGTAAGATTAGAGTGTCTGCGTCAATGAGAAGAGTTTTAGTCTAAGCTCACTTTGCTTTTTCAAATAACAGCTAAATACATCATGAAAAATGATCAGAAAACGTTAGTTGCTCCCGCAGCTTCCTACAGAGGACTGTCAAAAGTATATTTTTAGCTTAAAAAAATTTATAAAACTGATTATTGTGATAAAATCAGGTTAAGGAGCAGCCACTCATGAACCCTTACTGCCTGATACAAGAGAACAACAATACAGAGAAGTTTAAATAAAGTTCAAGTGAAAACAATCTTGCTCAAAGTCCTTAGGTTACAGTTGGTTGGTTTGTGAAGGGCACAGGATAACAAGCCATAAGGATCAGTTCTGTAGTAGTATCTTTGCAGCAGAGTTAAGGCTATGCCTTTGCAGGGTATAATTTTTTTTTTAAATTTTCCAAATCACAGGTCACCCTTCCTCGAGTTTTTCAGGTGGGTGAACCAAAGCAAGATTCACTTTCCGTTAAATAACTTCCACTTGCTTCCTTGAAAAAAACTTTAGTCAACAGAGAAAGAAATACCATGGCCATTTGGGAGCTCTGTGTAACTTTGTATTAGGGGTGTTGGAAATTATTTCGCCTGTTGTCAGAGAAAATTATTTATGGCCAAGGCAGGGAAGGGAACCACCTCAAATGTACACCTACAGCCTGCAAACATGTATGTGCATCCCTCGTTATGGAGCGAACCTAACGAGTAAGGGAACAACACAAAACAACTGCTGAAAGCAAGCCTTGGCAGAAGTTCATCCCCAGCACTGCAGTGACAATAATAATCAGGCCTCAGAGTTAACAACCCACTGTCAAAAGTGAGAAGACAAACATCCATGAAAGGCATGACAGAGTGTTGGTGACTTCAGTTTTACTATAAAAATAATAAATCAATAATAATACTCAACTCTTATAAAAGCAGCAGTGATAAAAATGGCAAATCCCTGTTGTTGGGGAACTGAGAGTCACCTGTGGGCACGTATGACTGCCTTGTATTTAATCTGCTCTGGGGGTCATTCTCCACACCTCTCTGGCACCCACAGCAGGTGACAACTGTTGAGCCTTGTACCTTTTTGGATGAGGAAGCACCAGCAACATCTAGAGGACATTTGTACAATATGACAGAACACTATGGCAACCATTACAACCCTCCACAAGGATTTTCAACATTATGATTCTATGAGACTTGCCAAAAGCTTGGGAAAGTTTGGTATATATTTTATTTTTGGAAGTCTCTACCTTTCCCTTGATGTGGTTTTCTAGCACTATTTCATTAAATACTTTACAATCACTGTAAGTGTTCAAGTCCCAAACATTCGCACTGCAGCTCCCCCATTAATTCAACCCATCCCAAGAGTGGGTTTGGCCACCATGAAGACCTTCCCCCCAATCCCAGCTCCATCCCACTGCCAACAGCTAATTACCAAACCCATCCCAGATGAGGTTCTTCAAAGGACCACAGCCACTCAGAGGTATTTAAAAGCTGGTAGGAAACCTTCAGTGCAAGACATCCTTGGGAAAGGCCAGTTTCAAATGGAAGCCCCTGACCCAGCTGCCAGGAAACACGTCCTCGGGGAAGGACCCGAGTCACACACCGTGTTTCAATTACTGAAAAACACCACGAGCGTGTTTAGGTTCCTCCATTTCTATCTCATGGCACATCAGGAGAAAACAAACAAGCTCATCTCTTGCAGAAACAGGTTGGCCAGTGACTTATTTTCTGAGAGGATCGTGCCTTTTTTATAGACTCAAAATGCAAATGTGCTGGCTGGTTGAAGGCTGATTTCAGGAACCTGCTCAGCTGAGCAGTGTGGCCACACATCTGCTCTCTCCCGCTGAAAAGCAGAGCTGCTTTTAGTTTCTGGTTGCATATCTTTTAATTATTAGTTCTATCAAAGGAGCTAAACTGATGGCACAAGCTATTTTTACAAAAGCAGACAAACAGGACATAAGGCATGCCAGGTAAAAGATGAATCGAGGAAAGAATGTTTTTTGACTAAGAAATCTCATTACAAAACTTACATTGCTCTTTTTTCTTATGCTAAGTTCGCTCAATATAATGAGCAATTTTTTCATAAACTTGCACGCAATATTTGCGCAGGGAACAAGATATGCTCATTTACTGCTACAAGAAATGGATACTTTCTTTAGAATAATTCAAAATATTTCCTTCACAGAGATTTTTTTGCACAAAATAATTCATGAAATAATGGCACTAATATTTTATCAAGCTATCAGTCTAAAGTATTAAATAATCCAAGGAAATTGTAATACTTAACTCCACAGCACCAGGAAAGAGATGGGTTTTTGAATGGCATTAAGGGCATAAGAGAAGAGCCTTCAAAAGACAGTCTGAAACCTCTTGACTTCTGTGAAGTTCATGTTCAATCCTGATCTCTACACTCATCTTCATTTGTCTTTTGCCAGCTCCCTCCCACCTCTCCTTCCTCACAGCTCCCTCCTCTCCATCAAACCAGACATGGCCCACACTTGTGAAATCAAAGCCCTTGAAGGAACGGGGTCCAAGGAGGGACAGCCTGACAACCCCAATGACTCACCTACACCCACAGGTAACTCACTGCCCACCAGGCAATGGGAGCAGCTCAGGGGATGCAAGTGCTGCCTCCCCCCGTTACGCCCAACCAGAATATTTCTGTCATAAGAGCCAGTGCTGAGAATGCAATGCTTTAGGCTCCAGCCTCACCACCGAGAAGATGGGCTGTCTAACCCAACTCCTGTCATTAGCGCAAGACTAAGCCGCTAATTAGCAGCGACACAGTGAGGCAGAGCAGATGATTATTTACAACTCCGCACTAGCACAGAACTCCGAAGAGGTTCTCGAGTTCCCAGATTAACCTGGGTCTCAGGTCAGATGTCCTATCACAGGTTGAGGCTCCCACCTATGGCTTCAATGGGAGTTGGACTCCAAACGCTTTGAGGGTCCAGCCCCAGTCGCCTAAACTTTGGGAACCAGCCGCTGGATGAGATGTAACAGGAGAGAACAAGCTGTCCCTGAGCTGCCTTCGGGTCCTCCTGCTGTCTGAAGCGCTCGGTCTGACAGGACAATTGTCATCATGGTGAGAAAAAAGGAGAAGCAGCACCTATTTTCAGCCCTTTTTTTAAATGAAAGACTAGCAAGCAGTGAAGGAAAACTCTCCACCGAGCTGCCTTCTGTGAACGTGGGTGTGAAATCACTGCCAGTCACCCCAACACACGCCGTCCCTTTCGCATCCTCTCTAAAGTGTCTCCCCCAGGAAGCTAAATCAATAATCTTAAGCAACAGCAACCGCACACACAAAGCACACAGCTTTAAGTGTAACATGAAAAAGCACTGTTTGTGTTGTTTTTAGGATTATGTGTTTTAATTACACCCTTTCACCCTCCTTCTTGCTTTGTAATTGAATTTTCTTTTATCTTTAGAAGGCTAACTTTATTCATAAGAGGCTGTGGATGGCAGAGTTCAATCCTTTCACTGTAGAGTCCCAAGGTCTCCCACTGCTTTCCAAGATTTCATTCGTATTTTGTTTTAAAAGGGTTCCAGCTCGGATTAGCAAATGTGTTTTTAATGGAAATAAATGCACATCTAAAGGAGGGGCGCTGTAAGGATAACAAAAAATAGATTTCCTTTTTTATCTGAAGGGAACCCAGAAATATCAATGTCCAAAACTCCATCACAAAGGGCTTAGTAGAAGTCTGTTCAACCAGTAGATATTTACAGGACACACTATTTTATTTGAAATCACAGACCTGGGTACCATGACATGTTTTTCGTTCTCCCTCCAAGATCCAACACGTCTCACAGAGACCAGCTGGCTTCAGCACAGTGCCACTGTGTCAGCAGTGCACTCCCCTGCCCGTCTGATGCCCCGGCACTCCACTTCTCCTGGGTGAAAAGAAAATCCTTTTCCAGCTGTCGTTACTGACGGAGCAGAACTTGGCCACTGTTTGAGCCCCGCTGCCAGCACATCTCAACATCACGTCCAAGCAGACACAATACGAGGCTAAAAGCACAGGAATATGGTTACTTTTCACCTTACAGGCTGAATTACTTCATACACTTCAGGTATCAAAGCAGCACCGGAGCCTTTCAAGTGAAGTTTCATAACAGGCTGAGAAAACATTTCAGAGTAACGAGGCTTTAAATGTGGCATTTTAAGTCCAGAAAACTGAGAAAGACATACACTCTAGGCCGGCTATAGTGCCACTATAGGTCTTACTGGATAGATTAATTCTGAGAGACTTCAGGTGTCAACACAAATAATCTTCATAAGTCCCCGCATATGATCTTGGAACATCTTCAACCAAACACGATCTTCAAACCCTCTGATGGGGATCCAAACAGTCCCCTATTTTCACTGTAGCTCATGAGCCATTCCTGCATTACCCAGTGACATGCAGTTTTAACTTGCTAAAGCTCCCTTGGAGTCACTCCTAAGACTCTGCCACTCTTTGCACGTACAGACCGTGATGGCAAAACCCAGCCCTCCCCTGCACCTTCGCCTCCGAAATGGCATTACAGTGTTAGGAGCTGTGCTAAATCATGGCATTCCCTCTCTCTCCAGGCAATGCCACAGAAATACAGCCTTGCCTTTTGTTATTGCTCATTAACTGACATGCTTCCTTCTCAGTCCTCCCTTCAAAAAGTACCGAGAGCTTAAAAAAAAAAAAACAAAAATAGAGGGAAAAAAAGAAAAAGAAAAGAACGACAACGGCTTTCAATGACACAAAATTCAAATCACAAGAACATTAACAGGCCTAAAGGCCTAAGAATAGTTACAACACGGGGTTTTAGTGAAGAGCTCACAGTAAGTGATGATGTTCTTATTACCCCAACATCAGGAATGGCAAAATTACAAGAAAATCTGTTCTCATTTTAAGATTTTTTTTCCCGCATGTCTGTTCACACAGAGAGAAAAACAAGACTTGGGCCTAAGGGCTCAAAAGACAGAGTGCAACTGAAACAGATTCCTCTATTTTTAGGAGTACAATTTCAAAGCTCAATCCTGACAATGCTGGAACATTTACACTGTCATAAAAAGTGTTTTCAAATTCATACCTTTTTCCCCCCACACTGAATTATTTTTGCAGCTCTATCCCTGCAAAGTTCAGGGTGTATTTTTTCAGGTATCGCTCTGCTGGCACACGCAGCCTTGTTTCTGTTGTGAACATATAAATACAAAAGAGAGAATACTCTTCTGTTCAAGTTCCACCTCAACTTTTGAATCAATACTTGTGATTATTAAATCAGAATTTTAATTCTGTAGCAGGTTGCAATAAAAACAGTGCCTCAGAAAAATCAAAGGATACCTTTGTCCTGAAAACACTACCATAAAAAGGTATTTTCTGAAGTCTCCTACATTTTCTTTCCCTGTGTCAATACCCTGCACAGAACTGTAGGGCCAAGGAAGTCCTTTAGAGCTAAATCCACTAGAAATACCTGTAGGTATCACAATCATGTGCTTCCACTGTGACATTCAATTTTAAATACACTCTTGATTAAATAGAAAACCCTTCCCCAGTTTAAAAAACATCTCTGCTGACAGCCCAGGTCTGTTTTGATTTGCTCCCTGTAGATGTGGAGCTGCTACAGAACACTAAGTGGCAAGTGCAGAGCTGGATGTAAGTGACACCATCTCACACTTAAGTGCCGCCCTCGGCTGCAGCCAGAAATTGCACACACAAGCACTGCCATGATCACTCCAGGATAACAAGGATGTTAAAAAAAAAAAGCATTATTAGACGTTTATGCAAAGCAAGCACATAAACCGAGCCAAGAACTGGCCCAGAAAAAACACTCCCTAAAAGCTTTCCCGAGTTGAGGTCAACACCTCTGCAATATCTTAACTTTAATTCCTGTAAGGTACTCTGTTGGCCTTTATGGTTACAAACACAATCTTCTAAACACAAAAGATTAAAAGCTTGTTCTCCTGTATCACGGCAGGGCACATCCAGGAGAAGTTAATGGCCACAAAATTAAGAGAAAACTGCTGAGGGACAGAGAAATAACGAATGGATTTTTCTAAAGGACCGACTTAAAAACACCCATTTAATAGCAAAATGAAATCACTTCTCTGGCTTCTTGATTCAACAGTCTCCAACATACTTAATACCTTATACCAAAGTAAATCACATGGAATATAGAGCCTTTGGATGGTGGTATATTCCCATATAATATCAATTAAATCCAAAATGCATGTTTTCCCACGCACATCACCCAGGCGTCAGACACAGGGAACTCCACAAGGCACAGTACAAGGAGACTGATAAGATCTTGTTCATCTGGACCAGGGATGTTCATTTTGCCATTGTCCAAACTGGAGCATCCAGTGATCCACCCACACCACAGCTCGTGGTGGCTGTGGGGAAGTCTGGAATACGTATCTGAATTAACAGCCTCTTAAAAGCTTCACAACCTGGGAAGCTTGGAATAAATGTTGAAAATACAGTGTTGAATTCCATACCACATGCTGCACAGCAGATCTAGTCAAAGACAACTTCATTTAACGAAGTTTCATCATTTAGTAAAGTTAATTAATCAACTAATTTATCAAGAAGTATGGGTTTTACAAAGCATATGATACAGTCTGAGCATTAAGGCCAAAACCAAATTTAGTGGTCACCTCATCACCATGGCTTGAAATATTTTGGAGCACTTTCTGGAAGATCATCTCATACTTAAAAGGCTGATTTAAAGACAGGAAGTAATGACAGAAAGGAAAAGCAGCTTTTCACAACACAAGGAGGACTAATGAGTCTGTACTGTGTCCTGCTTTTCAAGAGAAGCACACAAATACTAAATGAGTGCAAAGTTTTAAGGCAATACAGAACTATTTAAGAGCGAAAACATAAATGCCGTTTGCTAAGAACTGCAGAAGGGTAACAGCAGATAAGACTAAAGGCAGGATAATAAGAGAGAAAGTAATAACCTCACCTATACAATGAGACCTTAATTAGCTACTGCAACTCGGAATTTTGAGACTGTTACAACTAATTCTCTTGGAACACCAACTCTGTACTCATTAAGAGCCCCAAGGAATTGAGAAGAAAACAACAAACACCAATGCTACAATTCTGGAAATCCAGAGCCCCCTGAGACATTCCATAGTGCTGGTGTCAAACACACCAGAAGGCAAGGCTAGAAGATGCACAAAAAAAGGTAACGAAGAACATCAGAGGCTGGAAATACCTCCATCCTAACGGAGATGGGTGTATAATCCAGTTTTACAGCGAGGTCAAGAAGACCCTCCCCAACCAATGCCCACTTCAGCACTGCACACACAGAGAGGCTGCAGGTTGGCTCCAGCACCTCCTGCACAACAACACGGGTTCCTTCTTGGAGCTGAACGGGGCCACCGTGGAAGAACATGATATCAAAACCAGCACAAAAAGGAAGAACAAGGAAAGGTTATTCACCAATTCTCCTACCAGGAGGAGCCCGAAAACACAAACTGCGCACCTTTTCACGCTGCACATAATGAACTGCAGACTCACAACCATGGGAAGTTGGGGATTCCGAAAGGATCAGACAAACAGCATTGAACAGGTCAAATCATTGGTTCCTGCACAGCCAAAGGACTGTGCTCTACTGCACTGATTCTTAGCCCCATTTCAGAAGCCTTCTGAGGTGACACACGGCACCACGTGTCCTGCTGATCTGACACATCATGGCAACTTTTACATTCCACACAATTTCAGATAGACCCGAAGCCACTCTTCTTGCAGCAATGCAGAACTCCCCAGCCCCCTCCACCACCCATCGCACCGGTATTTTCCTTTCAAATCTCACGGCTAAGGTGGAAACTCAGAAGCATTCATTGTACACATGGAAGTGGGTTTTGTTGTGCTGTCTGTCAGACACAAGTTTTTACAGACTTCTCCCTTTAGGGCAGACAATAAAGAAACCATACACTATTAGTCTTTGAAATCCAAAAACCACTGCTTGATACAGAGACCCCTCCAGGCTGACCACTGTAACCACTGTGACCCAGCTTTCTCTTCAGGACATCAATGCTGCTATTCCTCTACAAAAATGCCTTTGCTAATTGATAGGCAGTTGTTAGTTTGTTCTGTAATATTATCTATACTCACATTTGCATGTAAGAATCATCAAGACTAACGAAGCATTATTTTGATGTTATTATCTACGTAACAGCACAAAAAGGAAATTGATTTAAATAAAAGCTTGTTAAACTACATGATATTGCAATTTCTCAACAATCTAAGAATAGTTTCCAGTAAGATGCAACCACTGTTTGGAAACAAAGTAAAAATGTGAAAGATCAAATTTGAATATTGAAATAAAAAACCCTGGGTTTACTCTAAAAAGATACTGTACTTCTTACTGGATAATCATAAGAATTATAATTTATGTCAAGTTGTTTTTAGATGAAAATTGGACTTCAAGTACAAATAAAACCCACATTTTCATTTAACTTAGGCAACTAATATTCTTACCTTAAAAGCATATACAGAGAAAGCAGAAAAAAAGGAAGCAATATTTAGTTTTCCACAAGTAAGAACACGGAGTTAAACCAAGAAATATTAACTTCAGTTTAAAAAGTCAGGGGTTATTGTCAGCCTGTTCTTCCAGCTGTTAAGCTCCTGTCTTAGTTTTTGTACAAAGACTGGAAGAAGAGGGAATCTTTCCTGACTCTTCAGTTTCCCCTCATTATCTCTTTCTTACATAAGATGAACTGGCAAAAAAACCCCAAACCAAACAAACCAACTGTTGGACACACTCCCTGTACACTTGCAGCAAGGCTACAGTTATCTAGGACTGGCTTATTATCACAACAAACGGGACTCATGTACTTCAACAAGGCCACTTCTCCAATTACAGCAGTTTTAACTATGACAAGTGACAAAATACATGTTTGCATTTGCTAAGGAATAACTTTAAAATATAAGATTCGGCCACAACAAAAAGGGGAATTCAAAATTCAGTTCCCATTCCCCCCCCCAAAATCTATTAGAAAAGTTAAACAAATAACTTAAGACATAAAATAACCACTTGAAAAAGCAGACTTTTGCTCTTGGCCACTGGACTAAAAAGCCTTGCAGCTAAATTGATTAAGTCTTGTTTTGCAAATAAAAGAGAAAAAACTTCCCTGGAAGAGGGGAAGATTTTCCTATGCCTGTGCCCATGGACACATTAATTTAAAAGGAGTTGATTAGCTCAGTTCAATTGGCCAATTAGTGCTCTATATGTAACACTTCTGACTGAACCTGCACTTGCATTTTTTCTTAGGGCCATTAGTTTAACCCTCATGGTAACACTTCGGAGAGCAATGAGCAGAGTTAATCCTGGAAGGAATCACTGCCTTCTCTAATAATTTCCTTTTTAGGATGTGCATTCTGTGAGTTCTGCTGGCCCAGGTGCGAGAAAGCATCCCCTGTTCTCCCCCTGCCTGACTGCTCAGCATTCCCTACCTGGACGTTTCTTTTAGAATCTAATGACAGATACAGGAATTTACTTAAAAACACCACTCGAACAATTCTGTACTTACCACATAATGGGGCCATATCTGCAACTCGACATTCGGGAAAAATAAATACTAATATGAGAGTGACATACACCTGTCAGGCTTCTCCACCATTTCTCTGCACCACTTTGAAACAGCACAGCTTTTACAGCACCACATCCCCATTCTCAGAGCAAAGTCACTGGGCACTGAGGCCAATGCTGGCCTCCTTTCAAGAGAAGATGCTCTGATAAGAAAGATACTTATAAAAACCCACTCTAGTTTCACACAAGGCTTTGCACAATAATGGAGTTTCACAGTCCTTAGATTTAAAAATCTTCTTAGTTTTTTTTATGGTTTCAAGACAAATAACTTTCTTTTTTTAAACCAGAGGCCGTGGCTCCCCACGCAGAGAGCACAGAGCACATGCCTGAGCTGCAGATGTGCACATTACTACAGCTCCTGAGGAGGCAGGTATTCTAAATGTCTTTCCTTCAGTCAAGCAACAAAGAAAAAATATACCAGAGAAGGAAAAAAAAAAAATCTTCCATTTTTATATATTTTCCCAGGTCAGGAGATCAAGAAAGAGATAAGAAATGCAAGGGCAGCACTGACTCTGGTACAGAGAGGCAAGACACCCACAGAACTTCGAGCCATTTGTAATAAACGTGCACCCAGCATCGGAGGGGAAGTGCCCTCACTTCCTGACTTGATCGGGTTCTTCTGGAAACAATGACAAACCTGAAGGTGCTATTTATGGCTTTCTGTCTCCCAGCCCCAGGAGAAATAGTGACTACAGCCTCTAAAGACATCAAGATGAAGTTCACCTTCCCCAATCCACATGATATCCCCTTCAATATCACTGCTCCAGTCCCTTACATCCTTGGAAAAAAGATTAAGTGACAAACAGCAAAACCTTGCAGGGTTCCCCACCACCATCATTACTTTCAACCAATGACCCAATTCTGCAAGACAGAGCACATCTTGAGATATGCTGAGAGTCCTCCACTCCAATCAGCCAACATGGCAGAGGAGGTCACTCAGCCCTTAGAGAAAAAAAACCAATCCAAGACGTAGCTCTTCTCACTCATCAGCACTCTCAGAGAATCTCAAAGCTGCTTTAATAGCGGCATCATTTTCAGATAACATCACATTCCACTAATCTCCTCCCCAACTCATCTGTTTGAAGAAAGAGATCATTTCTGCAGCGAACAAGAGTGTCCTCAAGTGTAACAGCAAATAAACCAGTGTAAATGAAGTGCCACAGCAATATAAACAATGACCCTGAAAACCAGCGAGCTGCTGCTCGGGGTGACTCTGGGGACAATAATCACATTCCAAATGTCCACATCCACTGAACAAATCGCTCAGATCCCCTCTGCAGCCAGAAACTCCCCTGCACTGCAGGTGAGCCTTTACAACCTGTCCATGTGTCACATCCCCACGGGTGAAAAAACCCCAAACAAAACACGAGCGGCTCCCACACGCTTTAAGTCAAGGGGAAACTCCTCTTTGTGCATTATTTAGAAGAAGCTACATGTGCAGCACTTTCTATCACTTCAGGCTGCTGCTTCTTATTAAGAAAAAGGACGGCCTGGAAGAGCAGAAATCCCAGTATGAGAATCGGGTACCTACAGGGGAGATGGTTCTGCCACTGCAAACCCCACTGGAGTTCACTTCGGGCTCCAACATTATTGCTTACCTGGTCTTCTTCAAAAACAGGGCTCGTTGGATTAACTTGGAATGCCCGCACGGACACAGTTTCCTGCCTGTCCTCTCGTGACTTTTCCGCCAACACAACATGACTGAGGGGTGCGGGTCTCAAAGACACTCAGATCCTACAAGTGTTGCAATAGGACGCTTATTTTCATAGGGAAAATAAATCCGAACATCACCGTCTCCATTGACAGACGAACAGAGACACTGCAGAGAATCCAGGAGAGGTAAGGAAGGAAAAAGAGGAGGGGGAGGCAGAGGAAGAAAGAGACCTTGGGACACAGGCTCCCCTATTCCCGGGGCTCCCAGGCCTCCCTTATTTGCACAGTTCCCAGCGAAACGCTCCTCGCTGGTGTCTGCGGGTGAGAATCCAACACTCCCAAAACAAACAAAGCAGAAGCTGCCCCGAAGACTTTCCAGCTTCAAAGGTTTTTAAAGCATTCACATAGGACTCAGTAACTACTATGCAGCTTTACATTAGTTAAAATTCACTGATTTCCCAGCGATGGGGAGAGTTACCTGGAGAGCCCAACCAATATGCAGAATATCTTGTTCCAGCCTAAGCTCACACCCTCCTTCTCACAGGGGGACATTTAAAATATTCAAACATGTATTTCCCCTAAGAGAAGCCCTATTAAGAATGCAGAGTAGAAATCATGTTGTAATGCCTTAATTTTACAGACCAGTCTTTGCTAAGAACACTTTAAAAATACACTCTCACCCATAAGATAGGGGCAAAAGCATAATTATAACTATTATGAGGATGATGATGATAATTACTATTATTGTAATTATTATTATTCTCCTATTATCACCATAANTATCCTTAGAACCAGAACTATTTTAAAACCAAACGAGCACTAATTAACATCTCAATGGTTCTTTCATAGGCTTTATCAATATAAAGAAAACCAAGCAGTGGAAAGAATTACACACTGGTGTTAGAAAAATATATAATTACATCAAAAATATCATTACACTGATAAAGCTTTAAAAACAATAAGATATTAATATAAAATTAAGATAAATATTTACTCTCATTTTCAACTTTTGCTGAACTTGGAGAATAAAAAGTGCTAAATTTCCCTTTCAGGATCGCACACACTGACACAATGTTTGCCTTCAGGACAATTTCAACAAACATTTGAATCAAAACAAAACAATCAACACCCTTCCCCTTATTTTATCCTCTGACTTTTCAAGTAAGAAAGTAATCTTGAGAGAGGGGAAAAAAACCCCCCACAAACAACAAGCTAAAAGCTTTTAACACCACCCACATCAAGCTTAAACCAATGACCTAAAACCTGACGGCCAGTTCCCAAGAGCAGAGGGAAAGGAGCACAAAGTCAACTCCACTACCAGCAGCAACACTGACGCTCAAAGCTACCAAAAGAACGATGACACACAAAATCTGCTACTCATCGAGCAAGATGAGTCAGATGAACAGCACAAAGATGTCACAGCTCCAGAAAACATTGGTAACGTACACAGGCTACACCATTTTAAGTCAATGACCAATCTGCCAGACACAGAGATGCACGTTTAAAAGGTCAAGAAACCAAATCGGAAGACTATTCTGTAGCCTTAAGGCTGCTACGTTATTATAGGAACAATGGATGTGATGCAAGCCCTGTGTTTTTAGGCACTGGAAGTTCTCCCCCCAAAACGTCCCTTGCTAAACAACTCCCAGGTTTAAATTTCTCATGCACTTAAAGGACACTTTAGTGAATTTACCGTGAGTCATTTCACCGTCAGCGTGTTCATGTAATTAAGTTGCCACATGCCTCAAGTGCATCAGTTGTAGGACAATTACTTAAGTCAAGCCAGTGCAAAATGACTGTATTGATGTCTGCATCACTGCCTGATGATCATGCCATGGCCAAACTTAGCAAGTGGAAGCACGGCAATGATGTTAAAGTGATTTCCAAATACAGTGGATTCAAAAAGCAAGCATGACAGAAAGATTAAGGTCTACAGCTGTCACTGCTCTGCCATGAAACAACGAAAAAGCCCCTGTAAAGTGTTACCAAAACATACTGTGACAAATGGGTTTTTTTGCAATACTCATTAACATCTTCCCCATGAGACAGTGAAAGGGTTCCCAGAACGTAAAGATTACACCACACAAACTCCATCAGTCATTAACATGTCAGCTTACACTTAATCCACCCTTCTCCACGCAGCAATTGCTTAGGAGATTTGCCAGGTTTAAGAATCAGATAAGATAACTCAATACCGGCAAATTAACAGTAGAGAGGGGGGAAAAAAGGGCAAAGGAAAACCCATACAGATCAATAATCACAAAGATCTGCCACTGGTTCCCTGCTATCTGTCCTGCACTGCTGTCTCCTGCGGAGAACACGGGCGTGAAACAGGATCCTGAAGTCACACCAAACACTGGCAGAGCCATTCTCCCAACCCTTCCACGCTGCCTCTTAGCTCTGAGCCACAGAAAAGGGAGCGAGCTCTAGCAGTTTCACTTGGTTATCTGTCTTGTTGAGGAGAATCTTCCTCTTTTCCCACTAACGTGGGTTCTGGGAAGAACTAAATCTCATTCTCGTCCCTCAATCACGGCAACAATTCACAACCCAAACGCAAAAGAGGAAGTGGCTGAATGGAAGGCAGGAAGCCCACTAAGTCTCGTCCCTAGAGATGATCTTTTAGATAGACAGACAAACACTTTCTGACTCTTTTTTTTAAATTGTTAAGATCCATGTCATTAGCACCTACCACACAGGAAAAGCTATGTTTTGAGATAATTGATCTGTTTTCATCCCGACATTGATTTCCTTTGTCCCAACAGTTGGCTATTTTCAACCGGCAGCTCAGGAATCCATCCTGCCGGGCGCTGCAGACACTACAAGTTACAGCCCCTGCTCCTCCGAGAACGCCACTTAGTTGCCATTAACAACTTCTTCTCTTACAAATCAAAGGCATCTCACTTAGCTCACATCCATTGTAAACATTAAGTAAGTTGCAACAACCATCTCTGTAAACTTCCAGAGCGGGTGATCTTTTTGCCCAGCGGGAGCTCCGCACGGTGCGCCGCATCCCGCGCCTTAGGGAGGTGCTCGCTATGGTAACCGCCCGGGCCAGGCACGGCAGCCAGCTCCGGAGAAGGAGGCAAGGAACGGCAGAGAAACAAGCACGCTAGGCCTTTTCTTTCGCTGGAAAACCTCTCCCACCGCAATTCCGGCGGCAGAGCGGGTAAAACTGTCAGACGCGAAGGCTACCGCGTTAAAAATCACATCACAATGGCAACAAGTTTCTCCAAAGCGGATATAATTGTTCCGCCGGAGCACACATGCGGCTGCGAAACAGGCATCGCTGGCCTATTTCTGAATAAGCGAGGGCCTTGTGGAACTGCAACAGCGAGCGCAGTTAAAAATTCACAATGAACTGCCCGCGCCGTTTTGCCGCTCCTTTCATTATTTCCACTGCGAGGGGGCCGGCTGGAAGGG
>VWZG01006900.1:521857-562596 GCA_013396735.1 Grallaria varia
CAGCGAGCCGCGATGGTTTGTCTCCGGAGCAGAGAAGCACCAAGAAAACAGAGCGGCAGTGCCGGAGCGGCGCGCAGGAAGAACGCCTGGGACCGCGGACAGATCGTTCCCCCGCTCCGCACCGCGGGGACGAGCCGGGCTCCGCTCACTGCGCGGGGCCCGGCAGGATGCGCCCGGCAGGATGTGCCCGGCCGCGCACCCTCTCCCGCAGGAGAGATGTCGCTCTCCACGAGGACGAGAAAGCGCCGCTTCCCTCTGGCTCCAAGTGAAAAAGCGGCGGCGTTTCCCGCCGCCCTCGGGAGGGAGCAGAGCCCGGCCGGGACAGCGCCCGGCAGGAGCCGCCGCGGGGCTCGGCGCTGCCCGGGGCAGGGCCCGCATGGGCTGGAGCGCTCCTGCCCCGCCGTCCCGTTTGCCGCTGCGGCTGCCCCGCTCCCTTTTTCGTTCCCATTCCCGCTCCCGCCGAAGGGCGGGCGAGGCCCGGGCCATCCGCTAGAGGGGGGTCTGGCCATGCCGATCCGCCCGGCCCGGCCCGGCCCGCCGCAATTAACGAGTCCAATTAAACTGCAGCCGCACCGCCCAGCCGAGTCCCGAGTACAGCCCGTGTCGCCGAGTCCCCCAGGGCATCCCCGCGTCCGCCACCCCCTTCCCAAAGCACAGCCCCGGGGAAGCGGAGGACTTGCCCTCCGCAGTGCCCAAAGCAATGTGCGACAGGGGCCAAACAGCTAAAGGCGGGCGCCGCAAAGTTCTCCGCCCGCCGAGGGCAAGAAACGCGCCCTTTCAGAACGCTCGAGGGAAGGCAAAGAGCGGAAAGCAACGGGATCCGCCCCGGGACACACCTAAAGGCGCCGTTTGGCCGCCGCACACCGACTTTTGTGTCCTGTTAATCGCCTGTCGCAGCAGGACGGTTGTTCAGAGAACCTTCGCCTGGCCAGCTCCGTGACACGTTAACTCTGTGTCATCTCTGGTGATTTGGAGGTTAAAAAGGCACGCAAAGGAAGCGGAGTCTTTCTGGACTTTGGAGCGTGTTACCAAACCCCCCGAAACGCGAGGCTAACGCTCCGCGAAGACACATTTCGTCACGCGAGGGTTCGGGTTCCTTCTTTCACCTTCGCGGGAATGGCGCTACACAAGGCACCCAACACCGTTCTATGATCCACCCAGGAGGATGAACTGGAGAACTAAGCTGCATTCGGGCACTCTGCCTTCGGACAGCCAAGGTGCCTCCCTTCTATCTCCAAGGCTTTTCTAGCATCCACTCCTCTGAAACTGGAAACTTTCTAATTTTCAGTGTGAATGTATTCACCACTAATTTATAGCCATTTGTTCTTTACCGGTTTTGCCCTTCAAATTAAATAATTTTTCCTCTCTGATATTTACCTAAAATGTAATAGCAATTATAAATAGCAATGAGATCATCCTTTCTCAGTCTTTCTGCTTTGCTTGAAATCTTCTCTCCAAATAGGTTTTCCACTCTTCCAGTGTCCTCTACACCTTCTACCCTGTGTGCACTTGTTCTAAACAAGGTCTTAACAACTGCCTTGTACCATGATATTAATACCTCGCCGTTTACCGAAAATACTTCACTCGATGCATCCCAGAATACATTAGCATTTTTAAGACCACATTACAGTGGCATCATAGTTATCCTACAACCAATAATGCACCTGGATTCCTCCTCTTGTAATCTCACATTTGATGAACCTCTGAGCTTACTTGCAGTTATTCTAATTAATCTTTAAGTGCATGACTTCTTGCTGTTATATTCCAACCCATTTCTGGTACTCCAGGCATCAATTGTGCTAGAGCAGTTTAAGACACTATGCCTTAACAAAGCGCCTCTTGTCCTATTTTTAAGATAATTTACCATCCAGCCTGCTCAAAGGTTTCCCCTTTTCCTCTGTGCAATCTGTCCACACCTTTGGCCCCATCAGGAAGGTGGCTAATGCTGTTCCCATAAAACAGCCTGAGCTCCTGAGCTTCTGTGAAAATTCCTGGCTCTGGGCTACCCACAAATTTCCCAGTATGTCCCATTTCTTCAAACCAAGCTACCAGTGGCAACACACTAATCTCCAAGAACCACGATGGTTCTCGACAACCTCCTACTATATTTTAGAACTAGTTTGTGTTTTGCTGCAGACCATGGTAGGCCATTTCTGCGACAAAATTAAACTGGAATGCATAATAAGCCGCATGTATTTTAGGATCATCAGTCTCCTAATAATTAAAAACTTATTTTCCTTGTTGACATGAAGTGATTAAAGATGGATTCTGAATTTTCCCTAAAGCCTCAGTACTTGAACCAGTAAGTCACAGATACTGTTAGCATCACACCACCTTTTTCTTCTGTTGTTCCCTCATATTAAAGAAAACCTTTTTGGACGCTTAAGTGTTCAGGCTGGGTGAACAGTGTTAGAAAATCATACCTGGGCTTTAAGTGTCAGTCAGTCTCCCTAAGCAGAGTTTTCTGCTTCTTTCAGTGAAACGCTTGCCTTTGTTTTGCTAAATTCATTAGAACCACACTCCTATCGACTGCAAGTGCCAAGAAGTCCCTCTGCCTGCACTGAACTTTTTCATGCCCAGACAGCAGGCTCAAGCTGCACATCCCTGCCCTGGGAACAGGACTGGGGAGCGTTTGCAGTTCTGTGCCTGTGCTCAAATATAACTCACAAAGCACAGCATTCCTCTTCAGTGAAGTGGCATCATTCAGGTACAGAAATATTGCAAGTGTCTGCGGGAGCAAAACATTGAGGTGATTGCTTTGGGTTACAGATACATTAGTTTAAATTAGTTCCAGGTTGGTTAAAACTTTTTGTCCCTGCTTCTAGAGCAGAGCAAAGGTTGTGAGAGTAGAGCTAACCTAGACATACGAGTAACATATATTGGTCTTACTGGAATTATTATTTGTGTATTCTGTAAGGCATCCAAGAGTGCTTCTGAAATCCTTGGACCCCTTCTGGCCCTTGTCTGCAACTCAACTCCTTAACGGGGCAAACTTGGTATTTGTGGAGGAAACAGGGGCTGCAGGGCAAACCAACACGGCCCAAATGGGAGCTGAGACCAAGCCAAGTCCGTTCTGACTCTCCACAGGGAGCTTGACACAGCATTTGAACTCATTAAGTTTTCCATAACTATAGGCACTTTCTCAGCAAATGCTGCTGGTGCTTAGCTGTTAGCTTAGAACTGTGTGTCTTCTTCCAAAATATACAGTATTTTACTACAGTGTTAAAGAACGTTTGCCAAAGACTTTTTAACCTTCAGTGCTCTCTGTTCCCATGGGCAACAATGCCCAGCTCGTACTTCTGGGATGATAACCAGAGACATACACTGAAGTATCTGCAGTTGCCATTTCTGTGGCCAGTGAATCAGACTAACTCTAACCCAGAAAATAACCTCCTGCGGGTGACTAAGTGGCATCCCTGCACTTCTGCTTTGCTCTTCCTGTTTTCAGACTTTGGTTAGCCTGAAAATTATGTCCGTTTTAAAGCTGGGGAAAGGCTCAGCTGACAGCCTTGTGAAAGACAATCTGCTAATCCTCAAAGGAACCATAACACAGACACGAGGGAAGAGCCACTCGAACCCTTCCCTTTGTGTCGCAGAAGTGTGCCGAGGGCACACAAGGTAAGTGCAATTCAGACCATCCAGCTCCTTCAGTGACCTTGTTAATGACGCTCCCACCGTTAGCATCAGGTGCCAGATGTCTTGGTACCCTGTTGTGTGGACACTGGGGATGTTAATAGTTATTGAAGCCACACTTCCCCTTGTTTCAAATATTCAAAGGTATTTCATTGGCAGGTAGATATGCTCGAGCAGGTTCAGCTTAGTATGGAGGGAAGAAAGAGATCCAAGTGGTTTGCTCCATACCTTCCCTTCCTCTATTGCCTGCTTTCTTGTTTCAAGACTCCAGACTTGGCACAAGAAAGCTTCAGGGCCCATGTGACTCCCTTTTCAGTCATTTTGGAGTAAGTGACAAAAAAATTGGCTACAGGGCCTTTAGCTGGATGTTCAGCTGGCAGCAGCAGCAGCAGAAGGCATCTGTGCACTGGTCCCGACAGAGTGGGACATCCACCTTCTCTCCTCTTCAGCTTCTGGACATGGTCTTTTATGCTTGAATGTTTTCCACCTGCATTTTTGCTTCTTTCTCATTTCTCCTGACTGCTGTACACCCAATTTTTATTGTATTTATTGTACCTCGCTTGGGTTGTTTGGTTTGTTTTACACTACAGATTAATTCCCAGCATTGTAAAAAAAACATTCATGGAAGAAACCTGACTTTTACCAGCCATGATGCTGTTCACTTTACAGGTGTATTTTTCCCTTGCCCTTTGTTTAGTCTATTTAGATCCAGATCCAATACTCTCAGAATAAAAAGTGAAACCGAGGGAAAGCAAGTATGGTCACAAAATGGGGGAGAGTTGAGTATGTAAATACTCCATAAAGAAGATACTGTGAGAATTAGAATATTTATCTTTAGAGAAAAGCAAAGCCCCTCTGATCATATGATGTTAACTTTGCTCTTTTATGGTTCTGCTCTTGACGTTTCTCTCTACCTACTTTCCAGCTCCTCGTACAACTCAACACCCGCACACGATGGTTCCTGTCAACCTCCAGTGATGAAGGACCCTTGGCTTTGGTCAGGCCACACCCTTGCTGGTGTTCACTTCCAGACTTCACTGCCAATATTGTCAGTATTTGACTGTGACCTTGCAATGATCAGCAAGTATTTGCAGGAGGAGATAAGGGAATGTTTGGGGGTTGTTTTATTTTAATGAGCTATAGAGGGAAAAGAAAGGCAGACAACATGCTTTTTAGTGATAAAGTTTAGATACCACAATGAGATTGTGCAAAACCAGTATTACAGTTTACCTAAGTAAAAAAACCCCATTCATTTGTTTCAATTTACAGGCAAAGTGATTTTCCCCCTACCCCCCACCCCAGATTAGAAATATTTATGTATTTTGGAAAATCCTGGTCAGTCCAAGCAGAGAAACCATATTAGGAAGACTGATTATAAACAGCAGTGGAGCAGCCCATCTTGTTTCATTATGCAAGCCAAATGAAACACAGAAACTAAACCAAGAGCGGGAAAACAACTAAGACTTAAAACTGTGTTGGGAATACTCCAAAGACTCATTAACAGATGAAAAAGTATGATTATCTTATTAGGAGTACTACCACCCATACAGAAGCTCTGATCAAAACAATAATTAAACCACCAATAACAATCTTCCTGCATCATTAAATACTTTTGTACAAATAAATTAACTCTGCCAGCCAGAAACATCAAATGGAGATAATTTACCTCAACCAGCTAATAGGTCCAAATACTCTGAAAGCCTCTTGCATTCTTACCTGGGAATGTGCTATTGTTCTTCTTCCAAAAAAAGCTTTAAATAAATGATTTGACAGCATTTCTATAGATCTCTGTGTTTATATCACCACTGATGAATCAATGAACCATGTGGCTTGAGATAACAACCTGTCCCTCTGCCAGTGGTGAAAACTGATTCTCTTCCAGCTAGCACGTGCAGCTGGGCAGGAATAGGTTTTTTTTTGGAGCAAAGTAAATGGACACTCAAGTGCAATTGTTGATACACAGAACCTGGCAACAAATCAATATTGACTTTAAATAACCAATTGATGCCATTACTATTAAATACTCATGAATCTTGTTAAAATCCCATAGCAGGATGTCCTGAAGTGGCACAGCCTGTTTCATTCCTTCTTGGTTTGTGGGTTTATCGAATTTGGGGCTTTAAGACTCCTGTTATTGGTGAGTGTCAGTTTCTAGCTGTTCTCTTTTATTGGCTGCCTTTGAAATACCTCCTGAGCTCTTATAACTTCACTTCAATTCCATTTTTTTTGGAAAAAAAAATGTGTCTAAGAGGGGTGCAGGTCTGAGGTTGGCATGTGTGTGTTACTGCCTTGACTTTACAGAGGCAACCACTACCATTATCATCTGGGTTTGAAATCCCAATGACAAATCAGGGGCAGATTTACTGAGCCTTTATTTATGCTCCTTTTAGCATGGTAAAGAAGGGTAAACAGACATTTTGGCAGATCATTCAAAACTGCATTCTTGACCTACATATATAGCAGTGCTTATGTATATATCATCTTGCAGTATAATTATCAAAAATTTAAGGGGAGGACTAAGAAAATTGCCTAGATTCCTGAGGCCAAAATCAAAATTTAGACACAGAAATACAACACAGAAACCAGGAGACGAAATTGCTACAAAGCAAAACTCACCTTCCCAGATGCACCGCCAAGGATGGGTCAGGGCTGAGATACATCAGCGAGGCAGCCCTTGTAGGAACTTCAGCCACTGCAGCCCGTGCTGGACCTGCTCAGGGGAGAGCAGAGCAGCACAGTCTCCCAGGGGTGTTACTGCAGGACCTTCTGCTGGCAGAAAGCCCAGAAGAGTGTAAAATTACTGCTTCGAAATAGACCAGAACCAAGGAGCCTGATGTTACTGTGATGGCTTAATACGCATTTTCAGGAGTGTCCCACAAGACAAGTTCAGCCTGCTCATGGAAGGGAAAACCCTTTGGAAGAACTGCAGAGGAAGGGAGCTTTGTTTTCTCTCGTGCTAGACTCTACACCATCTTTGACTAGCTACTGTTTTCGCCTTCATCTGTGAACATATTAAGCAGCTGAACAGGTTTACATGTTTATTCATTTTCTCCCTTAATTTAAGAGGAAGTTGTATGACAAATCTCACTGTACAGCCTCAGGGAAAAACACAGGCTGTGTCCCATGACAGATGAAGGGACCAGCACAGCCAGGAGCACCTGCATTGTGCCTGGGCTCTCTAGGAAATGCCACCTCATTTTTGGAACACTTGTCATGTGCATAACAAAGCGAGAATCAGACTTCTTGCTCATTGGTATAACAAAATTATTGCTACCCCGTCAAAAAGCAGGGCAGTCCCTTGAAGTGCCACTGAACACTTCACTGTTTTGGAGCTTATTTCATCTTCTTGTGTGTCATTTGTTGGAAACTGCCTCTGAGGAGAAGACAGTAAACCAGGAGGACCAGTCTGATCCATTCTAACAAACCCAATATTCCTAAATCATGCTCTTTACTTTCCCAAACTGACTTACCTCCCGGTTTCCCCTTCGTGCCTAGAAAGATTTATTGTTTTTATTCAACCTGAAAATCTGCTGGCATTAGATATATTAGGATACCCACAGGTGGTTCTTTTGTCATCCTATCACTGCAGTGGGAGGATAGCAAAATAAATCAATAAAAACAATGTCTTGGCTGATGCTTGGGGAAACCAATCTGTGGTTGAACACACAGCTCAGCACCAGACTGTCCTGTGAGCAGGCAGCATGAGGCACCGTGGCTTCAAACCACTGGAGAGCTCAAATAAGGATTCAGGCGTTTAATTAACAGTTTCCCACCACTAAGGTTTCTATCTAATTCATTGCCCTCTTTAAAATAATGGTTTCTTATAATTTTTCTTCTTTTTTTTTTTTTTTTCCAGATAAACAGTCGAGTGAGGGTTACTTTTCCACAAGGTCATGTTTTCTTTCTTTGGCTTGAACACATCTGTAACAAGAGCCTGATACAGTATAAAGCTGATTCTCAGTTGCCACTATCGGACGTTTGTTTTCAAAGACTACCTGCAAATCATGTCAGTGCTGCCTTCTGCACTCCCTCCATTTTATTTCCTATTGAGACTGAACATGAAGAGCTATGGTCTATTTAGAACATCGTGGTTGTTGCAGCAAAAAAACCAACCAAAAAACCAAAACAAACCACAAAAACCAACCACAAAAACAAACCTAAACCCAAAGCTATTTCCCAAAGTGCAATTTCTTAGGAACAGTGTAATTTTTTTCTCTTTATAAAAGAAATAAGTATGAGCATTCTGAGTTTTCAGTTATCCTCCCAGGTCTGAGAAGACATGAGGAGGAGCAAAGCAGGTATGGAAAGAAAAGCAGTTGATTAGTAAATCCATTTATGCTTTGTTAAGGAAGCATCATATAAACTGCTGGGGTGAAGCGAAACATAAGAGAAACAAGGAGCAATTTTTCCCATGAGACACAGTGGACATTGGCAAGCACAGGCACAGCAGAGCAGCCTCTGGTGGAACTTGTGTCCCAAGAACCACACAGTTCCAGGGCGCACAGGCACAGCAGAGCAGCCTCTGGTGGAACTTGTGTCCCAAGAACCACACAGTTCCAGGGCACACAGGGCAAAGGGGCGCTGGGGTGGGGGAAGGCATTCCCCACCCTGCACAAACATGGCTCCGAACCTGAGCTAACCCGAGCAGGAATGCAGCAATGTCTGTCAGGACCCAGCTCTCTGTGCTCTCAGAAGAACTGTGCTTTGTCCTACTTTTGCCATGGCTTTCATACTTGAAGCCATGAATAACTGAAAACTCATAAAGCCATAACTGAGACCATTTAATAATTGAAGCCATCGAAGGACCTCTAATGGGAAGCATAGCTTTGTTTTTTGGTGTCCTATTAAGGGAAGACTGGCACGGTGTGTGTTGCAGATCTGATTGATAAATCTCCATTTTTTATCTTGAATACAGCGTGCAAGTGCAGACCCAAAAAAGTGAAATACAGGAGGAGCAAACAACGGCTATTTCCTACAGGCTGCCATGCCTACTATACAGAATATTTTTAACCTTGTCAGTCAAATATAGGAGCTCTTCAGTGGACGCAGTCACACAATAGAAAGGGGCCTCCTGTTTTTCAGAGCTTTTAGGTTTAAATTCCCCGTTCTGCAGAGCCAGGTGTTCCACGTTCCTGTTGCAGAAAGGCAGCTCTGCATCTCTCTGACGAGGAATGCATTTGTTAATTATTTAAAAAAAAAAAAACCAAAAAAAACGAAAAAAAAACCACCCCAAACCAAACGCTAGGGTGAACAAACATTTAGCTAAATAGCTAAAACACGCATAAGGTGCCCCACGCAATTGTCAGCACCATCGGCTGCAGCGCAAGATGCTCGCGCGGCAAGAAGAGCCGCGCCAGCTGTTGGGCACGAAGCCTGCGCTGCGTTCCCGCTGGGGCCGCCTTGTTTTAACCCGGGGGCCGCCGCGCAGAGACCCTGCGGGGCACAAACCCCCTCCCCGCGCCCATCGGAGCCCCTGCCAGCGCCGGAGCCTTCGCGCCTCGCTGAGTCCCACCGGAACGGCCGGGAAGCCCTTCGGTGGGAACGGGAGCCGAGGCTCGGGCAGCTCATCTGTGCGGAACAGTCAATGCAATTATGCAACTACTGTTGCGAAGCAAGAAAAAGACATTACTCTTTTTGGGTTTTTTGCCATTCGCTGTTTGCCGCAGCAAGAAAGAGCGCGGGGCGGTGGTGAGGGGGTTGCTCCCCAAAACGACTCAGCTGACTTTGGTTTGCTTTTTTACGTCCCCCGTACAGCCCAATTTGTTTTGTTTCGGGTTTTTTTCTGTTCCAAAGCCGGCCAGCAGAGGGTGCCAAAGGGCCGGGAGGGAGCGCAGCCGGGCGCCCCGCTCCGCCCGTCCCCTGCGCGCCCCGCGGAGCGCCCCGCGGGTGCGTTACCGCCTCCGGCCGCGCCGCCGCCTCCAGCGCGCTACAGACCCTCTGCCTTTGGTTACTGCGAGCCGGGCTGTTCTCCCTCTGATGTGCAACCGGCCCTCAACGTTTTCTCGGGAATCTGAAGGCGGGTTTTGTTATCGGGATGTCGCAGAGAGGACTCGCTGAATTAAAAGCAAGCACTTGATGGTACAGAGCGGAGCGTAAACCCTCCCGCACCTTTCACACGTGCTACAGATCGGACACAGGCGCTGATGAACTGAATCTGCTTAACTTGGCATTGCTCGTACACAGCTTTTCGCTTCGGACAAGGAGACATGAGAATAAAACATCGGCAGCTCTGAAATCCCATTCTCATCCTACAGCGAGTTATGAAATGAAGTGGTATTATATTAGCAGGCATTTCTTCCTGTTCTAATAAAAAGATACACATTCGACATTTTCTGCAAACACTGCTCATGGGAATGAGATGGAAATTATTCCTTGAGTAGTAACTAGTTACAATAGCTTCTAAACGAGCTTAAAAATTATTCTGACTGTATTTAGGAGCCAAATCCCGAAGCCCCTGTTGTATCCTGATTCTTGTTTTTTGCTGGAGTCAAAACCAGCCGCACTTGGTGCAAACAACATTTCTTTTTCTCGCCAGTCCCTGTCCCGAGGAGGAGCACTGTCAGATGGCCGGTTCTACTGCTCATATACCTGCTACACATAATCACTGTCCCATTATTTCTACACAGGAATGGGATCCATCATTCCAAACTCAAAACTGTGCAGATAACAATTGATAATTTGTAAACAGTTATTCGCTTTGAATGAGTTATGTCGGCTCTGTTTACTTAATCCAGCTATTTGTCAGCTTTATCAGTCACTTATCAACAGAAGCAGAAAGCAGAGCACACATTACCCATTCATCATCTCCCCTGTCTCTGGAACACGCACGATATATATTGCACATGCCACAGCACAGGGGAAATAGCTCCCAGTATAACCCAGCCAGCAGAACTGAGTGCAATAGTTACTTCCTCAATGCCAAAAACTCGTGGGGTGCTTCACAGGGGGGTAACGTTCTCATTTGGCCCCAACACTTAGACCTAACAAATGAAGTTATTGGAAATGCATGGCTGGTATGGGCAGGAGGGTGGGCAGAGGGAGCCCCCAACACCCGGGTGTTGCAACAGCGTGGGAGGGTATTTTAGGAACGTGGAAAAGTGCAGAGGATGCCATCAGGAGGCCCTGTGGTCCCTCGGGCTGCAAGGACATACAACATTTAATTGCAACACAACACAAATACTTGCACCACACAAAGATGCTTTTGTCACACAAAGGTGCTCTGGTCACAGTTTCAGTCACACCAAAATTATTGTGTTCCTTAACCGAAAAGGACTTAGTGGAAAGCCAAGGTTAGAAAATCACCAATTCTGCCCTTCTCCAGCAGTAAGCAGTTCACTGCTGGAAGGAAAAAAGACACGCCCCACCAGCCGTACACAAACCAAGGGCATCGAGCTCAGCACAATGAGTCCACCAGGAAAGAGGCACTGGCATTCTTTTAAATAAAGAGTAACCTTTTAAATAAAGTCTGGCAGGGAGATGGAGACTTCGAAGAGCCTTAAATAAATAAGCCCTTTCTACTGGCTCTTTACAAGGAAGGTAGAAAGCTGTTGTAAGGATTTCAGGTGTAATACGTCAGGAAAAGATTTTTGCTTGGAAAAAACCTCATGAGAACATGATTTTTAAAAGCTATTGTTTTGTAGTTCCCACAAATTCACTATTACATGTCATTTAAATACTTGCTGCTGCTTATTCCCCCCATCCAAGATGTTCCTTTGTTTCTTCTTTTGACTTGGGGAGAACAGTTGTGCGTGTTACTGCTGTGAATTGCAATTTCTCTTCCGAGGGAAAACTTGTGCTATTTTTCAATCCAAGAATCCATATGGCCTTTTTAAGGTGAAAAAAATGAGAGCTTACAAATAATTCAATAGTGTCTCAAAATTTAGATAAATCACTCAAAAATGAGGTAGTGACAGTGCAGAAGCTGACAAGCTGAATTGGCTCTGCTGGTCTTTCACCAGTAGCCCCGCAGTGAATAGGAAAAGGGATGGTCTTGCAAATCTCCCTGGGGTAACTCTCTTTCAGGTAGCCAGAACTTCCTAAAAACGACGCTCTTCAGGACACTCCCAAGGTGGAACAATGTTAAAAAATGTTAAAATCCACAGTTAATGTGGCCGTGCAGTCACTGATGCTGAGCTCAGTTCAGACACTTGTGAATTCTGCAGTGTAGATGAGCCCTTTGGAGAGCTTAATAGGTTAAGAGAATCCATTACTTTTTGCTGATTTATTTTATAATGGCTCATTTACATGCACTAAGAAACGGTATTTTTATACCAGTAGAAAGGCACAGATTGCCTCTTTGCAGGAGTACAGGTTTTCAATTTTAGACAAGATCTTTAAAAAATTGACAGTGTTATGAACTTCCAAGAAGCTTCTCAAAGTCACTTAGGTTTTTAAAATCTATTACGGGTATTTTTTCCTTCCTATTCCAAAGGTTTATATTTTTGCACTCATGGTACTAACAAATCCTCTTATATATGTAGAGCAATATGAAAAATAGGGCACTAATGTTTTAAAGTCTCTGAAACATTCCTCAAATTGACTGTAAAATGTGGCATTTCTACAATACACGACTGTTTGGCAGGATATAAAAGCTTACTGGTTCTCATTTGGGTGATTTGCATAACTTGTTCATGGCATCATTTGTAAATATTATGCCTGTTCCAAGCTGCCACTGATAAAAAGAACAAGATCCCTTTTGCCAAAGCACATCGCACTATAGATGAGAACAAAACCCGTCCTGTCAAAAGAGAGGGAAGCTGTACAAAGCCAGTTCAAATTTTACACTGCATTAATCTCAGAAATCACTTTTGATGTCTGTTAGAGAACATAAAAGTGACCAAAAAACCAAATTTCCTTTCCCTGTGCAAAGTGGCTCCACGGGGAATGGACGAGCCAAGGAGCCGTGGCTGTGCCCGAGGAGCCACCAGCTGTGACACCAGCACCCAGAGAGCCCCTTTGGCTGGGCACTGGGGCCAGGCTGGGCTCTTCTGCCTGCCCAGGCTCACTGAGAGGTGAGGAAGGTGCAGAGGGCAGTCCTGCTTCCCGCAGGCAGGTGACAATTCAGCCTTCTCACTGACCTGCGCTGGCTCTTGGAGACCAACAAAACCAAGCCACTGCAACAAAGCTATTTCACCCACAGAGGCTGAACACAGAGGTGAAACAAAGCAAACTCCCCAAGAGTTAATGTAGAGCACTGAGATGCAGGCTTCGTGTTTTCTTTGCTTCGAGAGTGTAGTGCTTGACCAGAGATAGAAGCCGGGTGTTGAGAGCTGGTTAAATAAGGGATAATGTCCAACACAGAAGATGCTTATAAACCACAGAATATGTATACTAAGCCGAAAAAGGAGATAGCACAAGTAAAGAAGGAATGCATTTAGACAAATAGATCCCAAAACCAGATATTTAGCAAAATAAAGTAGGAATGCAAAAGAGATAAGGTGCAGAATGAAGGTCTGAGCACGGAAGTCTTGCCCAGTTCGCTAGCATGGATCAGCAGAACAAGGAAAGTTGAAAAGTCAAGCCGAGGAAGATGAGATAGAAACGACCCCTCGAGGCCGAAGTAACCGGAACGACCACTGAAAAGACACCTCAATAAGTGACTCTGCCTCAGTCTCCGCCTGGACTCTGCCTAAACTCTGCCTAATATGAATATTACAATTCAATGTAGCCATCTTATGAATATGCATATAAAATGATGCAATCTCTTTTTGAAACTGTATAAATATTGTAACCCTGCATTAAGGAATTTGGAGCTCTTTGGCCAGCGCGAGCTCCCCAACGTTGCTACAATAAACACCTCCTGCTTAAAGACTAAAAACTGGTCTCTGAGCAGTTTTATTGTGCCTTTTTGGCATCAGAGGGAAAGTTCATTTATTTGGCAAGGCAGGGCAGCTTCCACATGATTGTTTTAGAATGTGATTTAATATTCATGACCATCCTGGGAGGTGGCAATTTTGACTTGGAAAGGTCCCCCAAGCGATGCTCCATTTCGTGGGATGAAGGCTGTGATGAAGGTGATGCTGCCTGTCTTTAGAGGCTCTGCCACAGTCACCAAGTAGAGGGATGTCTGGAAAGTATATTGTTTGTTCGCCTTCACCGTCAAGAACATTGTGGCTGTTTCGTGCCCCCCCTGATTAAAATGCTCTAATGAAGATTTTTGTCTCTCTGTTGAGAGCTTTTTTAGTGGGAAGGAAGAAGAGCAACCAGGACGCGGAGGGGAACCACATCTACCCTGGAGTTTCAAACTCACTCTATTGGCAGCTGTGCCAACATCCCTGGGCTAATTTTTATGCAAGCAGTTGGATTGGCCGCTGTAAACTTTTAGTTAATTGGGCAGGCCCTGAGAGATGCTGCGACCCGTGGCTGTGAAGGCAACGCTCTCACAAGGGACCATTTGCACAGGATCTGCAGCAGAGCTCGGGATTGACTCGGAGCTGCCGGGCAGGGAGGACAACACAGGGCCCAGCCCCACCAAACCCAACAGCTGCCTTAACTTAACTTTTGGCTGTGACTTCTGAAATCACTGACATTTAATGGCTTGCTTTGGATAGTGCCTTTCCCCCTCCCCTTGGAGTTTTTTACTTTAATTTAACAAACTACCAAAGAATGGCTTTTTTTTTTTTTTTTTCAATCAGACCTTAAACTAGGAAAAAAAAAATAAAGATTTTAAGCCAGCAGACAAAGCAAAGGAATCCCCAGAGAAAGTGCCTGGTGTTATTTCCTGTGGTGAATCTTTGCCTGCCAGGTTGAATTGGGACAAGAAGCAGAAAAGAAAGTTAGAATTTGTCTGCATCATGAAAGACAGAAAAAAAAAGGGGTAGGTGACTAATTATAAGGTGATACATATCCTGTTGTTTTAGTATAGAGATGTCAGTAATAACCTCAGGTATAGGAGTATTTTTAAAATTACAGTGCTGGCACTTTTGTAGATATAGCAAATTAAAAGTATTATGGACTGTGTTCTTCCCATCTCAATTGTAACAAGGTTCAAAGACACATTCAAGCCATCAAAACCACAGTGTTTTACCAAAGCAAGATACTTCTAGGAAGTAACATAATATTACATACACCCTTCTTATTTGCTGCAAAGCAAGATTAACTCAGGCAATGAATTTGTAGCAAGGAGAGGAGTACAAAGTTACTGATTTTTGAAAGTACTCTGACTATCTGGGCAAAAACATGAGGAATGATGGAAAAAATCTACTTTTTAAATAAGTGTTCTAATCACTAATGCTACATTGTAGTGTAGAAGCTGCAATTAACTTTTCAACGAGGTTCTTGCAGCTCTGTATGGGTGATTTTAGGCTGAGCAAAGCTTTTCTTTAAAAGCTGTGGAAAAGATGATGTTTGGGTTGTGACAGTATGAAATAAGGAAAGATAAGCATTTGTATTTTAGAATTTGCTCTGGATTCAAGTTCCCGATCCACTTCAAAGAGGAAACTGAACCCTGGAGTTTTACCTTAAATACCAGCAGTTGGTTACTCAGGAGGCTGATCCAGCTCTGCAGGTTTAATTAGAATTGGATCCAAGAAATTATTCTTCAAAATCTTCACACAAACACTTCGCTTTGATGAGTCCATATTCTTAATGAAAGATCAGGGTATAAAAATTCTTCTGAATAACTTTTCTCTGGATTAGACAAATAAATGTACTTCATGATCCCTACTTAATTACTTAATTAGAGCAATTTCTGGAAAGAAAGCCCTGGAAAGATTAATCCCTGACAGCCAAGCTCCTGTGTGGTGCAAAGGCTGAACGGGCTGCGCTTTGGCCACCACAAAATGCTTTGGTTACTCACAGGGCTTGGCTGGAAACGTGGCAAAGCTAAAGAGGGCAAAGCCAACTGAAGTTGTTGGTGCCCTAGACTGGCTGACAGCTCATAACATCTACCAAATAAACAGTCGGATGCCGCAGAAATGAAGGGGAGACTATTAAATACAATCAGAAAAAAATCGGGAGCTCGTGGTGCTCAGAAGGTATTGTAGCTGCATACAGACCTGTCCTGAAAAACCCCAAAATGTGACTCCCCGTCCAGTTCCTTCCCAGCAAAACTTGATCCGAACTGGCAGCTGGGAGCGGACACATCCCAGTTTGCTCGGGGCTGCCGCCCTTACTGGGTGACCACGACAGGAAACACCAGGCTGGCCAGGTGGCACAAGGGATGAGATGACAGTGGCTCCAGCTCAAAGTCCCAGTCCTGCTTCTGGAAAAGATTTCAAGCACCTTGAGTCATTCCCAAGGATCAGGGGAGGACCTTTGGTTTGACTGAACCTCCCCGCACAGCAGGGTTTAAGTAAGAAGGCAGCGGCTGGGAATCAATAGAGGGGAGTGGCAGCAGGAGGAAGATAAACATAAATTGCACCAGTGATGTGCAGACAGTGAAGTGCACGTGTGAATCCCCTGCCACGACACAAACCCAGGAGCAATTACCATGCTGGGCAAGGAAAACCAAAAATACCATGGCACAAGAGGTCCGAGAATCTACCAGATGCTCCAGTGAGGATTTCTTTAAGGAGTCCCTCCCTTTAACCTCATTCTTTCCGAACACAGAATGGGATCTGGTTATTTAAACTCCGCTGCTCAGAATAGAGCCCTAAATTAAGGGAGGAGAAGGAGGTGCAGCATCGCAGCTGATGCTGTCCCATCTTCAATCAGCTGCAAACGCCGCATCCCTGTAACGAGGGACCACCTGAACTGGGGAGCTGTGCTGGGGATGAAAGGAGGGGGACTCATCCTCTGAGCAAGACTCAAATCCCCTGCAGGTCTGTCATGACAGAGCAGCTCAAAGCCCTGGGCAGAACGTTCTGTTGAAGAACCACACAACCTGATTTTTTTTTTTTTAAGCTCTTTCTTATCATCCAAATAGTTTGAAACAACAAAAGAAACTATAAACATGTGAAAACCAGACTGGAAGGTCTGGTATCAGTAGAGCAATAGTTGCTACCCTGGCAGTTACAAGGTTACAGGTTGTATTTTTATTATATCTGATTTTTCTGTTCTTAAAGGGCTGACCACAGAATAAACTTTGACACAGCCAAAATTGGATGGTACTAATGAAGCACCCAAGAGGACAACACGCTGTTCCTCTGTGAGAGCAGCAAATGATTGGTAATTAAATAGCTGTTGGTGGGGGGTGCCTGATGTATTTTTATTAACTTTTTATATCTATTGCAAACCCGCTTCTGAGTGACCAGCTCGGGTAGGTTGCATGGCATTTGAAGCTGAATTTCCTGAGTTGAAAGCCTGATAACCTGGCAGAGCACAGGACTGGAAGTGCTTCAACCTGCCCACTTTCTCGTGGCGGTGCACAATTAATTTCTGATCTGCAAGGGCTGACTGACATTTACAGGCGGCGCAGACACCTGCTCTAGAGCAGGGATTTCTTTCTGTTTCTATAAAGTGCAATACACAGTTCAGCTAATATCAGATAAATAAGGTCTAGAGAAAAGGGTGCAGCTGCTTAGTGGTCTCAAGCTTTTTTTCTCTTTGATTGCAGAAAATGAATGTACGCAGTACAAATAAGGTTTGGCTTGGGGAATTTCTCACGTGAGAGTGTCGTGTAGTACAGATGAGTTTTACAGATAAATGCCATAATATCTGACACTGAAAACCAGAGATTAGCTGGGCCCCACCTGAAGGATGCACAGTTAAGGAGAGAACATTTTTTTTAAAAATCTTGTATTCCAGTTCTGTTTTATTACTGCTTAGCAGAAGGCATAAAATGGTCCAAGAGAACAAAATGGGCACACCCTGTTTTAAAAGACTCCAAGTTGTTAAGCAACCTGATTTTGAGGGAAGATTGCAGAAGACAGACTGCCTTTTAGAGGAAAATACCAAATATTAACACCACAGCAAGTAAGAAGAGATTTTGATTATTTGCCAAATATCCTCCCCAGGAATCACAGAATGGTCTGGGTTGGAAGGGACCTTAAATACCTCCCAGTTCTGCCCCCCTTGCCATGGGCAGGGACACCTTTCACTAAACCAGGTTGTTGAAGCAACAAATCTTATTGCACTCACAGTAACATGTGATGAATCAGGACTTGGAATCCCTACAGGGACATGACCAGATGCACAGGTAAGGGTGACACGCATCAGGAATCCCTTGAACACTGTGGCAAGTCTTGAGGGCTTTATTAGAGGTGCTGAAGGGAATATTCAGCTCATGGTCCTTGGGACAAATGCTCTGCAGATATCCTGCTTTATCAACAAAGAGGAAAAAACACCGAGCACCTTAAATTCAGGTTTTGTCAGTGCTTCTCCCAGGAACGCCGGGCTGGGTTTGTCATTTCTCCTGAAGCAGGACACAGTGTCCTTGGGTGTGGATGTTCCCGTGGATGGAAGGGGTGGCTTTGTCCAGGTCCTTCTGCTGGAGGGACTGCTCCCAACGAGTGGTCAGCTCTTCAGGAAGCACCTCATACACAGCACATCGCACTGTGCAACTCAATAATCTACTGTTCAGCTACTAAGCTGCCACATTTTCAACAAATCCTTGGAGGAATGTTGAAATCCTATCAAAACAACTGCCTTATCACTCCTTGGACATTTTCTGCTGTGCAGGAGTGCAGAGGGCATGTCTTATACCCAAAATAAGATCAGACATTCCCTTTGTCTGACAGCCAGCTGTGGTTAATGGGATTCTAATTTAATCAGAGTACAGAACGGGGCAGATGTAACACTGATAAATGATAACAGGGATCAACAGGCAAGAGTAGAGCAGGTAGGGGTTGCCACGGATAGTGGCAACTGCAGGGGGAGCTACAAGTGTCCAAAAAGGACTTTACATACAGCAGAGGGGCAGTCCCACAGCATAACAAGTTGAAGAATGCCTGGGTTTTAAAACTGCCCTGAATTTTCTTATGCATTGTGCTCTGTCCAGTCCTACCTGAACAGTCACATCATTTTTCAAAGATGGTTGAGTTGTTTCAAACGGCTCTACAAGTGCACTTACTTCTTTTAAAGCAGGCTAAGCTGCAAACACACAGAAGAGAGAAAACATGGTGAGGAGACCAGAATGCATCCAAAGCCTTATTTTTTGCTTCCCAGTTACTGTTTGCTCACTGAACATTAATTACTCCTGCTTTCAAGGCTTGCTGTGTGGACACCTCCTCCATGTGCCTCTGAAGGCAGCCCAAGATGCTCCGTAAGAGTTCTTTCCACCATGTAACCCCTCTCCTGGAACTAATGCTTCAGGAGGACAACTAGGACAAGCTGGAAGAAGATCTCTGCCATCCTTGGGCCTCCTTGTCACAGGAGGTTGTAAATGGAAGTGTATGGGAATCCCAAACTTGCCGGACAGATGAATGGAAGGAAGGCTCTTCCAAACAGGAACAGCCACTGGTTTAGGAATTGTGTTGCCAGAGACTGAAGACTGGGATGTATTTTGGGTAGCACCACTGCGTGCTTGCCCTGTAAATGTGTCTATGCCTGACTCGCTGTTTTATTGTCCTCTGCAGTGACGGTGAATGTCCCTGTGCAGAGAACTGGGTGCTTTACAGCAAACACCTGCACGTGTTTCCCTCGCAGGGATTGTCAGCCGAGTCAGCTGCACAAACTAACCCCGCCAAAGAGCACAGCAAGCTGAGTGCCGGGTGGGCACCTGAGAGCTTCGGCGCTGCTGGGACATTCAGGGGGGGTCTCTGACTGTCAGACAGCAGCAGGGCACCTTTAATGTATGTAAATAGGCTTTTTACAGTGAGTAACGCTGCCTGATTTTCCAGATTGCTAGCACTGTCCTCCATGAAACTTGGAGGACACACTCACAAAATCCGTGATTAGGGGAGGGGGCAGTACTGCTGGTGAGTAACTCTGGTGATGCTCTTAAGCTTGGGAAGCAAAGAACAGATATCCCTGATTCTTAGCAAGGTCGATGGTGTGTATTGTCAGATGCAGACAGAAATAGTCCATGGTATTGCTGTGTTTCAACAGCTTTAGTCAGAACACACAAAATTAAGTAAAAGCCTAAAGAACGCTACCATAAGGGACAAAAGAAAATAGTCCTAACAATAAAACTGATATTACTTACAGGATAATGCAAGTGATCCAAGCCAGAATTTCTCTTAAAAGAAATGTTTAAATATCAAATATTGCCAAGACACTTGTGCTGAGAGCTACCATGAGAATAAGAAAACATTCAAACTCCCACATCTCTAACGTAATTTATTCTAATCTGGTAACACAATCTTCAACCATCTTAAGCATGTGCTGTGTGACTTCACAGGGCAGAGCTGAATTTCACAGATGTTGGAATTATGTTATCTTGGAGGCCATCCTGTATGGTCACTTCCCTTCAATTTCAAGTTGGTAAAAAATGGATGTGTAGAAGAAACTTCCCTGCAACAGTTCAGATATTTGAATGGACGGGGCAGTTTCAGTTAGCAGTGTGTGAAGAAGGCAGCTTTAGAAAATTAATGCTGTGAGCATTAGCCAAAACAGGCTTTGGACCTTCTTTCAACACTCCATTCATCTTTCTTAATCTATTTGATATTTTATTCATGATTTGAGTTCAGCTACAATGCTTAACTAAATTGGTACATTGCTAACAGACCTTTTAAAAATCCTCATGAAATCTTTTTCACAAGGTGGTATGATGAAAAATGTTATTTGAGAAATAGCTATTTTATAAACATTGGGAAAGCTACTTAATAACTGCAAAACAGACTCAAATGTAATAACACACTCTGATTGTCACCAGATAAAAACACTTTTTGGTTGGCTGAATGTGCCAGGCAAGGCACACACTGCAAGAAACTTGGTCGGGGTGCCCTTTGTGACCACGGTACTGCAGAGGCTGTGATGGGACAGGTCTACTTCTGTCATTACCACCCTGTGTACTCTTCCATGACTAGTGACAACAGGGCCACGTTCTAAGAGCACCAAAACTATCCCCTTCAGGATATCTTTCTCTTCAAATAAATGATGGTCAACATTGCCTAAAATTCAAGCTGGGCCGTATCACGGTAGAGGGTGGCATTTCTGGTTTGAGGATCTCCCATCTCTGCAGAAGACATTCACTGGGCAGTATTGTGGGATGGCAGAGCTGGAGGACCACCAAAGTAGTCCCCAGGGCAGAAGGGCCCACTAGAAACACCCTGTGACAGGCAGGTCACCCATTTCTGCTGCACAAGAGGAGCCCAGAGCCCCGCTCTCCCCAGAGAGACACTGAAACACAGAGCCTTCAAAAAAGGTCATGCTGAGACACATCACTCCATGGAAAGGAACCTCAGACTGAGTATGGTGCTGGAGCAGGTCCAGAGAAGACCAACAAGGCTGGGGAAGGGACTGGAACACAAGTCCTATGGGGAGAGGCTGAGGGAGCTGGGGGTGTTTAGTCTGGAGAAGAGGAGGCTCAGAGGTGACCTCATCACTCTCTACAACCACCTGAAGGGAGGTTATAGCCAGGTGGGGGTTGGTCTCTTCTCCCAGGCACTCAGCAATAGGACAAGGGGGCATGGGTTTAAGCTCTGCCAGGGGAAATTTAAGTTGGATATTAGAAAGAAATTCTTTCCAGAGAGAGTAATCAGGCATTGGAATGGCCTGCCCCGAGAGGGGGTGGATTCACCGTCCCTGGAGGTTTTTAAACTGAGATTGGATGTGGCACTGAGTGCCATGATCTAGTAAACTGACTGGAGTTGAACCAAGGGCTGGACTTGTTGATCTCTGAGGTCTTTTCCAACCCCATCAATTCTATGATTCTATGAATCTATGAATCAAAACTTTGCTTCATAAGTCCAAAGCCTGGTCTAGCCTTCAAAACTGGCCCTGTTCTTCTCCCCATTGAACAGGGAATGTGCTGGTCCCAAGGAAGGAGTTTAACAGAGTCCTCCAAACAGCTCTGCCAGCACTCAGAGTGATGGGCTTTGCCTGCACAACTACGTGTGAAGAAAGAAATATTTGTGTTCTGACAGACAGTGCCAGCTCCGTGCTCAGGAGCAATCCAGGCACTGGGATGTACCAGGAAAGGGACAGGAACATCCAAAACGCACCCGCCTCTTGAGGACTGTGAGCTGTTCTGGTCACCATCCCTCCCAGAAAGGATGTCCTGGGAGGGGAGAGGACAAGAGGATGGGCAATAATCACAGTTATGGAGTGGCTTCTGGTTGTTAAATGACTAAAGGAACAAGGACTGCCAATGTGGGGAAGAGAAGGCTGCGGGGGTTTCGTCCCCCAGTGCACAGCTCAGCTGTGCCAGAGGCTAAACGGGATATGAGTTCAAACACAATGAGGCAAATTAACAGGGAAAAAAAATCACTAAGCAAATATAGACACAGATACCATCTCTGAGTCAGGAAAGCAGAGCTGCAGCTACCTGGGCATGGGGAGAATGTCTCTGATGCTTCTATTCCCCCTACGGACCCCACTGTCAGTCTCCAGTCCTGGACAGGCTTTGTTTTACCTGTTCTATCTTGGTTTATGTCCCACCTGCAGCCTTTCTGCAGAAAGCTCCACGATCCCATGCTAAAATACACCTTTATCCAGTTGCTTTACACTCGGGGAGCCTCAGAACAACCAACCACTGGTGGGGGAAACCTCCCCCAGGCCCTTCAGCTGTCCATCAAAATGCAGATCGTCATCAAACCCAGAAAGAACCCAGAGCCACTCCAGGGGCCAGGCTGGGGCGTGCGGCGCATTGCCCAGGACAGGCTGGCAGGGGCAAAGACCTGCTGTGCCCGACAGAGCCTGGCATCACAGCCCCTGGCAGAGCCCAGCCAGGCTCAGGAAGCTGCAGCGGACGGGCTGGCCGTCTGAATGTCTCCTCCCAATTTGTACAGCAAACCTGCAGCTCCTCTGGTAGCCATGGAAACTGAGGTACCGGCGCACAATGGAACACACGTATGAGCGCCGCGGCCACCGCCGAGCACACGTCGCTCAGCACCTCTCGGCAGCAAGGGCAAAAAGGATGTCTGTGCACCCGCTGCTTGGCTGTGGCCGCTGAGTCTACACCAGCAGCTCTTCTGCTGGGGCCAGGGGGGAGGACACCTGCTGGAAGGCAAGGCCGGTGTCAAAGAACACAACCTTGTCCACTCCAGAAGGAAAAAAACAAGGGATGGATGGGAAGAAATGGTCCCTGGTGAGCTGTACAAAAAAAGATGGAAATCTGCCTCATTTCATTGCCCTTCACATTGCTAAAAATCTCCATACCCAGGAAAATTTGCTGTTTGATGGTTTCTCAGCCAGTGAACTACAGAAGTCAGCAGAGCCTTCTCACTTGGAGTGACAAGCAAAGAATGTGCCCCCGCGGGACAATTTTCTTGTGAAAGAAATGTCTAGAAGGTGGTGAGAGACCCTCATTCAATGTACAGCATAAAGCTGTAAAGAACTGCAAACTAGGGAGGCTCACCCTGTACAATATTTTAATAAAACAAACAGTATTTCCTTCAGACAAGTTCTCTGTAGATCACTGGCTTTGTTTAAGCACTGCTATTGAGGTTTGTGTTATGCTCCTGCCCAGACCCATCGGGTGTGTTGGTCTCAGTGGGATCTGCTGCTGAAGGTGTTAAAATCACACAGATCACTGGCCAAAGGCTGCTGACCCTTGGGACTGGAGGCACACCTGAAAATGGATATGGTGGCTTCTCAGGGTGCCTTACACAAGGAACTTCAGCTGTACAGCCTGGGTAAGAATCTCTACAGAGGGAACAAACACTGACAACCCTACAAACAAGTTGGAGTAAAGCAAAAACACCCCAAACCATATTGTTTAAATACTGAAAGCGACCATGTACAGGAAAGTGACAGGAGGGCTTTGAAACAGGCCAAGGCACAAATATTCCTTATAATCTGCAGCAGTTGCTTGGCTTGCACCTGTAGGCAATCTGACATAACAAGGCATCTAAGAGAGAGGGGACACAGCTCTAAATGCTGAGCCCAGGATGCCTGAGCAGAGATGAACAGGCACCCCAGTGAAACTCTGAAACACAGCAATGCTGGTGTCTTCACAATTGAAGAGGTTCTGAACATTCCTCTGGTGGAAGTAAGAGCTGAATGCAGTGAGAGGGATGCCAGGTCCTTGGCAGGGGAACTCCTGCATTATAACACCTAATTAGGGACTCCCAAGTTCACCTTTTTAATGGGCACAAGCACCGGTCCCTTCTTAAATCCTAAAGATCACAACATAGCACTAAGGCAGACCTGCCAAAAGGAACTGCTACATGCTCAGTATTCGTTTGTATCTTTGGAAAGGCAAGATCTCTGCCACCACTGCCTGCCCAGGAAATCCAAATCCTGCAGTCTGGATGTGACATTTCCTCCACCAGTGTCACTGCCCTCCGTATCTCTTCTCTCTAGCCAGCATGTATTTATGTATTAACTGTACCTACATCTGGCCATGATGTGTCGACTGATCAGAACCAGTTCCATCCCGTGTTTTTTTGTACTTTGGGCTCAGGAGTGAGTTCCCAGGTGCCTTACAGGGTGTCAGCCTCCCCAGGTGCCCGATACCTGCAGCTCAAGGGCACAGGCACTGTGTAATTTGAGGTGCCAGGGCTGCAGACACTACAGCTCTGGGACTGGTTGGTCTCTCCAGCTCAGCTGCGCGTAGCAAACCCAGCCAGGGGTAGCCTGGCCGGTTGGTTGGTGACTGACTGAGGAGTCATTCCACAGCCTTGCAGAAGTGCTCAGTCTGGGCACCAAGAACAAGGAGGGAACACATGCCTGAAATACCAAAGAATTTGACATGGGACCTCTAAGTCACCACAGACTCCTCCAAGTGACTTTATTTCCATCAACATTACTATCCCTAAACAATTTGCAATTTCAGAAGTAAGCAAAGATTCAAGTTTATAAACAGAGCTGAGATGTCACTTATCTTCTAAATTCTGGTCACTTTACTTCAACCTTTCTTCCTCTCAACACTCACTTAGCTGAGCTTTTATGTCCCTGAGCACAATACTCGCAATATGTGGAGGGTTGAAGATTGGCCCATTTGCCCAGAAGCACTTTGCCCACCAGACCCTGATTCCTGCCTGGCATTTCCAGAGACGCATAATATCAAATAACCACACAGAGGAGCAGAGCTTTGCCACAGGTTACAAAGAAATGACACGGAAATTGGATGAGCCAAACTCACAGCTCTGCCAAAGGAACAGGGCTCCAAAGGAAGAACTACAGTAAATATTCACTGGTGTTTAAGGAAGAAAAATAGGGGTTTAGTTCACTGGTCTAAGCAGAAGAGCAGAGGCAAGAATCAGAGGTTAATTCTGCTCTGAACTTGGAAGTCACAGAAGGAAAAGGGATCATGGATCCCTTGTTAATCTTCTCCTTTACAGCTACAGTGCTGTGTGACTGTAGCAGGAGGGATGTGCTTATGGATAGCCAGGTTAGGCATCCTAAGGACTGCTCGGAAGAGCAGTGGTGGGAGGGAATTACATGAAAACAAGCTCCTAATTGCTATCCCTTTTCTGTTGAGGATCATGCAGCACTCACGAGCAAATTAGAGTTCAGATTTTAGCAAATCCACAGCCCCATTGCAACAGTCCCATAATTTCTAAAGGGGAAAAATAATTTCCAGTTAATAACTCAGTTGCATTTTGCCTATGAAGTGCATAAAGATCACTGTGCTCAAATTATTCCTGGTCAATTAAACTTCGCAAGTTTGACTTTACAAGCTATGAATATTTGAAATTTGAGCCGCTGCTCAGGGGTGATATTGATTCTCTTCTCTCCCTGGTTGAGTGCACAAGCTTGTCTACGAACACTCATATTTAACAACTGAAAAGTCAGCTCTTACAAATACACAGGTGTAACTGAAATGTGTTTCCTTCATAAAATTTGGCTACTGAAATTCAATTACAGAAGTTAGGGCTCAAGTTGGTTTTATTTTTGTGTTACAGAAGCACCCAGAGTCAAGTCCAGCCAAGGTTAAGGGGCTCTGGGTACTACTGAAGCAGTCTGTGTCTTGCCAATAAATGTCCTAAAGCCACATAAACTTTTCAGAAATGGCAATACACTTATACACAGTAGAAATTGAAGAAATTTGGGGTAGTTGCATTTCTTCATATATTTTATGGCTACTGAATAGTCACACCACAATTTTGCATGCCTTGGGAGACCAATAAATCCCAGTATGTGACACAAACTCTTCACAAAAGTCTGTTACACGGTGTTCAATAGTAATTCAAGCCCCTGCTTAAGCAGTGTCAGCCCTCGGCCACGACAGCAATATTTTGTTATTGTAGGTAACCAGTCAGGCATTTGAAAGAGAAAATAGGAGCTCCAATGGACTGCAGTTGACCGAACGGTGATATTCAGTGAACTGTGACCACTGTGACATTAAGTGTGTTCTTTTGCAGTGAGGCTGCAAGAGTGAGAAGCAGATTCAGCCATGAGAAAAGAACCACAGAATCACAGAATCACCTGGGTTGGAAGAGACCTCCAAGATCATCAGGTCCAACCCTTGAGATAAGAAATTTAGAGCAGTACCTGGCTGCAGAGGGAGGAGATCTCCTGGGCTTGTGGCCAGCAGGTTGGAACTGCAGCATCCATCTCTTGAACACGCTGTCTCGGCTGAAGGCAGGAGGCTTGGAGGGTCCCTCCTGGGTTTTGTGGCAGAAGGGTGACCCTCTGGGCACCCGTCCCACAACTTCAGGCTGCAGGTGCACGCGCAGCCAGGAGCTGTGAGCTCCACAGCAGCCTAGAAAAGAGCAACAAGGCTGGTGAAGGGACTGGAATACAAGTCCTATGGGGAGAGGCTGAGGGAGCTGGGAGTGTTTAGTCTGGAGAAGAGGAGGCTCAGAGGTGACCTCATCACTCTCTACAACCACCTGAAGGGAGGTTATAGCCANACAGACTGGAATAGGACCAAGGGTTGGACTTGATGATCTTGGAGGTCTTTTCCAACCCAATCAATTCTATGATTCTATGAATCTATGGTGTTGCTCCATTTTTGTCAGGACTGTGGTGTTTCTCAGGCTGGAATTTTCTGTATTTGGAGCCAAATTCTGCAAATGAAATTATTTACAATGGGAGGGTCAGGTCTAGCCATGCACAGTATTTCTTAGGTAGGATGGTCTCAGTAACCTGAGTAACACCCCCTGCCCTGAGGATACACCCAAACATCTGGGAAGCACTTCATGGGAGCAAAGCCAGAGCCCCTTTGCTTCCAGCTCTTATTAAACCCCAGAGAATGTCACACTGGCAGACGCTGAACTCTCCCTTTGAAACACTCTCAAGGAGGTAACACAGCAGAAACATTGTGTTCCTCTTGCTTTCTCTCAAAAGAAAACCTGTCTCTGCAGAGAAGAGACCAGGGAGAAAAAAAACCAAGCCACTTACACTTTATTTCTTACTTTCAACTCCTACTTCATTTCTTCCAATCTCAGGGCAGCACCTCCCAGTCAGATGTATGCCACAGCTTCCCAGTCACCTGGTTTTCACCTCGTTTGGGCAGTGCCCAAGTCCAAGACAGACCCTGCAGAAGGGCATTCCTGCTGCAGTTCTGCTCTGCTGCTCCCCAGTGCAGAGCTGCCATCGGGCTGTTTGTATTAAATTCACCCCAGAGCCAAAACTCTTCTGCCCTTTCAAAGTTATTGCCTTCCAATAGCTTAATAAAAGAAACATCTGGCAACCTTTAGGAGTTTAGATATGTCCTGTTTGATTTACTGCATGTAGGGAAGAGGAACAGGACTGAAATAATATGGAAGAATGGGAAAAAACACAGGGATTAAACCTGAGAACTGCAAAGCCCTGCTATTAACACCATGTCTGAGCAGCTCTGGTGGCTCTGGGATAAACGAGATTAACATAAATGTTGCACTTATTAGCATCTCCTGTCTCTTTTTCTCCAGATTACAGAGGCCATCAGTGCTCACCACGCCCTGGTCGATACGCAAAAATATAAAGCAGCTCTTTCACTGTACAAAATCATCCACATGCATTTAATGTTCCATGCAAATTGCTGGATCCTGGCCCCTGTAGTGATTAAGGAAAACAAGTTTATGGGAATGGTGCCTCTGTTGGATGAGAAACCAGCTCAGAAGTGCTCCCTGCACCTGTTCCGGAGGGCAGGGACTCCAGACAGCACAGAGAGCTGCAAAGGAGATTTCTGCAGGAAAATGAAACCTGGGCTTGTTGGGGAACCGGGTTAGGAAACCCTGGGCCATACAATGCTGGGTGTGCACACACACCTGTGCTGGAAATACAGGCTCAGCTTCAAAGGCAGAGTGCTGCAGTTAGTGACATCTTCAATCTTCTATCGTTTTTCCCTAAATCCACTTCTTTTTCACATTCATTCAGCCCTGCAGTCACTGCACGCTCTGAAAGCTCATAAAATCTTGCACAGGTTCCCAGAAAATGTCTTGGTGAGGTTTTTCTCTCCTCTGTCCTGATACTGCAGGTGCCCAACTCTCAAACATTTTCCCTCCTTGGTCTGGGAATTGCGAGGTTGCCCTCCCAACTGCTTCATTCTTTCTTGCTTATCTTTTGGTTTCCCGCTTGAACGAGGTACTTTTGCACATTCCAATGCAAGGACTAAAGGTAGGAAAGGTCCTTATACTTGAGTATTAAGGAGTACCCTGGGGCACAGCCTGCAGTGCAGCCACTGCTCAGACAGGGCCAGGTGCCACCACAACGCCCCAGCTCCACACCCCAGCAGGAAAACACCTCGCTCAGAGCATCCCAGTTACCTTCACACCTTGGAGGACTCTTTTTTTCCCCCTCTTTAATCCAAGTACAGCTGCAGCCTTCTAACCTGCACCATAGCAGGTTGTGGTATTCACAGCCATCGGTGATAAAATATCCCCGAGCTTTTTTTCCTAATTCATAAGCAGGGTTTTTTGGCTAATGTGAGGAACAAACGAGCTGCTCATGTATATTCCCAGAAATCCAACAGCAGAGCTTTGGGAAACGTCTGTGCAACAATAACGTTGACAGTGATGCCTTAAAGGACTGAGGAAAAAAAAACTCCAGGCAAATTTAGTAGGAGATAAGACAAAGAGAGCAGAAGCTTTAATAAGCCTCCAGGCCCCAGGAATACCTATCCACGCATGTGTCCTCTGACCCTGGTTCCATGATTTTATAATAATGTCCATCCAATCCCATTCTGCCACCCCCCTCAGTCCTGCCCCGTTCCTCCTCCGGCACACCCCACTGGGAATTGAGTCTGGGGGTTTGGGACCCCTCTTTCAACTCCTCCATCTTCCTCGCAGCACATCAGGTCTTTGGAGGTCTTCCAAAGTCCTAGATTTGGAGGTCCTTCTGTTCATGTTCTTATCTTCTGGTGCAGGCCTCATGGTGTCTTTCTGCAATTCTACCTTGAAATGAAGACTAAACAGCTACTGGAATTTTGAGGGGTTGATATAGGATGGAGTTGGTATGTGTAAACATTAAGCTACTGAGCTACATTAAATCTACAACTTCTAAAATCTACAAAATTCAAAAATCAGAAGCCCTGAGGCATCAACAGGAACAGTGGCTTTGCTGTGTTAATGAGCTGTTCTGACGTGGGGCAGAGAGGAAGTCCAGAGAAAGCGTGACGTGGCATGAGCTAAGTAAAACTCATATCTCTTGGAAATTGAAACCACATTATATTTTTATACAAGCAGTAATTAACTTCTGGTACTTTCATTTTCAAATCCTGAGTTTGAAACCCCAATGGGCCCAATTTTGAAGCGCCAAGCAACCGACCATAGAAAAATCACTGTATTATGTCACAGGTTGGGAACTTCAGTCAACAGATACTTTGGAGAAGCTAATCAATAAAGCTATACCAACCTCTAGACCAAGAAGACATTATTCTAGCCAACAGATCAAGTTACAGCTTTCTTATGATGAAGAGTCAGGACTTTTATCCAAGTGTGACATGAAAAGAGAGATTCCCTGTCACTGAAGGAAAGGGGCTGAGATGTTGTTACACTGGGACGAGTCCAAGAGGAACTCCTAACAAATTCACCAAATAAACTTCAGCCAGAGACTAAAAATGAAACAGGAGATGTGGCAGCTGGTGGTGCTCATGGAGTAACATGGTCCTATTTACCTTTTCTCCCACTGAAAGGAAGTATCCAACAATTTAAAACAAGAGGGCTTCAGGCAATGGATTTGGAAACTTCTTAGAATAATCTATTTAATACAGGAGATACAGAAGAATTCTTTCCAAACTGGGGTTTGACATTTACACTAGACAAGCACAATATCTCTAGTAATACTAGAGAGTTTGGAGATACAAGAGCTGTTAATGTTTCCATCTCAGTACACAAGCTTGTCATCAACTGGGGATAAAGAAATCACATCACACTTAATTAAACAAATTAGGAAAAGGGTACAAGTGTAAAAAGAAAGGGGAAGGGGGCAGGGATTGAATCATTCTTCTTTTCCCTGAGTCCATCCATCACTGGTTCCAGTTAGCAACAAAAAAATCAAATTAGTTGCACCACTGGTCTGTTCAGACCTGACAATTTCTGTATTTCTAGTTTAAATTAGAGTAGAATCAATGGAAGTTTTACAAAGATAAGTTAAAGGCAAAGCTTACAAGGCACAGCGCTCAATGTGCCTGGCAAGACAAGGTTTAGCCTTGCAGGAGTCATTAAGGTTAATGCAATCTATACTGATGTGACGGGGAGATGCTCTGTTTCCATTAGCTCAGAAAGCAGCTCTGATTCACTGTGGTTAGGGCTAATTGACAGTTTCCAAATCACACCCTAGTAATTGTTTACAGTTGTAGAAAGGGAGTATATTGTTTTCACCGCTGGTTTACTTGATACGTTTATCCACTTAATCCCTCTCACTTAATTTTCTTTGATAGGTGGAAGTAAGAAATAATTTAATTCTAGTATCTTTTGACATTCACTTGTCAGCTAGGTTTGTTTCTCAAGCAGGAATTCAGGTCAGGGGAAGAGCTGGAACACAACTGCCTCTTCCTTTTGCCAAGCTTACCCAGGACATTTGGAAGTACAGCCCAAGCTGGGGCAGCTCTCTGTGCAGAGCAGGAGAAACCCTTTCAACAGACCTTTGGAAAGCTGGCACAGGCTGGCACATCCAGGGCTGGTTATTTAAGTGCTCTGCTCCACAGAGGTTTGCTAATGTGGCCTGGAGATCCTGCAGACAGAACTTGGTTGATGAGAGGTTGCCTCCTAAGGGGGGGTCTTTTCCAGGGGCTTTCATAGGTACACACAGCACATGCTTAATGAAGCACATTTTCTGCAGTGTTCACAGCCAGGACCAATGATGAGATAATTACAAAAATAAAAGGAAAGAAAGGAAAGGAGGAAAAGAATCTATTTATACATTAATAGCCCACATCACCTGGGTGACAGGGAAATAAGACTGAGACAATATAGCAAGGCCGTGGTGGATACACGAACGTCACTAACACAGAAGGGAACTGCAAAAAATATATAGGAGTTATTTTCTATGAAGCCAAATATATTTATTTAACTAGTATAAAATCCACTGAAATATAACGAATTCTGCGTAAACTAAATAAAAACAAGCATGTAATAAGCTCCCTGAGTGAACCTGACTGTTCCATGGTATGCAGAACTGACCATACTGATACTTGATGTGGCTCACATTCTGCTGCCAAGCAGTGCTGTGATGCTTTAGGATGGATAAACATGTGGACGACCACACCTCCTTATTTCCTCGGTGTGTTTTATAAACTCCAGCACTAACTCAGGCAGCCTCAGCTACTGAGGCTTGCACCCACCTGCTGAATCAGGTATTTCATGCTGCAATAAATCCCATCCAGAGTCAGCTGTTTCTAAATTGAAAAACAAAGGGGTAAAAACCAAGTGCACACGGTCAGGTCTGGGAGGTACCACCCTAAACGTGCAGGGTGAGACACTAAGGAAACAATAACGTGTCAGGTACTGGAAGGCAAAAGATGAACACAGCACCAGGGCCCAGACACTGAATCCTATGAGTTGCTGAAGAAGGTGATTATTCTGGGGGAAGATACTGCATATCACAGACTCAACTGTACAAACCCAGTCATCCCAGAGGGGCTTTCAGTAGCACTCGTGATGGCAGTGAAGTAGTTAAGAGAACCAGAGCTGAAGAGCAAAGTTTTTTCTGCTTCTAAATCTGTGAGTTAAGGTGTTTGTTTGCACAAGAGGTCTCTGAAGCATCTGTACACACTTCCTCCAGCTACTGCTTTATGAATTCTACAATTTTCTCTCCACATGAGGCTGCAGACCTCTGTAATTCACTGTCTTTCCCTACATGTGCGAGTTCAGCAACTTCTCCTTTCAGAGGCAGTGATGGAGTTTGTTGGGGAAACTCAGCACAGAATTGTTTCTTCCAAACACAGGCATTTCCAGCCTCTGTTTTAAAGCAGTGGTGAACATGGTGTCAGATGCAAATCATTTCAAGACTCCACTGAACGAATATCTTGTGGCCACATTCCCAGAGCTGCAGGGTCCCAGACTGTACCTGTTCCTCACCAAGGCTGTCTTTTAACACTGGGTTGTTTGTCTGCTGTTTTAGGATCCCTGAATCAATGAATTTTTCAGGAGGCTGCAATGTATGAAACACCCACTCAGTTTTTTGGTCCAGGGCTGACAATAACTTCCTTCCTCTGGCTCTGGCTCTCATATAGTCTTTTCTTTGAGTCACATAGCAAAGAACACGGTGACTGATTCGTCCTTTGCCTCTCCCACCACACCACATCTCTTGGCTGGGATTGCTCAGTCCTACATTATTACGCTGTATTGACCAGGTACTTCATATTGTCAGGTTGCTTTTTTCTCTCCAAAGTCATGTTGTTATGCAAAGAAAACATTTGTTTTCCCTTCCCTAACACATTTTCCTTCCTGGTCCCATTTGGTTAATTGAATACTGCTGATTTTACTTGCAGCTGTTTTCAGAATGTGAAAATATCTGATATCTGTCAGCAAAACTCCAGCTGGTGTCACAGTTTGGTCTGGTTGACATGGTGGTGTTTGGTCATAGGTTGGACTTGATCTCAGAGGTCTTTCCCAACCTAATTTATTCCATGATTTCTGTGAGATATTATCAATCAGTGCCGTTCTCTGCCTTCCTAAGGTTCCAGGTAAAAGCTACACATTTACAGAAGCTTTTGGGATCTTTGATACCATCCCACACTGAAATACAGCCATCAGGTGGTAATTAGACCTGTCAATAATTGCTGGAGCTGAGTGAACTGGGAGGATGTAAACAGGGGCTTGGAACCACCTGCCCTGTCACAGCAAAGGAACAGATAGAGGTGTTGGCTCTGAAGGGGCAGGGGCAACTTGAATGTCCTCATTTGAGATGAAAACACAGTTCCAAACAGTGATGTACCGTGATCTGAACCACAGCTCGGAGGTAAATATGCAAAATTTGATTAAAATTTAAAAACTGCCTGGACTCTGCACCTTTACAGGGATGGTTGTGTCAGGGGTTAAACAAACCTACTGGCAAAGCAAAGAGCTGCAGACTTTCACACTGCTTTGCCAGCTACTCAGTGGTTTGCTGGAGCCGTCCAACACCCAGACACAAGCAAGGGAGGAACAGTTCAGGCTTTGCAAGGTTCATCATGTTCTCCCCCGATGAATTCCATCTCTCAGGCAGCAGATTTGTTAATGCTGTGTTGCTCAACACATACGTGAGATCTGCAGTGGCTGCTGGAGCTGAGCTGAGCTTTTCAGCAGCTCATCCTCCTCCCAGACCATGGTAGAACTTTCCAAGCCTCTCAGGTCTGGCTAAACACGACGGGTCACGTTTTCATTTTGACACCACCCGATGCCTGGCCCTGACACACTGCCAGATGAAACTGCTTTTCTGAGTGGAGTTTCACTCCAAATTTATGCAGGTGGAGACCCAAGGACGTTTTTACAGTGCAAACTAAGTCAGTTAGAGCCTTAAGGGTGCCCCTGCTGGGTTTTACACAGGTCCATCAGGCTTTAATGTCAAATGCTTTTGCTGTCATTATTGAAAAGGAGTTGTGCTGCCAATTACAGCTAATCCAAGGCAAATGCAGAATACACACAGCTCTCATGTTTATAAGCAGAATACAGACTGCAGGCATGTTTATAACCTCGGGCAAAAAAGTGTGTATGAAACACTGGCAATGGCCATGGTCAAACTGCCCCAGCAACCCGAGCTGAGCACTGAGAGCACTGACTGCACGTGGCAAAGGGCAAAGCTCCTCCTTGGGTGAGGCCCTTTCAGAAATCCTTCCCGATTCCATCCCCTGCCTCTGAGACAATTTGCTTATGCTGCTTTGTCAGCAAGGCTCTCAGTGTGGTTATGGAGATTTCAACTTCCAATCGATAGCACAGGAGTAAGACTGGCTTACCTTTGAAAAGGAAGGAACTAAAAAGGCATATCATACTGTATTCAGCTAAATAAAAGTATTTGTGTTGGATCTCATGCAAAACTGCCAGCAACAGCATATAGGCACAGAAATACAAGAGGTGAGCATTTTTATAACTTCTTAAGCTATTTCCAATACACTGATACTCCTGCTGACAACTTCTCTAAGAGGCTGAGAAAAGAAGTGAATAAAACTGCATGCTGACAGCTGAGACACCAGTGTGGGCCCAGTTTGGCTGCTGAGAGCCTGCAAGGACACATCATGCATCTAGCACATGATCTGTATTCCTCCCTGTGCATGCAAGGAGAGGCTGGGGGGCTTTCTCATAGCACAGCTCATCTGGGCACCCACAAAGCACAGTAAACCATGACAAACTGAGACCACTGTTAGAGAGAAAGATGTATGTACTGGACAGAAAATCAGATAATCAATGTGAAAATTATTCCTTTAAGACTTCCAGTGATCTTTACTCTTCCCCTTTAATCGTGTTGGCCTTTATTTAAAACCTTTATTTCTCCCCAGATCACACAGGCTCCATACAAGCTAAATACTTATCTTTCCCTCTATTCCCCTTCCAAAATCCAGCACACTGATTAATAACAGGCCATTTGTCCCTCTATCCGTGCAAAGAGCATCTTTACAGGAGCTTTAAACTGAAAAGGTAAGTTTTGGAAAAACTAGAGTGTTTGCATAAAACTCTAGGGAGAAAAAACCCTGCAGTATATTTAGACCTACCTCTTGAAATGATCATCCAAACTTGCAAATGCGGGGAACTGGAGCCTCTTCTCAGCCTGGAAAGCAGCAACCCTGCACGTGGAAGGCTCAGCCTCCTGGCTGGTGGGACTCACATCAGCTCTGCTTGGCTCCACTGGGGAGCTCCTGTCGTGCACCCCCAGCACTTCGTGGAGGTCCCACTACGATGGTTCTTGTTTTCTTCCTGTTCCAAAGTTGGCTGAGATTTTCAAAATAAGAAAATAATGAAGAGTTAACATTTACCTGCAAACACACACTTTCATATCTATATTTATATGTTTCTACAAAAGCAAGTGTTCCCTGCATGAGATAAAAACCTCCTTGTAAACAGACATTGCATATTATCATATGGAGAAGTGCTTCAAAGGAAGGCTTGCATGAGTATAAATTTATATTCAATACCTAAAAGGTGGTATTTTTCAGAAGGTGGTGAAAAAGAGCCGCCATCTCCTTTAAATAAAACATTCAAACCACTCCTCACCAAAAAACCTGCACTAAAAACATTCGGCCAAAGTATTTTTAAAATCGAGCACTTTCGTTTTGACCCTTCCAGCCTGACTGATACGTAATTCCTGGGCATTAATAGCCCTCATAAATGAAAGGGTACCACGCAGGCCTGCAGGGAGCTAATACTCCGTAGGTGCTTTTTTCTCTGTGCTCTGCAGCCCTCTCTGCTTTGAACATGGTTTTTGTTATTGCTCTGCGAGCATTTTGCGCCAAAGCATCGGCGTCCACTTGTTCTCTGAGCTCGGCGTGGCCACGCTGATTATATTAAACCCCTTACAATTTAGAAAGTGTTTGGATTCATTTGGTCTATCCATTTCTGCTGCCCCACAAAAGAGCTGAAATGAATGAATCAATTTTTAAAACAAATAGGACTTGACAGCACAGGCACAGATTTGTGTGAATGGCAAAAGGTGCCTAATTAAGAGCTCTAGGGATGATGAGGCTTTCATTTCTCTAATGAAAAGGAGCTCTGTGAGCTTCCAAGTGTTATTCAGCTCCAGCAGAATGGATCTCTTCTCCGGGGAGAAAAAGACAATTAATTTTTCATTTTCATTGAGTTACTGTTACTCATTTTGCCTTCTGTGTGAAACTTGGGTCAAAGCTTTCAGGTGACCATCGTTTCCAAATGCTGAAACAGGTACCTGGATGGGATGTTTTCAGTTTCCAGGCAGCACAGAGTGACATTTCGAAAATCAAACTTGCTCACCGTGTCCCCTAACAACTTGCCTTAAGCACCTGGTATTTTCTGTCTAAAAAACCAAAAGATCCTGTTCTTTACTCTCTGTGTTCCAGTTATAATGGCAACACCAGGTCTGGATATAAATAAACCTGATTAGCCAAGCACACTGCTCTGCCTATTGTCTTCCGTAATAAAAATATACAGAACATAAAATAAAACCTTAATAGGCAGGATTGCATCAACTACTGCACTGCCATTTGGAAAGCAGCTCCGAGGTGGCTCCAGCCAACAACAAAGCCTGCCCTGAACGCTGCAGCTCATTGAAGGTCCCCCAAGGGACAAAGGCAGGGGGTTTCTGCGTTGGATTGCTCCTTATAGGATTAAACTGGGCTTGCTTAATCCTCACCCACAGTGCACTTCACTCATCTGCCTTCCAAATCCGTTTGTGTATTTTAGAGGGTGCTAAAACTGAGGAGTCCTCAAAGCAGTCCTTGTTTACTTGGTTTGTGGTTTTTGGTTGGTTGGTTTGTTTTCCCATACAGAAGCAGGCCCCTGTGCAAACCGGGCAGGACCTGGGGCTGGTTTAGCCCACAAGGGCAGTGCTTTGCAGCTGCAGTGGCTGTGCTTGGGTGGGCTCCGGGCAGGCAGCAGGAGCTGCTGGGTTTCCACTGCCTTTGCAGCACTTACACTCTCTGGAAATTGTCAGAATCCCAAACGGAGCTCATGGTCTGCAGGAAGCATTCTGTTGTACTGTTGCTTGAGCAGCAGAACCCTGGGGGCAAGATAATTTACAGCCTCTGGATGAGGCTGGACTGCTTCTCATCCCAGGAGAGCACTTCGATGTGCCTTCATCCAGTTACTCAGAGTCCTTTCACTGAGGCTGTTCTTTAACCCTCCATCATTTCTCAGGATGCTCTGCCTTCTCAATTATGTTGCTCTGAAATGAGATTAGTGCATAATAGAAAAACCTGAATGTTCCTTGGCACAGAGCTGGGGAGGTGCCCCTGGCCCTGGTTACCCACCGAGGGACCCACAGCAAACACCTCCAGTGTGGCTGCACCCACGTTCAATCACATCAAGGGGGTCGAGGAAACCAGGAGCAGAGTCAAAAATTCTTCTGTTCCTCAGATGATTTAGCGACAATTTGGGCCAAGTCACAGACCTGCAGGAGAAGGATCCTGTTCTCATGTGAAATAAATCCTTGTGAAAGAGCATCCCAAAGTGCCTGCTGTCCACCATGGCAGCCTCAGGCAGAAGACAACCCGAGCAAAGCCGGATGCAGAATATTTCAGCACTGTGGGCATATTTGTGTGAACACATCAGTCCATGCAGGTGAGCAACACGGAGCATTTTGTCCACTTCATCCAGCAGGAAAGGTGGACCAAGGCTGACACCTCCTCCTCCATCTCCACAGGCACCAGGCAATCCACACCAGTAGGCACAGAGCACGCTCGTGCTTCAGTACTGACCTTATTCACAGCCTAGGAGAGAAACATCTCACTAGTGCCTAACAAAGAGAAGAAAGAATAAAGCATTTCCCCCCATGTTTAAGCAGGATGGCTGCTGAGGCTGCAAAGCACAGAGCTTAAGGAGAGGGGACCAGTGGAGAGCCCGGGAGAGCCTGTGCACAACAGGGGATGCTTTGCATCCAAAGGGCAGCGACGGGGCAGCTCCCCAGACAGGGATGCTTTCAGCTGAGAGCTCAGTTCAGAGAAAACACAGCTCGGCACCTACTTATAAAATATTAGAGACTATGAACTTTAACAAAGCGTCTCGGTTTTCCTGGCAAACAAAAAAGAAAGTCATTTTAACTAAACTGGCTTAAATGAAACATGAGGAGCTGCTGCCAGCAATCCAATTTAGGACTTTTTTTTTTTTTTTCATTTTAGTTCATAACCTTTTGAATGTACTCACCCATTGAGGCTGACTTTCTGCTGAGTGGGACTGCTTATTTCACTGTTGGTCTTTAAAGCTCAGTGGGAAACTCACTCCTCCTTTTCTCCTAGATAAAAACAGTCAAGTGGGTGGAAATTTTATAAAATGAAAGAGGACAGACAGATTTACTGTCTGAACTACATGTGTACCCACACACCCTGCACTGGTACCAAAAAAATAAAGACAAAAGAACGTGCCCCTGGTTCCATTCTGCACATGAATTTGTCCTTAACTGCAAATGAATAATGACATATTAACTACATGATCCCAAAAATTCATAAAGATTAAGATTTGCTGTTTTGTGAGCTCAGCTTAGAATCCTGCAATGATTTGGTTTTGAAGGGACCTTAAAGATCATCAAATTCCAATCCCTCTGCCATGGGCAGAGATGTCACTCACAGCACCTGTTTTGACTGAAGGTAAATATAATATAGAATTGCATTTTTAAAATACAGCCTGAAAAACTGATGTTCAAAATGTTACAGAAAAGGATATTTTGGAGGATTTCTCTAAATATGTATGCAGTCAGAAATGTATTAGGAAGAAATACACCAGTCCAGGAATCCACCTCTTACAGATATTACTATCATGTCTTGGTTCTGAAATGAGGTCTGAGCAATAAAAATTATAGCCAAGTTTTCATCTATGTATGTAAATACTTGTACTTTTAAGGAGTGATTTGGAATTTCTGTAAAGGCCTCCAAACTAAAGAAGTTGCCAATCATATTAAACAGTACATGAACTCTCCATGGTGTGCTCAGAATACCAAAGCCAAATTTAATTTGAAATACATCTCGAAAAAAAATTCAAAGTGGATTGAATGTTAAAAATGAGAATTTAAAAAGCTGGATTATGCTGGAAAGGATTACCCTTGAGGGCAAGTAGGTCAGTGGTCCATGGGGAGAAGTGGAGAGCAGCCTCAGTTTGCTCCTTTCAGGTGTGGCTGTAACTATTCACCTCCACTTGTGCCATCGGGATGGATCGATGAGATCCCCCAGTTTTTCAAAGCTGGCATTGGTTCATCTGTGTTTTAACAAAGAACAGACATTTTTTGCATGTTTTGGCAAACGAGTGACTCACACTTCGGGGGTGTTGACTGAATTTACGATTTCTCGGGCTGACTTAAACTGAAATCCCCAAGTTTTGTTCTGATTTTCAAAGGATTTTTTTCAAGACCACGTCCCAAGGTTGTGAGCCAACAGCTTTTTTCAAAGCATACAAACCAGCCACCCCCTTTCTCCTTGTGTGCATCCTTCCATCACAGCAACCTCCTCCGAGGAACCTTCTGGAGTGTCCTGTTCCACTTTTGCTGAAGTTACAGCATACCTGAATGGCATCAAATGGAGGAAGAGAACTGGGATGAAATGAAGCAGGACAGTTAATGTGAAATATGAAAGTGCCACGTGGAAGTTGGCACCAAAATAATCTGAAATCATTTGTGTATTTTACTATGAGTTTGTGCGGGTTGTTTCTCTCGTGAGGTTCCGGCTGCATCCTGTGAGCAATGCATGGCAACGTCTGACTCCTGTCTCTGCAGTAACCACAACCTTTTAACTCTGGAAAGAATGAGCTTCAAAAAAGGAAGAGAAATCCTCTAGCTCGTAGGACATATAGACAGGAACTGGCAGGTGCTCCCGGGAAAATCCAGAAGGGACAAAAGGAACAATAAAAATAAAAATAATGAGTATAAAAAGCCCCAGACAACCTATTCAACTTCTTCTAGTATCACAAAGTATTTACTTCAGGCTCAGCAGCAGTCTCGGGCCAAAATTAACAGAGAAAACTCACCAAAATTACTTTTATCCTTCTTATTCTCCCACACAATCATTTATGGATTTAAGAGCTCAAAAGGCACTCAAAAGGCTGAAGAGTAATAGTTATTATTTATTTCCTTCTAACTGAAATGAAGGACTATGGCCTTGCCTCCAAGGGCAGCGTATTTTTTGATTTTATGTCCCCACCCATTGGTGAAGTTCTGGTGAGAGCTGAAGGAAGTTTTATATTGCAGCCCAGAAGGACAGAAGTGCAAGGAGTAAGTGAGGACTGTGCCTAAGGAGATACTTCTTTAGAAATGTCCGAAAGGTTTGTTTCCCTTGGCAATCTGTTCCATTTTCTCTCAGGATCAGGTGCTTCCTCAACCACTGCCTTCAAGGGGAAATCCCAGCCTGTGCTCTGGGGTACTTGCAACACTCCTTGTGTGTAACTGTCCTTAGCAAAAAAAACCTGGGAAAAGAATAAAAGGAAAAGCAGTTCCACGTTCCAGTTTAGGAAAAGTTCCTCCTTGTGAATGCTGAAATAAAGCACAGCATAACACATGGATGAACGCCAACTCCGTGTGCTCCTGGATGCTCCGAGCCCCTGGATGATGGATGGCAGGGAATGCCTGGATTTTATTCCCATAAGAACCCAGACTCTGAGTGGTCCGTGTGTGTCACTAAACGTGTGCACGAGGCAAGTACAACATTACAAGCAGCCCTTTCCTAGGGTTACAGCCCCCCGTGCATTATGCAGAGCTCACAAATAATCAGCCCAAGGATCCATTCCCTAATTCCCCATATTACACAGATTTTTCCGCTCTGAAAGCCATCTCCTCCGTAGGTCACAAGCTGTGGCCTGCTGCTCAGGGCACTGTAACACAGAGAAGGAAAATATTCTTGATTATCATGGATTTCATAATGGAACACTTCAGTAAGATGCAGGAGAGAAGTAACACCAACTAAGGATGATTCCTTGTTTATAATTCAGCACCAAGTAGTAACAAATACAATCTCAGCTTTTTTAACCTAGAATTGTGCTTTTAATCACAGGATTCAGGCCTTGATTTCGTTTTTATTTTGAAAGCGAGTCGGGAAAGTTTACAAAACCTGACCAAAAAAAAAAAAAAAGAAATATTTAACTCGATTCATCTTTGGTTACTTCTTATTGCAGTTCCAATAAAAAATATACCATTTATATAGTTTGTAAAAGTCAGAAGGTCAATCAACA
>VWZG01006901.1:0-77388 GCA_013396735.1 Grallaria varia
GAAGCCAAGCCATGATGATATGACCTTGGGGTGAAAATTCAAGGCAATCCCTATGGTATCTGAGCCAGCTTGCCTATTTTCTGGGCTTTATCCTCTGTGCTGTTCATATTCTATCTAAAATTGTCCCTGGTCCTTGAGGTCTGAAATCACTCCTGCAGCAATTTTGTGCCCTTGTACCCTCAGAGCAGACAGGGCAGAAATCAGAGAAGCCAAGCAGCAGCCAGCCATTGCATTTCTGAGGGTCTCTGCAGCACTGAATCACCTTTTTCCTTTGGGTTGCCAAGTCCCTGCCTGCTCTCAGTAAACACTGCAGATGCTTGTTTGGTCCCCGGGCTGTGCATTTTACCCAGCTTTAATCTTATTTCTTTCTGCATCCTGTAATGCATTGAAGAAACCTCAGGCTGAGTCTGTCAATGCCTTTCCTTTGATGGCCACATATTTACTGTTGTGCAAGTGAACCAACAGCACCAGCACCACCCTGAAGTCCCAAAGACTGCATTGACCAATATGAACTCTGCCAAAAGTAATTACACCTAATAGGATCTTTGTCTTGTGTGATGGATCACACGCTATAATATTTCCTTCTAAAGAAATCGTATTGAAACAAAGAACTGTGTTCCTAAAGTTGAGGAGGCAACAGGGTAATAAAATGCCCTCCCTATGTCCCCAGGCCAGCTCAGCCTAAAGCAGCAGGAACGACAATTTGAAAGACAGGTACCGCTGTTTGCTTGACAGTAAATCCGGAGAAGCTCCATTGCTTTCAAGGATATGAGGCTTCCATTTGCTCCTTTGTATCTGAGAACAACCTATAACATATACCTGCTGCTTTTGCCTGTGTTCAGAAACCCATTTCAGCAGAAGTGATAGTCAGCACCACCAGCCTCCCCATCCTCCCTGTTCTCAGGCCCTGTACACAGTGAATTACCTCTTCAGCCTTGCCCTTGCTTATCGTGGTTTGATGTGCCTCCAGGTTGTGCACACTGGAGGTTCAAAACACAACACAGCCACAATGTGGAAGATCCTTAAGCTTCCAGAAATCTGTCAACCGCTGTCGTGTGTCACACTTGGGATAATGAATGCACTGTGTGGAATAAGACCTGAAATTGCTACAACTAATGTGGTGGTGTCATTCTCTGGAGTTTCCAGATGCCCAGGACTACCACAGAAAAATTCCTGTGGTTTTCAAGTCAAACAGATATTTGCAGTCCAAGGTAGCCATTAGATAGATGTTCACAGAGCAATGCAAATGCCTTTCTTTTCAATCAACTAATGATGTGTTATTTGCTGAAATACCAGCTTCTTGCTGAAAGGTTGCAGGTGAAACTTCATTCTAGAAGAATCCCGAAAAAAGTTGTAGCAAAGCCTGGAAATACCAGAAGATTGAAGGAGCTTTAATGGAACCAGCATTTTTGATTGAAATGGTTAAATCTATACAAAAGGCTGGGTGCTCTTCATTTTGCTGTAAACCAGACTTTCTTTGGCTTTGTTTTTAAATTGATTAGGTATAAGTTTGAGCAGAACTGAAAGCTGCTTAAACTATAACATTGTTCAACTACCAATTAAAAAGCCAATTTTTATATCAAACCAGTGCAATTTCCTTTTGTACACAGGGCTAGAATATGGAAAATACAGGCATATAAAGATACAGTGAGCAGTAATGAGGAACTCAAGGTAAACAAATTACTATCATGGAAACTGGAGGAGACAAAATAGGATTCTCAGTAGGCAAAAGGAGGTAACAAGACACAGAGCAATCAAGGTTTAATTAAAGATTTCTGCTGTTTCTGAAAAGGCTGCAAATACCACAAGGATAGCCTCTGGATATTTCAGCTTCTCATCTGTCCCACTGACAACTTCTTTGTGTTAGGGCATACAGTACAAAGATGGCAGGTTGTGAAATGTGCTAAAAGATTAACTTTTTTACCCCCTCAGATATTGCATTATTTTGTCCCTTCTGATCTACATATTCACCAGCTGCTGTGTGACTGTGGTTTCTTGCATGGAAATTGCCATCAAATAATTTTCTCATCTACACTGGGCTACTGTTTTCCTCTGCTCTCTTCCCCACAACACTTAGTGGTCGCGTGGATTTTGTCTTGCCCATCAGGGAGAGTCCTGTTGCGAGCACTTCCATGACTGTTTCTCGGAAGAACTCTGAGTCAACGTTAGTTAATCAGATGAAGGAGCTGAAAGGAACAGCGGAGCAAGTATTAAGTAAAAGAAAATTGGATTTGGTTGCTCTTTGTGTGCAATTATGCTAACTGAACTGTTGGTATAATGCAATCAAGGTATCTGCAGAATTGTATTTTTTCATTAAGCATCAATTAACACAGTGAATAACAGCTCAGTGCCCTCCCCCCAACAAAAGTAACATCATGAACAGTGATGGACAATGTTCAAGACAGTGGTGGGAACTCAGAATATGTAGGTATGAATTTCTTTATTGCATTGTTTACACTTTCTTTCTCTGTAGGATTGAAAGTAACAAAGGTGCAATACTGAAAATCAGCATGCAACCAGATAACAACATAGCCAAGCTGAATTGGCATTACTGCTCTCTAAAGTCAATCACGCAATTGAAATAAACAGGGCAATTCACACATTTCAGACTTAAATTTTAAAATTTAAAAAGCTGGTCACTTTAAAGAATAGCAATTTAAATTGTGCAGAAACTGCTGTAGATATTAAAAAGTTTTGAAATAATTTTGCTACCTTCACCCATCTTGGTCTTTGTTATCTGGCATGCATTTCTACCATCCTTTGTAGCACACCCCACTTAACACCCTTTATGGAAGACTCTTTAAGTGAAACATAAAAGAGAAATTAGTTGTCTTCATGCTGCTTTGTTAGTGTCTGTTTTCAGAAGGTGGCAAGACACAAGATGTTCTCACGGCTGTTCAAAGTCAGCAATGCCCTTACCCTGTTGTACTGACCACAGATAATTTCTTACAAGGATGCCCTGATAGTGTTCCCTTTATCTGGACACTTAAGAAAAAACTAAAACCAGAATCAAGCTTTTGATTATTTCTTTGAAATCATACTCAGGATCAATCTGTCACACATTTGGCATCACTGCAGATCTCATTAAACCGAAAAACATGTCCAAGTCTTCCATTGCCACCCTCATTTAGAAAATAGGCAGAGACAGAAATAGTAGCTCCATAATTAGTGGAAAAGTCAATGTACTTTAAGTCTAGCCATACCTCTATAACTGGTCCTGTTGTTGCTGGCAAGATTCACTAATTTCTATGGTCATTTTATATCCCCTTAATATTTTGTAGGTACTTTTAACAGGTCAGGGACTGCGATTGTGAGCACAACCTGGTTGTGCCATTTAGCATCATCTTTCAACCCCCTGCCCCATTAATCTCTGGCAAACCCAGTCCTGGAAAAGGTAATAATCTCAAGTTACTGCTGACAGGACACTGTTAAAGGGTAGAACCCAAAGCAAAATTGAAAGACTTGTCCTTCGTTACCTCACTGAGCATGTTTCTTATATATGCTTGTAGTATATTTTGCCTACAGACTTTCAGCACAGACCAACCCTGGAATTACCGGTGATGCATAACTGAGATTGCTCGTGGACTGAGTAAAAGGTACAGCGCTCCACACAGGCCATGGTGCCAGTGGCAGCCAAATGTTAGTGAAGATTAAGAGGGGCAGTTTCCTGTAAGCCTTTGATGTCCCATATTGGCCAGATATTGTAAGGGAAGCTTAGGAACATTTTTACAAATAGATGAAGCAAACATTCTGCTTGTTCATGGCATCAAGCTTGATGACATGTGCCTTAGAGGAAGAAGTAAAATGAACTCTCTGAAGAACAGCTAAGAGAATTAATTGCCTCCAGAAATTTGGCAACTGGTGTTCTTAGACCCCTGAAGCATGAGACTTTATAGCCCTTATTAATGTAGGTTTTTTACTCTATTGGAAGTGGGAATAGCATTCTGTCCTGAATAGATGTGGCAGCAGGTTCCACAAACTGCCTAATCATTGTTTTAAAACACTGATGCATTTCACCAACATGTTATTCTAGGTTCCAAAATAAGCCAAGCATTATGATGCTTGCTTGGTAATCTTCTCAGATCACTAAAGTTTTGGTTTGGAATAAGTTTAACCTTGGTTCAAACCAGCTTGATTTAACAAATGCTAGTTAATACATTCAGGCCTTCGAGGTACTACTAAAATGCCTCTGTCTGTTTTGTGGTGTGGAGTTTATGTGCTGTACATGTGCCAATGAAATTGCTTTCTATGTTAGAAGTACAAATGTGATTTAGGCTTTGCTCCACTGTTTTCTCTTCAGTGTTGCTGGTTGTTATTTGCAGCAGCGCCTGCAGCAACACTGCCTCAGGCTGCGAGTAGTATCAGAGCTTCAAAGGAATTAGTCATTTCAAGTCTTGTGGGGTTTTGTTCATTTTGTTTTCCAAGAGCAGGGCATCACTCCCTTTTACTGTTACTGGAATCCAGCACCTTGATTGCTGTGCATTTTATGGATCTAGCCAAACTGTGTGAAACCTAGAATTTCTGCTGTCGTCTGTTCTGCATGAGTGACTCTGTGTGTAAATATATCAATCAGTAAATCTAATTTAGAAAGAAAAGTTGGGAAGGAAGAATTCTTTTTAAAATTGTTTTAATCGAGCCAAAATTACATTTCTTGCGAAATGTTGCTTCTGGGACCTTACCAATGTGTTGGGGAGCTTGTCAGGGATCTTGAGGAGGTCAGGTGAGTGGGATCTTGAGGAGGTCAGGTGAGTGGGTGAACAGGCAGAAACTAAATGTTTCCTCTGTCATGTTTCTTGTAAAAGTGGAGATTCTGTCAAATGAACTGATGTATAAATTGTTCGCCGAAATGTAGTACCTTAATTCTGAATCTCACTGTAATCTTCACTTCTTTTATTTTTCCCACCTCAAAAAAGGATTATTCTTAAACCAGTTAACATCTTGCAACTTCAATGGCAGAATATATGGGGACCCTACATTTAATTAACTGTTGGTTTTTATCATGGGGAAGCTCAGCTGTTTCTGGAAACTGGACATCTATAACTTGTGTGAAGTCAGGCAAATTTCCATAATCTGCTAGGTTTTTTGGGAAGGTTTAGACTGGACAGTCTTGCTGTTTTTCCCACTGTGTGAGTGTGAGGTGCTGGCAGTTTTAGCTTGTCACACACAGCAGAAGGAAGGGGTGATGTGATGTGCAGTATGCAACAGACCACAGTTGTGCACAGGTGAAAAAAATTCTATGCCTCTCACCAAACTGTTCAAAGGTTTTCGATTCCGTGCTGGTGCTTTGGTCTTTGGAGATCAAAATAATGCTTCAAACTGAATTACTGTAAACTGCTGTGGCATGCAGCAACCTGTAGAAATGCTCTCTCTGAGCTCATAAGACACGCTGCAGTCATTTCTAGAATCAAGAGAAAATCAATGCTTTGCAGGGAGTGAAATCTTACTTTTAAAAAGAAAGTGGTGTGTTATCTAAGGCAGCCAGTAGTGGTTTTGTTCCTGGGTGAGCAGTTTCAGGTCTTGGGCTAGTGTTACATCTGCACACAGAGGGTTGGCTCTGTGAAACACGTAAGAGAGCGGAGGGGGGGCAGTGCAGGGGTTTTAGTCTGTATGCAGAATTGTAACTAAGACCCATCTGTCCTAATTATCTTGAAATGAGGGGAGTCTTCTTCCTGTGCCATATTCTCTCCCATTTAATTCAGTGACAAAGCTGTTGCATATTGCACTGGCTTCCAGTATATATAAACAGAAGGAGGACTGTTTGCAAGTCAGTGCAGCAATGACAAATGAGGGGATCGTGCAACACCTGGCTGTAGGTTTTACCAAAATCCCTGCTGGTTTAACTGAAGTGTGGTCTCCCCGTAGACTTCACTTGAGCCAGACTTTGTCCAGCAATGTTTTGTGTAAAGGTCACTACCCAGCTCTGCTAGTTCTGAACCACATCTTTTCCCATTCTTTTCTACCATCTACCTCAACAGAGCAAGTAAATGTGCTTGCTAGTACTGACTGAAGCAGCTGCAGAACTCGGGAGGCTGTACAATCTTGTATATGCCACTGTATCAATTACAAAGGGACCACTTTTGAAATCTAGGATAGCACCTCCTGTGCTCAGTCATCTCCAGGTTCCTTACATCATGTTCCCTGGCATGACGTAACTGTGGTTTTTCATTCTCCATTCTCTCAAGCTCTTAAAAGTCAGATTCTGAGAACTTAGTGCAGATTCACTAATCTTAAATTACCAGCGCTGTTTGCACTTACCCTGATACTGCCTCTGCACTGGAAGTGAGCTCCCTCTAACCCATCCATCCTAGAGGCAGAAGGCACAAAAGCTGTTCTGGTTGCTTCATTTGGAAGTCTGAAGTCATAATGTTTTCAACACAAGGACATTCTCCTTCTGCAATACCAGGGCCTATAAGGAACCAGAGGGCCATTAAAAAGCATTTTGGAATAAGATGTATTTCATTGATCCCCTGTGCCTAGAACCCAGCGGGAGCCAAGAGCTGCAAACTTCAGGTCCAGCTGTCCTGTGTGTTACATGGGTAATAGTCTAGAGAAGGCCAAGTAAGCAGATACCTGTGGAACAAGATTTTTTTCAAGGGACTCAATCAGAAATGTGAAGCTTAACCGCAGCAGCAGCAGTACACACATGCTACATCTGCCCTAGGTTTTATCACTTCCAGTTTTCCTTTTTGATTCTCTCATGCTTTGGGCTTATTGTCCCCCTGAAGGTCACCTGTATCTACCTTCGGGAACATGTTTGATATTTCACTGGAGGCATCCAAATGACTTCTTATTGTTCCAAACAAAGACACTTACCTTCCTACTTTACTAAACATATGTTTCAGTGCAGGTGGCTAAGCCCACTGGGGTATTGCAATGTTAAATCACTGTGACAGCTGACAGAATGAGTCTCTCATCCTCCATTTAGTGGGAGATTTTGCTTTGGTTTTGGGGCCTTTTTTCTGAGGATAAGTAAATTCTGGTGCAAGACTGTTGATACCAGAGCTACTGGAGCATTTTGCTTTATTAACTTCTAGACCTGGCTTCCTTGGGTGATTTTACCCTCTTACCTGTTGTTTTGGGGGTTTTGGGAGGGACATCTGAGGGAGATGCAGAGAGGGGAATTCTTCCACTTGCTATCTGATAGTTTTAAGACTTTATACTGCCACCCACTGCAGAAGGATTGGAGAAATCAGTGATATATATATATGTAAATATCCGTATGAAACCAGTAACAGTCCAAAACCATGGAGGACCCTTGCATGGGAGTTTTGAGGAGGAGTGGTTCTTCCCTTGGTCCGGCAAGTGGATAAAGAGCAGAACAGCTCCCTGATCTTTGGATGTTGGGCTCATGCTTTGTATATGTCCTCATTTCAGACCACTGGTTATTCACAACGTGTGGTGCCAGTGGGCCCTACGGCCCCACACAGAGCCAATGCAATGATGCCTACAGGAACACCCATCTCAGCGTCACTGTGGGAGCTGAAGGGATTCTCCAAGGCGTTCAGATCTGGAGAGTACCAGCAACCAACACATACAGGTAAGGGAGGCGTCTCTCATTGTCGTGGTGTATCTTTGTGTTTGAAACTTACCCAAGCTGCAGATACACTCTAGGCATTTATGAAGTATTGCATTCAGAAGTTTGGCCAGAACTACTGGGGATTTTACCTCTTGATCCTGTGATTTCCAACATCTCCAGTCTCATTTTTGTTCTCTGGAAGGGGCAACTTTTTTATGAAAGAGAGAAGAAAAGAAAGAGAGGTAACTGTCCAAGGCGGGCAAATCTTTAGCCTAAATAGTTACAGCTTGTGAGAGCTGTGTCAGTAGCTGAAAATGAAACATTTTGACCTCCCCAGACCAAGAGGAATATATATCCCCTGTGTCATTCATTGAGCTCTGGGATTAGAATGAGTTTTTTCCCAGTCTTCACAGAGCATAGGAGGCACAATCCTCCTAAGGATTGTCAGCATTTCTTACAGGACAGCTTGCATCAACCTCTGCTCAGCACCTTCACTTGTTTGAATCTAGACATGGCAAGTTGAGCCTGTAAGCCTGGCTTACCATTGTAGAATTGATTTTGGAAGCCAGCCACATAGAAGGTAGGCTGTGTGATACTGAGGGTTCTAATGCTTAAATCCCTCTGTGGAGTTATTTTCAAAGCGAGATGATCGGGTACGGTTCAATGGTACTTGATCAGATTTTCACCAATCATTTTTTCTTTGTGTTCTTGCTGGGGAAAGAAGGACAATCGAAGTGTAGTTCACTGTATCTGAATGGTAACATGGAGCCATTACATGCATCAGTTTGTAAGCAGAACTGTCATTTTGAATCAATGACTGTCTAGTGGTGGCTTTTTATGCAACATTCTGTATTGAGACCAGTGATGGCATCATGGATTTCAAAGCAGAACATTCCACTGAAGGGTTTGAACAAATTTCAGTTAAAATTTACTGGGCCTGCCTTTTTTCTTTTTGTTGAAAAAGAAGGTTAATATTGAGACTAGATATCAGTCTCGAACAGAGGTCTAGTGCAAAGCAGTTTGGAGAAACTTGCTAGGCTAGGCACAAGTTCTGCCTGAGTGCCTATTACCACAAGGATTGATGGTAATGAAAAAAGCATTAATGATATTTTACCCAGCTATCAACAATGAACTGCCTGAGGTGAATAGAATTTTTCAGGACCAACATTCAGTAAATATGGTTTTAAAGTACAGCCCAGAAGAGAACAGGCAATAAACTTACAACATTGTCATTTCTTTAATATCAGAGTCCAAGAAGAGCCAGAATTCTTGTGCAACTGGAGGCTGATTTTTGCTACACAATACAAACCACAGGCCCTGCAGGGAGGACCTGTCTATTTAAGTCCTATAAATGACCTAACAGACTTTTAGGTTCTGTATAGATAATGGATGCATAATGTCATGTGCAACATATATATAAATGGATGACATTCTCTTCTGCACCTCTTAAGGCTATAGTAGAAAATTCATAGCCTTGGGAAAGGAGGAAGCAATTGTGGGCTTAAATTAGCTTGACATCTTCCTGATTCTGGTCTGCTGAAGGGGCAGCAGAGTCCCCCGGTATAGCGTAGCCCTAGGAAAATGTCAAGCTGCAATATCAATTCTAGGGCTTCCCAGAGTCTGGACTCACTGCCTGTATTTAGCTCTCGCCTGCAGGCCTGCTGCAGTGTGGGTCCTGTAAGTCAGCCTGATAGCCTTGCTGAAATACCTGACCCAGAGATAAATCCTCCAGATGGCTGTTGGGCTTTTAAGAAAGCTGCTGTTACACCACATCAGTGTGGTTTACACTATGTAATGTACATTCCTGGTAATTGCATTAAAAAATTGCATGAAAAGGACATCAATTTTGTCAGCACAAGGCAGAATGTGCATTATTAAAATACAAGCAGCTCAACTGTGCATAAGGCTCTACTAGCACAAGCCAACCACACCCAGAAAACCCCACCATCTATAAAGACCTGGGTAGGCTGCCACATACTGTAGTACCCACATTTGAAATCTGGAGTCTTCCATGCTCTGGTTTGCCCACATGGGACTGCAGATCGTGTAACAATAAAGTTAGACACTGTAAAAGAGTATTTTTCCTTTCCTGTTTCCTTCTAAGCATTAAGAAAGTCTTGTCATCTAGGCCTGTGATCAAGTATGAGAGAAGTGAACTGTAATAAGTTACACATTACCATCCATTATCCAACATCTTTTCATTTTTAAAGGAAGAGTCTCTGGTCCATTTTGCTGAGTGCCCCATTTGTTGTCACATTCACTGTCCTCTGCTTTCTATGGTCTCTTCTTGTAAGGTGGCACAAGAACATAGCCCAGTGAGTTGCAAAGAGGTGTCCTTCTAAACTGGCCAACCAAAGCACTACATTTTCTCATACTCTCAAAACTAGCTCCAGTGTTTCCTATAACCTGGATGTTTTGGTAGCTAGTTTTTTCCAGCCCTGGTTTTCACAGCCAGTGCACTCTGCTCATCCTGATCCTTCCTGAAGGTGCAGTTTTCTTTTTCAGTTCCTACAAGAATTAAGTAAAAGAAAAGGAAAAAGACAGTGAAAGCTATTCTGTGTTCTTAGTATATCGACTCAGAACAGTCTGAATCTCTCTTCAGTGCCAATATGGTTAAATGGATTCCTCCTGTAAAAGAAAGTTGTGCCTAATGAAAAGGGTCCTGGTAAAGTTTGAAGTCAAGATAGCTCATCTGTTTAAATAATGACACCCATTTTGAACAGTGAATGACTCACCTGAATCTACTGGCTTTTATTTGTCTGCAGACTTTGAATGTGGCCAAACTGGGTTTTCCTGAACTTCTTGACATCATTGCTTGTATGCAAAATCTGTTCTCACACAGAAAAATATGGCCCCTACTTGCAGCCAATTAGGCCTGCCGGCCTGCTGTGCCTGGTAATGCACCTCATTAGCCATTACAAAATTCTGCAGCAAATCAGCTCAGTCTTCAGATTCATGCAGCATCTGTTCAGGGTGGCCCAGTGCTGTGTCCATCACTTTTTCTGCTGGCTCCAGTACAGCCTTACTAAGGACTGATTGCTCTGGTTATCAGCAGTGGCACGAACATAATCATATCACATCATGAGGAACTAATATGCTTTATGAGACACTTGTTGCTCCATAGTTCATCGACATCAGAAGTGCTCCATGCTGGCTGCCTCCGAGCAGTGTCACAAGGTGAGTTCCTCATGCTGATCATCAAGGCAAGTTGCTGGCTGAAAGCGAGCTGGCTGCCCAACCTGTTCAGGCTCCTCGCACACGATGGGCACTGCTGGTCCTCCCTGCTTGTAGCCTGTTTGCACACAGGACTGTGCTGGGCAAAGAGCAGCCTGGTGCTAGAGGACAGGAGGTGGTAAAGCAGAGCACCTACACTGGGACTGGTAGAAAGCCAAGAGGAAGTTTTGTGTTCTCAGTCCTGCAGTCACTGGTTATGTGCTCCAGGTGGAATTTGGCTCTCGGGAAAATAGCTGCAAAGCTGTTACTGTCAGTGGAGAATGACCTGTTTGTTTCAGATTTAAACTGAGCTTGCTGTACCATCACTCACTTGCTCAGAAAGTTGAGCGACTCTGTGTTTTGTTGCAGCAGAGATATGTGTTTTATCATGACCTTTATAAAGTGCTTTGAAATCCCCTGATAAAAGCTGCTTCAAGTATGTAAATTATAAGAAAGGGAGAGGGAGGAGCTGAACAATACAGCAGTACAGATAAATCTTTGGGTACCTCAACAACAGCAAGCACCTCTGAATATTGACTGTTTGAAATAAAATCCCAGAGCCTTAACTGCAGCAGCCTGTGTGCAACTTGTCCTCTCCTGGCTGGAGACAGTAAGACATTCCTGGTGACCGTGAGTTTAGCCAGGGGACTTTTGGCTTCCTTGTTTACTGCAGGCAGTGTCATCTCCATCTCCTCGTCCTCCTCTGGTCCTGGGAATAAGAGAGTTGTTTTCCATCTGGTCCAGGATCGGTTATACTGTCTGCTTTCTCAAATCTCCCTCTGTCAGTCTCATGCTTAATGTTCTCTTTAGCCATATGTCCTGTTTTTAGCAGGTCTCCTGCTTCTGTTCTTCCTCTTCCTTGCTACAAACCTCTCAAGGATTTGCCTTCTGGGATACAAGATGTGTTTCATATATTAAAGTTGGAAACATAAGGACTTGCTCCCTCTGTCCTCAGCAGTGTTTACTCAAGAAGCATGAAAGAATCTGTTTTGTATCTACCCAAGTTCACAGATCCAAGCAGTGCAGAAAACCTCAGTCTTCAAGTTTTGGGTTTAGATTTATTTAGAATGTCATGTCTTCAGGGCCCAGCTCTGTGACATGGTGTTCGGGTGTGCAAACCACTCAGTGCCCAGAACTGGTTTGTAGTTCCTTCCACCTGTCTGGGACAACTCAGGCGCCAGGTTCTTGTTTTGTTTTTCCTGCAGCATCTCAGGCTATGGAGCTGCTGGTGGGAAAGGAGGGAAGAACACCATGATGCGGTCCCATGGCGTGTCTGTGCTGGGAATTTTTGACCTCCACAAGGATGAAACTTTGTATATCTTGGTGGGACAGCAAGGAGAAGATGCTTGTCCTAGTGTAAGTGATTGCCCTCTCTGTTTTGCCTTAGTCCCTTCTACTGATCCATGGAGTTTTGTCCGTTCACATAGAAAAATATTGTCTTCAAGGGGCTTAGGGTTATATGGTTCAAGGAATAGGTGGCTTTACTGGGAGTACATGAGCGTGAAAAGATGAAGTACCATGTCACTGTCCTCACTTCCTCTTCAACATTCAGGCCCCATTGATAATATACTACAGGTTCCTTACTGATCTGTGTGTCTCGGTGTGTCTGTGTGGGTTTCTGGAGAGAGAAGACAACCCTGCCTTCCTTTCCTCTGGAGATCGGTCCTCAAGGTTGACTCCACAGGGCTTTGTCCTTGCTCTGCTGTTGAGCCCAGCCCTGCTGTTGTCATTGTCCTCTGCAACACTTCACAGGGCCTGTTTGTTTATTCTCTATGTGGGAATGAGAGACACAATCAGTCACTGCTGGGTCACTCCTGATTTTTATGTTACTAACCAATCCTTGCTGCAAATGTCTTGACAGAAAAGTGCAGCTTTCACTATTTGCATGCACAATAATCTATTAATCACTCAGTATTCTTTGGCGTAAGAGGGAATAGGAGATTCTTATGGAGGAAACTGAGCATAATGGGACGAAATTTCACCTACAAGTTTGAGCTGGACATTTAAATGCTGTGCATTTCTCAGCTGTTAATGGCTGGCATCCAAGAGATGAAAGCTGAGCAGCCTGTTACAGCAGAGAAAGGTTGAAGGATATAGGCAAGAAAGAGGGTTTCTCCAGGCTGGCTGCTGAAGTAAATAATGTTAAAACTAGAATTACACATATCTACAAACAAACCATTAATATAAAGCCTTTTTGAAATGAGAAATGCCCTAACTCAAACTTCCATCTAACGTCTCTAACCAGTACATTCCAGCTGAGTGTAATATATGGACTCATTAAATTGCAGGCCACTGTAATCTTAGTGAGAATTTATTGAGTGCTAATGTAATTCTTTCATTGAGGCAAAGAGATTGCATTGACTTGTAGAGGGGACTTTTACTAGATTGGATTGTAATCAGTTATGTCTTTGCCATGAAGGATTATTTTTTTTGTAATCTAGTGGTTCCTTTGGGTCATTGACTTTGTCGTTTTATTAATCATTCCCACCCAACACCAAATCAATTAAGGAGAGGGAAAAATAGGGATGGGAGGAGTGTTTAATTCCATAGGCAAGTCTGCACACACAAAATGGATGCCATTCATTCACTGGCACAACCTAGGACACATTTTGGGGTCAGCAGAATAATTTGTAATTTGGGGATGCTTTTATCAGGTTCCTCTTCCAAAAGAAAAAAAAAAACAAACATGAAAATAGAAGGAAGCAGAAAGTCAGTTCTACTATAACAACTGTTTGTGCATTTCTCTCTGAAAGTGTTGCTGGTTTAGTAAGTTCAGTGTGCAATATAACAAGACAGAGTTACTGAGATAAAACCTGTAAAGTAAAATAAACTAGAAGCAAAGTTTGCAACGTAAAAATGCTTAGAGCAGAGTCCTTCTTCTCATACACTTCAGTGTTCCAATTTAAAACCAAAACAATAATTAGGTCGTAGACATGAAATACTTATAAATTATGGTTTAACGTTGTGTTTGAAATCAGTGAATTCAGTGATTTGCCTAATATAGAAAGTTCATTATGTTTGCTGCTAATTGATAGAGGGGGGAAAATTGCTAAGTAGGAAATATGAAGGCTTTTTAGAGAGGTATTTTCATTAACATCAGGTGAGCATTGCAATCAAAGGTGGGATTGCTGCTGTTTTGGTAGGCTTTGAACTAGCTGGCACTGGTAATTGCAGTAAAATTGCTGCTATAGCATAAGCATCAGATCAACGTCAAGGCTTGCTTAGAAGTCCACATAAATTTTGGGTGGCTACTCTATTCTGAGCGCCTTGCCAGTGTCCATGCTATGACTGCCTAGGTTAAAGTACATGTATGTGAGCCAGTAACAAACCTTAGCTCTGGGTAGATACACCCTGGTTGCTTGGCCCACTGCACGTGAAGTGAATAAACTCAGATTCTGTCTCTGCCATTTGGCTGCTGTGTGACATGGGACAAGTCACATCACTGCTGTCACTCTGTTCTCCCACTCGTGAAATGCAGACAGTTAATGCTGGAAAATATCTGCAGCAAATTCCACTATGTTTTGTACATTAAAAATTTATGGAGCTCTTTTACGTGGTAACAGATGTCAGTACTGAGCTTGATTCAAAAGCATTCAATTAAAAATGGCAACAAATTCTTCTGACCAAGGTTGAAGCAAAAAGTGGGATTCTTCTAGAGGAGCGTTCACTTGGTTCTGCTTATGTAGTTTCACTAAGGACAATTTCCTGCTTTGGGAGGGAGGAGGGTCCATGAAGGCCTCTGTGTCTACCAGGCCATGGAAATTTCATTCAGACCTGGTCTTCTGTTTGCAGACTAATGATGTCATACAGAAAGTCTGCATTGGAGAGAACAATGTGATCGAAGAAGAGATACGTATGAACAGAAGTGTCAATGAATGGGCAGGAGGCGGTGGAGGTGGGGGTGGTGCAACTTACATATTTAAGGTATGGAAACATAGTCCCCCATACACCTTCAGCATGAACACATCCTGCCACTCGCCTCGAGTATCACAGCCTGAAATATCTGAAAATCCTTTATACACAGCAGGGAAAGGGCCCACAAAGTGAGCTCTGAGTATCCTTAATTTCCACTTGATAGCTGCAGTGATCTGAGTTAGCCCTTCATGCTTCTTCCAACTGCTGTGCAGTGTGGCCACACTTGCTTCGGTGGTTTGGAATTTCCTTTGCCGAAGTGGATTTTTTTCAACAGAAACTGAGATGCTGAAACATGATTCTATAGCAAAGGGCAAATTCTGCAGGACTTTATTCAACTCTATCATTGTAGAACATTAGACTTCACCTGTACATTTGGTCTCTACAGTGCAATGACAAGAAAAGTTGAGGATAGCCTGTATCTTTTCTGTTGGCAACCCTCTAACTAGGGAACACTGATCCTTTCTGTCATGTGCTAGCTGAGACAGTACTCATTCCAAACACTGGTTTCAGGCAGTCCTTTCCCACCAGAGACACTATATTGTGCTGTATAGAGCAGTGTTTCATTTCATGAGAGTCATCACACTGTAACATTACAGGCTTTCTAAGAGCCATCAGCAGAGCAGGTACAATTCATAGAGCTGCCAATGCCACTGTTCCCTGTTGCAGTACTTGGTAGGACTATTACTATTTATTAATCTTCTGGATGTGGGCGTGTAAATAATGCAATGGTAATTTGTAGTGCTGAGCAGTCCTAGGTGTGTGCTTGGTGCAACGTGCAGTAAGTAGAATGTGGCTGAACTTCCACTTACACGTCTGACTCAGCTTGAACACTGCCTATATTTCTGAATTTGTTAAGATGGAGAATGGAGAGCCAGTCCCTTTGATAATTGCAGCAGGAGGTGGTGGCAGGGCCTACAGGGCCAAAAAGGACACGTTTCATCCAGAAAGGCTGGAGAATGATTCCTCTATTCCAGGGCTGAATGGAAATTCAGGAGCTGCAGGTAAGAAAAGTTTCTTCTTTTTAAGAAAACCTTTGTGAATATGTGGCCCTCCCACATTCCTCCTCACAAGGAGATGAGACAAAACTCATGGAAACATGGTTCAGGGAGAGCACAGAATCATAACAGATGCAAATAGGAGGTACCCACAGTGCTGGATATTTGGCATAAGTAAGGGTATCAGAGATGATACAGCCATAGCAATGGCACCATTCTCCCAAAACAATGTAGTGCCTCTCATAACCAAAGTTGCTTGATTTTTTGACGTGGGAGTTTGCATCACCAATGTGGCCATCCTGCTCCCTGCACCGTTTTGTGCTGTGTAGACATGCTCACAGCTTCCATGGCTTACGCAGAAAGAGCATAATTGCAGCCTGGCTAGAAGTCTCTGTGAAGAGACCTTGGACTGAACAACCAGCAGAGCTGAAAGTGAGTCACTGGTGAGTATGTTGTACGGAGAGTGGGGCTGGGACTTGTTTTCACACCCCTTTCTCTAAATTCCTTTCGTTCCACTTCAGAATGGACATAGGTGTTTTTTCAAAAGTATTTTTTGCAAAGAGAAGGGAAAGGCTCTGTAAACCAGAAATAACTGTTTGGAGAGTAGGCAGGAGTATCTTTTTACATTTTCCGTAGAAAATACCTGTCGTGATGTGGTAGGTGAAAAGAGGTGCAGATGATTAACGTGACAAAAGCCCTACAGAAATATCACTGTAGCACTGTGAAGCAAGTACATCCCCTCTCCTAACTGAGGCATGAGCTTCTTGCTTTCAGCTGAGGTGCTTGGAGCAGGTGCTTGTTCTGCAGATCCCTGCAGTGTTTTTCACACAAAAAAAATAATCCCTACCTGTGCCTTTTCTCTTCTCTCAACTGCAGGTGGTGGAGGTGGCTGGAATGATAACACTTCCTTCCTGTGGTCAGGAAAATCCTTGCTGGAAGGTGCTACTGGAGGAAGATCCTGCCCCCAGGCCATGAAGAAGTGGGGGTGGGAGACAAGAGGGGGTTTCGGAGGGGGTGGAGGGGGGTGCTCCTCAGGTGGAGGAGGCGGAGGATATATAGGTAAAGTGGCTTCGTGTTCAAGGTGTCCCTTCCCCTCCTTTAGTGCTAATGAGCAGCGAAATGCTGATAGCTAGTTCTCCTGTAGCTAGCATATTTGACTGTTATGTAATAGTATGTCTGTGTTGTTGCCTTTTTAGCACTAGATGAACGTATGGCATTTAGTTCTGAGCAAAACAGCCAGCTGTGTCAGCCCTTCAGCTGTAACCCCGGCTTTGCACCCTGCAAAATGTGACATAAAGACCCTGCTTGTGATTCTTGAGCCTTTCACGTTGGGGTGACAGTGCTGAAGAAGGAGGAGCCGTAGGCTGTGTGCTCCCACTGCCAGCACCTGTGTTTGGAGGACTTTGGTCCTGGAGACTGGCGGCCAGACTTTACACCAGGGCAAAAGACACAGCCCTGCCCTGCCCTGCCGTGGGTGGGCTTTGGTCCTGCTCAGGTGTCTCTGGGGGCAGAGGCTCAGGCTGCCAGCCAGGACCCCTCTTAATAACAGCAGTGGTGTTGACTTCAGTCAACAAGGAGCTGATTTCGTGTGCTGCGGGTCTCAGGACGGCTGTCAGATGGCATTATGTTGATTACAACTGGTGTGGGCCAGATTCAAGATCTCCACTAACCCACAGTCTCCTGGGCCACATAGTTTCTTCAGCCATCTGCACTGTGGTGGACTCTTTAACCCCTGGTTCTCCACAGCTTAAATTAAGTTTTTGATAGACTAGAAATCCTGAGAGGAAGTAGTGAGTTTAATTATTAAGTGCATGTTTTGTACGAATGTTACTGTGTAATGCTTCTTTTTTCCAACAGAATGCCTCACATGACATTTTTAATTTCACTGAAGACAATTAAAGAGGAAAATTTTTTTTTGGGTGGGGGTGGGGGAATCTTTGCATGCTTGTAGTACAAAATATATGGCCTTCACTTTGCTTCTAATATTTTTTATGTATTGCCCATACTTTTTTTGAATATGTTCCATATGCACAAGCACAAATAAGCAACTCATAAATTCCTTCAGTCCCCACTCCTGGTGGACCACCCTGCTTTCAGGGTGCAAAGGAGAGGAAGAATATCGGGTTATTCATGCCCTCTGCTGACAGTACACAGCTTGATCAGCAAGGGTACTGAACTTAGCCTTGAGTATTGGTGTTTTCCAGTCTCTTGGCTGCATAAATTTTAAGAAGGACTTACACGTTTCACAGCATCCAAATGGTTAAAGATGAAGTTTGTGCCTTAGTTTGCAACAGTCTGCCTAAAACACAGCTAATAAATTGACTGTCAAAAGCTGCTATTACTAAATTGAAGTTCTAGAAATAAAAGTCGAGTGGTTCATGCCACAACTCACTAAATATTTCCTATATATTACATATGTTAATTTTCCTCTTTTCTCATTTGGATGCCACCCTAAAGCTGAAATCATGCATGTTGCAATGTTTATCTGTATTTTATTGCCATTGGGCCTCAGACTATTAAGGTAACTTCTGGTTTGATGTAGGTGGCAATGCTGCAGTGGACAATGACCCAGAGATGGATGGGGAGGATGGTGTGTCCTTTATTAATCCAATTGGTACTTTATATACTCCAGCACTTAAAGGTATTCATATTGTTCAGAAGTATTCTAGTGGGCTGATTTCATTTAAAGAATATTTTGCATCTGTAGGACACTTTGCAACCCTTTGGGTACAGCTTAGTGTCATGAACAGGAGGAGGCAGAAAGACAGCCTGTAAAGTACAGTGGAGAACAGACAGAAGGAGCAGGAAGAAAGTAGGTAGAGAAAACATCAAGGCTTTTAGGAAACACTCCCAATAGTACCTATCAGCCTATAAAATAATTTTGGACAAGGAAAGTGGTAACAGAACTTCATAATTCAGATACTTCAGGAAAGAAAGAGGCAAAACACCTGACTATTTGCTCACAAGAAAGTCCTTTAGAGTATCCCTCAGCAAAGTATCCAGGTTAGACTAGGTCGTTTCTAGAAAAAACATTGCATTGCTCCTCAGCAGTGCATGGGAGTGATAAATATTGCCACTTCGACCTGTGTTTGCCCCTAAGTCAGTGTCTTTAATGTTTGTGATGTGTTCAGAAAACTAAAAAAAAAAAAATCTACTTGTTAAAAAATATGTTTACTGTAGAATAGCTGGTAGTATTTTCAAATACAGATGAACACTGGCCTAGTAGATTCCATCAAAAAGTTTTGAAAACATTGTAGTGTTTGATCTTGGAAGGAGTAAAGGCCAGGAAAGAAAATGGTGAGCCCCATGGACCTCTTCAAGGGCGGATTTCCCTTAGTCTTGGCAGCAACCTCCTTCCTAACCTGGTAGGACTATCTGCTCAAGGAGAGCCAGGGAACCTCAGCTGCAGTGGGGCTAAGGTAGCTGTCACATGTCGTTTTCTGTGTGAGAAAAAGTGGGGAGAAACTGGTTTCTTAGGTGGGACCCACGCTGCCACATCATGCAACTGTGACCACCATGTCCCCTGTTTCTGTCAAGGCCCAAGAGAATTATAAGAATGGTCTTTACAGTAATTAACTCAGCTTCTTCATCCACTCCCTAGTGACAGAGGGGCATGGAGAGGTGGATATTAGGCTGCACCTTAACTGCAGTCACTGTGAGATGGACGAGTGCCGTGTTGATCATGAGACTCAAAAAATCATTTGCTTTTGTGAGCCAGGCACAGAGTTGGCTGAGGACGGTGTGTCTTGCATAGGTAAGTAGGTGTGTGGGGTGCTGCTAGCATGTGAAACAGAAAATGCATGGTTGAAGGCTGTAGTTTGAACTCTAAGACATCCTGAAAGTGTTAGATCATCTTTCTTAAATGTGGCTTCTGTTGGATGTTACCTTCTTTCCTTCTGGTATATGCTGCAGAGTTATTTTGGTAGGATGTAGCCACATCCTTGCTGAGGACTGGTGCACTGAGCAGCATTGCTGGTTTGCCCTACAGTATGTTTGGCATACTGGGCAGATCTGAGAGTCAAATGTTGTGCCTGCCTGTGCTGGTGCTCACATTCTGCTCTGAAATTGTGAAAGTTTGCTCACTGCAGGAATTTTCCATCTGAACGTAAATTCCAGGCCAGTTCTCTCAAGGATGAAAAAATGTGCAAGGTGAAGGAAAATATAATTCCTGTGGATTTGGACATTTAAGGTGCAGGTGCAGAATCTGTAAGAAATTCTGTGTGAGATCTCTCTGAGGAAAACTAAAGACAGCACTAATACTTGCCTTTCTTGAAAAACCAAGTGCTCAGAGCTCCATAACTATATTTGCTTCAATTCTTGCACAGCAGCTAGAACAAGTTACTCCAGGGTTTTGAGATCCTGATGTCAGATTTGTCACTGGCATGGGAAAATTGTTCTGTGTTTTTACCATTTCTATCTGTAAAAAACATGGTCACTTTGTCGAGGTGAAGTAAACCTTAACAGCATGATCCCACATGAGGATGCAGCTATACCTTGCACTACACTAACCGTTATCAGGTTTTCCTGCCTGGATTAGATGCACTTAGGAGAGGATATATTGCAGTCCTCCTTCTGGTTTTGCTGTGATTTGGCATTGACAGCAGCACTTTAACCCTGACAATGTAATGTTCTTTCCACCTCCCCAGCCTCCTGCCCCTGGTTTTTACGGTCTTGTTTTCATACCCAGGGAGTTCACATATTAAATCATTGATAGCGAACCATCTGTTTTAATGGCTTGATATTAATTGAGGAAAGTGAAACAATGAGGTATGAGGAGTCATAGGTCGTGTGAACGGATCGTGCCAGAGGTTGTTCCTACACTGTAGGAGCAGCAGATAAATAAATGGAAGAAAGGGCAAAAAAAAGTGGCTCCTGGAAGATGGTTTCAAAGATGTAATTCCTTCTCCTTCCTCTGTTACAGCTGAGCCAGTGGTTCATCTCCCTCTCTCCTTGGTCTTGTCTGTACTGACTTCAGCACTGGTGGCTGTTTTAATGTTGGCTTTTTCGGGAATCATGATAGGTGAGTGTTTCTCTGCAAAAGGTATTTTCATATGAGGGCTGGATCTGGGCCAGGGATAATTGGGTCCTGGGAGGCAAAAGGATTAAGGTTTTTAGCTACTTGCTGTATCTAATGACACCTGCCCACACACACCCCTTATCTTCAGATTTCAGTAGTGGTTTCTAACCACAATGACCAATTTGAGGAGGCTTCAGTTACTGACTGCATCTCAAAAGAGACATTACAGTTTGTGTTGTACTGTAAAGCTGCCAGAACACAGATGCCTCTGGTTTTGTGAGATCTGTTGCTGTACAGTGCCTGAAAGTTTCTTTATTTGTGTGCCTTTACACAGAATTTGCCTCTTAATGTATGGCATCTAAGGTTAACCTTTCATATAAGTTCCCCTTTTACCAACTGCTACTTGGTAGGATGTGGGTATTCATGCCACTTTTATTTGAAATTCTGGAAGGCATTTTTCACCCTTTCATGTTGTTATTATTTTAAACAATCGCTCACCTGCATTTGATGCAAGCGGAATAGATTTGAATCAATAAAAGGTAGCCAGGGGTTCAAACCATGGCTTTTCCACCTTTCTTTGTCCACACTGTGTATAATCTGGAGAAGGAGAGGGATGTACCGAGAGCAGCAAGTGGCAACTATTAAATTAGATTTGAGCGTCTGTTTCAGTTTTAAGGATTTCAGGAGTTATCAGTTGCACACACGCAGTCCTACATGTGTGATTTCAAGCCCGACAGTGCTTTTTTACAATTACTAAATACTTCTCAGAAGTGGAAGAGTAATCCTCTTTCCATCCAACTAGTCAATCTTTTCCATCTCGCGTAAGCGCAACAATTTAAAAAATCAAAGCAAAGGCAATGAGGAGGAAAATGGAGGACAGGAAGGGTTTGTGGATAGGTCATTACATCCATCTGCCTTTGTGAGTGCATGTTTACCCCTTAAATTCTTCCCCTGAGCAATATCTGCTGGAGAAGATGCAATAGCTATTACCGTCACAGTTTCTGGGCTCAGTCCAGCTCCCACAGAAATCAATAGTGACTTAACCTGCTTGTGACTGTCATCTTGCTTTGGAAAAAGTCCTGCAATATCAATTACTGTTTCAAGGAATATCCACAGGATGTCTTTTTTCAAGGTGTGATTTCTAATGACGCAGCAGAAGTATCAGTGAAGTAATGCAAGGAATATAACACTACCATAAACTGATTTCAAATGTACTCCAACTCTGTTGTTTAGAAACAGAGGAAGTTTTGAAAAATTAGCTATTTTATACACAAAGTGTTATTCTGAGGAAACAGCTTGGTCTATCCATTTTGAACAATATGGTGCACTAATTCATTTCAGAGTTTAGTCACTCCCGTGTGATTTAGGAAAGTTGGTCATGCCCCAGCTCCCTCAAGTTTGGAACCGGACTCATATTTGGAAGGTCCAGTTGAACTAAATAGAGCAGAACAAAAACCTCAGACCTGTGAAATGTAACATCTCAGCAAGAGAAAGTCATTTTACTTCTTCAAAGCAGTTCATGAGCAAGCCCGTTTCTTCATAAGATGTGTAAATCAAAGGTTCCTTTGGTATCTTCAGATTCCATTTTCTGCCTGTAGTTATTTGACACACGGAAATGTGTCAGTGTCGGGTTTGATTCCCTGAAACTTGGCTGTACATCAGCCAGTTCTAGTGAGATGTGCTGCACGGCTGCCGTCCTGTTCCAGGGTCAGTCTGTGTCTCCGGTTAACTCTGCTCTCCATGTTTAGTGTATCGTCGGAAGCACCAGGAGCTACAAGCCATGCAGATGGAGTTACAGAGCCCAGAATACAAGCTGAGCAAGCTGCGCACCTCCACTATAATGACAGACTACAACCCCAACTACTGCTTTGCAGGAAAGACCACATCCATTAGTGACCTTAAAGAGGTGCCTCGAAAAAACATCTCCCTCATCCGGTAAATTCCTCTTTGCCTTCCCCATCCCTCACACGACACACTCACGAATCCTGACTCTCACAGAGGTGTGAATGCACATCTTTGTGCAGGCACGTGCAAATTCTTATGCACTTCTAGGCTCCTGCCCCTTTTCATAAGAAAGGTGTAAAGCTGCAGTAGTTAGGCTTGTATGGATGTAACTAGATTTTGGCAGTCACCTTAACCTTTTACAGGTGTGGTGTTCATCTCCTGGGATTATGAGGACAACTGAACTGTCATCACCAGTAATTCAGATACATCTTTTACGGACTGTGCGGTGAATGGCCCATTTTCAGAATGAACTGATGAAATACTGGGAAGGCTGAGGCATGTAGGAGGCTCCTTTAAAGTCTTTGATGGGATTCTTGGTCAAGACAATGACATCTTTAAGTACAATAGCAGGGAAAGCAATGGGTTTGAAAATGCCAGACAGTATTAAAAAGACAGGAATATAAAGCCAGGAGGATAGTAGTGTCTAGATAAGAACTTCTGGAAAGCTCAAAAAAGTCTCCTAAGAAAAACTTGACAATTTGGAGTTCTTATATGCTTAGCTCTACTGGAGGATACTTGTGAGTGTGACATGACCCTGGTACCATGCAGATTTACACAAAAAGCCAAGTGGAGCAGGAGGACTTGGACAACTAGAGACCTTAGGGTGCTAAAAAGTTGATGCTCAGAGCAGTCTGTGTAGCCCAAAGCTTTCCTGTCTCTTATCTCATTCTCCCTTACCTGCACATCTTGCTGGGCTGCGCCTGGAAATTTCCAGCGTACCCTGTGCTGCTGATTCCTTTGTCACTTGGACTTTGAAAGGATTTTTGAACTGCGGCAAGCTGCAGATAGCAGAGGATACAGCGGGGAATTGATAAGGGAAGGGAAAGTGGACTTCTTGGAAGGAGGGTGAGTTATGAGCTGTAGAGATCTGTTTTATCCCCTTAGTTCGTAATGAGTTGGTCAGGAAGAGCCAAGAATAGGGTGTTAATCTGATATCTTCAAAATGTTACTTTGTTAAGTGGTTGAGTCACAGGGAGCACAAGTCCTCGCTGTGGTTTCACTGCTTAGACTGGTCTTTATCCTGGCAAAACTACAGACAGAACTTAGGCAACAGCAGAGCAGTTTTTTCTTACCTGTTCGAATGAACAGGAGGGCAACAGCCCATGGATAAACAGTACACGGATACATCAGAGGACATAATGAATGCAGCTTTCAGGCCAGACCTGACTCTAACAGGAGAGTGTGCGCTGTATGAGAAAGCTTTATTGAAAGCCTTTTACCTGGACTGAGATGCAGGTATGTCTTTTAGAGGCTCAAAATACTGCTGTCCAATGTGCTGCCCATGCATGGTTAAGAGGGACTCGGGATCTGGGATGTATTGCCATGACTTGCTGTGCAATAACTATTGTTGTACCAGTTGACTTAACAGTAAGAGACTGAAGACTGAATAGACAGGTATGCAAAGTCTGTATCACAAGCACATGGAAACAGAATCTATTGTTTGATTACTTTTATTCCCTTCTCTTTTTCTTGTAATCTTATTCAAAATAAAACAATAAATTCTATAATATGATCAGTGCCAGAAACAATTCTCAGCACGAATTCCTAGAGCTGAGTGCTTTACAAAGCACTATCATTGCCATTTACTGGCTAAGGTACTTACTCAGAATCACACAATAAATCAGAAAAAGATATTTAGTTTAGAATTCAGGTCTTTTGGGAATCATTGTGCCTCCTAGTTTCTTGTTCAATGTTTTGTTTAATGGTGATGCAGAAACATCATAGGAACTGTTAATACATTTAGAGTGCGTAAACACCAAGACTTAAGTCCTATCTTTACTGACCTGTTTTGAAGCACCCACCGCTAGAGCGCTGACACCAAAGCCATAGTAGAGTGCTCTCCATTACACTCAGTTTCACTGGGGACTGTTCACTTCCAAGGATTGCTTTCCCTGCCAATTAAATACGTTGTAGGTCCAGGAAAGATCACATCAAGGTATGGTCCCCTGCACAGTGTCAATATCCAGTTCTCCCTGTTTCACTGCCATGAAAATTGTGAGCCCGTTCTGTGAGCTGTGTCCACAGTGTTATAATGTGTGTTCTTTGTAGTAAAACCTTCTTGTCTTCTCTGGTCTGTCCAGGGGTTTGGGCCACGGAGCCTTTGGTGAGGTATATGAAGGTCAGGTGACAGGGATCCCCAGCGACCCCACTCCCTTGCAGGTGGCTGTGAAAGTAAGTGACAGTGTATGAGTTATCATGATGGTTTCATGCACCTTTCACCCAAGAGTCCCAATGCATTATAAAACTGAAGATGAATGAAGCGTTGCTCTAAGAACTGAAGGATGTGACTAGAAAGGTTGCTGCTCTGTTGCAACACTTAATCCGTCACAACAGTGGTACAGCTTGTAGCATATGAGCATGTGAAACTATTAAAAGAGTAAACAGGCAAAGATTTCCCACAGAGCTACAGCAGACTCCAGTTATGAGAACTAAATCCACTCTCTGTCCATCCTCCACATTCTACACCTGGTGTGGTAATCTGTCCAAGGCCTTGGGAGGCAGAGGCCAAAAGTCTTAATAGGGACAAAAGCAGCCTGACACACACGTCAAAGACCCTGCAAGTAGGAGATGACTGATTTTCCTGGGATCTCACCACTCCCTTACAGGATGGATACGCATTAGATGTGAAGCTAAATCCTAAGAGACCCTGATAGGGTTCTCCAGGCCTTCAGCACCCTAGCTGGCTTGTTTTCTCCTAGAGGTTACATAGCAGCACAGTCCTGCTCCTGGTTAGAGTTCACAACTTTGCTGGAAGGTAGAGGCATTGAGCTGTAGAGAGCTCAGGAACTGTGGTCTCACTCCTCATCCTCTGTACAGCAGAGTCCCACATATTGAACACTTCCCTGTGCACTCTGGGCTACTTTCTTTGCTGGGAGGAGGATGACAGTGGTGTTGATGGGCTATGTGTTCTGATATTTACCTTTCAACAGGCTGCAGAGTCTAGTTCAGCAATGGTCTAGATGTTATCTTAGAGTGAGGTTGCTGTTAGAGAAATAAGGATTGCTGCAGAAAATGTTAGCGCCAGGTGTTCTGCACCTGTAAGTTTAAGTACCTTCTCCTTGTCAACCTGGTCTTTCTTTTCCAGACATTGCCAGAAGTGTGTTCAGAGCAAGATGAGCTCGACTTCCTCATGGAAGCTCTCATTATTAGGTGTGTATGAATAACATGAACTTATGTATGCTTGCAAAGCCCAGCACTGTAAAGAAAAAAGGTTCCTTAGAGGTGATGCCCACGCAGAACATCTATGCAGTAGTTTTAGCACAAAGAGGATAGGCATTACCATCCTTTTCTATCCTTTTTACAAATGAAGAGGCACCAAATGATTAAAAGCTAAAGTTTCGAATGGGTCTGCATTGGTTTTTGTTATCCAAAATGAAAAATTTAAGGCCCAGTTTTCAGAATTGATTATAGGATTTTTTGATTTCTCTCAGAGATGAGCACATGAGGTAAAAACAAACCTCAGGAGTATGGGTTTGACTAGTCAAAACTACCAGCTGGCATGCAGCTGTCATGCCATGTGTCAGTGTCTGAGTCCTAGAATCCATAGAAATAGTTTCCCATGACATTTGAGGTCAGGAGAAATAAGGAAGTATTAGAGACTAGACCTCAAGGGACATCCCCTACATAAGCATATCTCTGTGTCAGTAAGCTACCTGGGACAATGCTGCCCCAGCCCAGCTTCTGCCCCTTGGATGGGGAAAATTAAGAGCAGACTCTGTTATCAGAGCTCTGCTTCCTATGCGCCACAAGTCTTCCTGTAGCTGAAAAAGAATGTAGAGTATAGGAAGAGGAAAAGTAACCAAAAGTCACTGCTTCCTCAACTCTGTCCCTGGACTGTGCAGACAGAAGGAGCACAGGGATAGTGCTTTAGCTTGATCCGGTTTGAGATTTGTTACTTTCTAGAAAGAAAGCAAACCCAAAACATTCTCTGCAGCAAAACGGTTAAAATTTTTCCTGCTGTTGTGCTGTTTGGTTCAAAGCTGCTTGGTCACTGAGCCTCCTGTCTCCACAGCAAGTTCAACCACCAGAATATCGTGCGCTGTATCGGGGTGAGCTTGCAGGCGCTGCCCCGGTTCATCCTGCTGGAGCTCATGGCTGGAGGAGACCTGAAGTCCTTCCTGAGAGAGACACGGCCCAGACCGGTAAGAAAAGAGAAAACTGTATTTTATTTAATCAGTTACTGCCACGAGGCAAACACTTAACAGTAAAAGAGCAGATACAATTTCCCAGAGTTTTTGATGGTCATAAAATTTCTGTTGCTACAAGACCCAGGTGCGTAAGGAACAGATGCTGCTGGGGTTATGCAGAGGTGCCTCCTTCCCGGACTTTGCTGGACAGCATTGCAGATACTACCTAAACAAAGACAAAAATCAAGGTTAAAAACATAGAAGTTAAACTTGACTCTTGCCTTCCTGACACCAGCTGGGGGCAGGCTAAGGGTACTGTTGAGCTAATAATGGTAAATCCATTCTTTAAACTGCTGATCAGGTGCATCTCTGTGAATATCTGTCAGTTCAAACTTGACATAGGCAAGGAGAGAATCTGGAGCTGTTGACTTAATAGCAAATATCCTTAGTCCAGAGTTTTAAAGATTTTCCCCACTGAAATCAACATCAATAGGAAAAGACAGTCAGCTAGCAATGTGTGAGAAAAAAATAACAACTTCTAGAGAGGAATCGATATTTCAGAAGAATAAAGTTTGCTCTGAGTCCCTGGACCAGAAAGGAACACAGATGTTGCTGAAGTTTAGGACCAGGGCCCAGCTTCATACTTTGTCTCTACATTTCTTCAACACAGGACAAAATGATGGATTTTATCAGTACAAGGGAGACACAAATTCGCTCTAACAGATATAAATAAGATTCTTCCTTGAGGCATCTGGAAACAGATCAGCTTTTTATTTTTTTCTATGCAGTGTGGTTTTCAGACAGGTAAAATGGTCTGTGAGACTCAAAAGCACTGCAGTCTTGAATAGGTTGCAATTAAATGGTTCCTGCCTGGGTAAGAAAGCTAAACACCCTGAAAGGACTACCTGACATTGGAACAAGCAGTCTTTATAAATGCAGGTTGATTTTCTGAAGCTCCTAGAGATGCTCATACAAATGTGATGAACTTGGTGGCAGGTGAATGGGGAAATTCATGTTTTGGAATGTGGGCTCTGCTCTCACCTGGTGCAGAGCAAAGTGACATGGGCAAGATATGCCCTGTCCAAAACCACCAGGTGAAGGAGCATGTGAAGTACGATGGTGTTTGGCTCGTTAAATCAGAGAAGCCAGCTCAGTAATGACAAAGATCTTGTGAGGAAGCACCAAGAGCCCTAGTCCTGCACAGCAGGAAATTTTGCCTACTTGGAGTAAAATGAGGCAGCTTCTTTTGTAGATGGAAAACAATTAATCTTTACAGGATACAATCATGGGAGCCTTCTGGTCTTTGTTTAGCCCTACCCCAGTCATGAGTTCTTCCTTGCCAGGGCTTCTATTCCTGTTAGCAGTAGCCCTGTGCAACCTCTGTGAAAGCCAGTGTCAGAAGAGACAGGTGGTTCGCTCCATTTCTTCCTTACTGTTTCTCTTTCTGCCTTTCACAGTTGCTCCTTCCATTCCTCTCCTTTCCTTACCTTTCCTGACCTGTTTGAGGCTGTCTGACCGTAACAACTACTACACACAGGGGCTGTTCCCAGCACCTTAAAGGTTCTCCCTTATTCCTCCATTTCACTTGCTCCCAGGAGTGAAGCAGACCTGGGACTGATGCCTCTGTTTTCTACTCGGTCACATTTCTGTCACACCTCAGGAAGCTGAGTTTCGATTGCAGATGGGCAGTTGCAAGCTGGAACTGGCAACAGTGGCCGGGTAATTCATTGTCTGCCTGCTGTGGCAGCTTCTGAGGGGCAAATGGTCCCTGTGAGTGCTGAGAAATCAGCCCCTGGTTGCACGTTTGACTGCTGGCTCAGAAACCAGGAGGCGAGGGGACCGACTGATGAGAGATGAGGTGTGTGCAGGGTACTGAGCTCTGTGAAACTTGGGATCCAGCTGGGGGAGTGGGTTTACCCTCTGTGTATGCTTGAGGTGTGACAGTGTCTCTGTAAGGCCCGGGGCTCAGTGCTGCTGGGTGTATCTTTGCTCTGTTCTTAATGAACCCTGAGCCGCTTCGTTCCTCCTATTGCTCAATCAAAGAAGACAGGCAGGAGGCAGGCATAGCAGACTGGGTGTCCAGCTTTTCAGGCCCATTAAAGGAAAGGAAAGACAAGGGACAGGGCAGAGTAAACAGGCTTTGATGAGCTTTGCTTCCAAAAGGAATTAATTGAACCTGACTGACTGATTCAGTAGCAGAGGTCCACTGCTTACTCTACAGTAAGCACCATATGAATTACTACCTTTCCCCTTATTTTTTCCAGTTTTGTGTTTTCCAGCTAATTTATTTTACTACCTTGTCTTTCCCACCTCTTTCGGCTTTCAGCCTAATAAAAAAAAGAGATTTACATGTTCATTCTCTACCTTCATCCCCCAGTTGCTCTTTCCACTTCTCTGCCAGTAACTTCAAATTTGTTTGCCAGTTTTGGGCAAGCTTAATAGAGGTGTGAAAGGCATTAACTTGGCATTAATTCCAAGGCTTCAGGAAGAAGAAAGCACCGTGCTAGAGAGATCACCAGTTGCCTTGTTTGGCTTGCCACTGACCAGCAACAACCTGTGTGGCTTGGAGCAAGACACATGCAGCGTGCTGCCATGTACTCAGCCACTGAAAAGCAGGAAAGGGAGCAGAGGGAATAGTGAAGGAGAGGGTGAATCAGGGGAAGGGGGGACTTAAGACATTGTGAGGGACATGAAATGGGAAGCTAGAGTAACTGCAGGAGGCATCAGAACATGGGATCCAACTTAATGAGAGATCAATATGTTGACAGCACTATTGCATGTTGTTCATCTGTGTTCTTGATGTAAATAATGAAAGCAGTTTTCAGCCAACACGTAATCATTATTCTGGACTCTAAGTAAGAATTATCATATGTTCATCCAACGTTACTGATACAATGCCAGTGCCTCTTGTGGAATACATCGCTTTACACCAGCTAGGTCCACTCCAAAAGCTTCAGGTTCATACGTCCCCATGGGTCTAGGTATTGGAAACCCTGAAGGGTTTCTGTGTTCCATTTCTAATGAAGCTTCACATCTGTTAGAGGATTGCCCCTTCCCCCTCATCTGTGGAAAGACAGTCTGGTAGATTCAGAGACACTTGGAATCAGAGCCTTTGCTCATTATGAGCATTGCAGAATTGTCCATTCTGGGAAGTTCAGAGCTGATCATTCTCACACACAGCACAGCAATCAAAGAACAGCTCTGGGAGATAAATCATATATGGATACGTTATTCCCCTCCTTTGTGCTGTGCAGCCTGTTGCACAGAGCAGTGATTACACTGCACAATACACAGAATTTCGTTCACCTTTAGCAAGATTCAGCCTCACCTGGGGAGGTGTCACACTAGTGCTTCCAGCATGCCCACTGCTCTGAGCAGCAGTGCATTGCAGCTGGCATTGTCCATCCATCCAGGGAGCAAAAGCTGTAGAGCAAATCCTTTGCTGTGTCTCAAGGCTGTCCCCCCTTGCAAAATGAATCCCAAACCTCCATTTTTCAAACAAATTACATGGCTAAATTGTCCTTGGCTGGGCAGTCACATCTGTTTTAGGATGTATTTAGCCAAATAAAAGGTGGAAGGAATTCATCCAAGGAGGGGAAGGAAGGGAGGGAGGGGAAAAAGGGAAAAAAGCTATGCTGTTCAAATCAGCTTCAGCCTACTGACTGCCTTGCGGTATAGCTCAGGTCTGAAATCGATTGCAGAGTAAAGAATTGGGCTTTTTGCTCAGTTTTCACTTCAGGTTTCTGACCCTTGCTCAGAAGAGGAGGGAATGGGTAGATTGAGATATTAAATTCCCTTTGGTTATGCCCTGAAAGGAAAAAAGAAAGCATGTGCATCCTTTCTTACTGTAGCCATCTTGTGTAGCTGGTGAGTCACTTCAACTCACAGAGGTAAAAAAGATTATTCCCCCTTTCCCCACAAAATGAGGGGAGAGATGTTTTAGATTTTCAGGAAATTGTTTCTCTATAAAAAGGAAGGTCTAAGGATATGCAGTCCAGTGTTCTAAAGAACCAGTTAAGTATATTTATGCAATGAACTACACTTTGTAAATAATAAAATATAACCAGGTGGTGTGAGGTCACAGACAATTTTTTTTATGCCCCTGCATTGAACAAAACAGGCTTTGTTCACACAGAGATGTAGCATTTTTCAATTATTTCATTAGTCAAGTAATTGGGCCAGTTTTTTTCTAATCTCTTCAGGGAGACCCTAAGATTTTTTTAGGGTTTTGTTTTTTGGGGTTTCTTGGGTGTTTTGTGGTGTTGGTTTTTTTTTTTATTTTTACCAGCCAGTGGCCACTGTTTATTTCCAGTTATTTCCAGTCCCAGCTAGCAGTGGTTTAGATCAGGTGGGATGGTCAGCACAGCATCAGATCAGTCTGGAGAAAAGTTCCATCACAGCGGAAGCAGTCCCTGTCACTGGAGAAGCTGTGCTGGTTTGTGCATTGGTGGGAGAGCCCCATGGGCAGGTGTGCCTTTTGGGGACTGGGCAGAAGGGTTGGTGTCGTAAGAGGGAGCTGAAGAGTGGGATAAGCTTCTTTGGTCCAACAACTAAGGCAAATAAGCACTTAGCTAGCAAATGGCTGCTGTGGAATAAGCAGCCACTGCCACCCAGTTGGTTGTCATCACTCCTCTGGCAGCAGCGATTTCCTCCTGCCCCACGGGACTGGCTGCAGGGATCACTGATTCACACCTCAGTGCAGCAGCTGATGGTTTGGCTTCAGAGGCTGACAAACACAAGCCAGTACGAATCCTGCCCTTTTTGCTGAAGCATCTGGTTCCTGCTGGCAAGGGCTGTGGATTTCATCAGAGGGGCAGGAACAAGGAGCTGGCAGCTTTAGTCTTCCATAGCCGCTGGCTACACAAACCTGTGCCAGCGCTCTAAGGGGCAAGATAAAACCTACACAGATGTGGAGGAGGGAAAGAGCAAATGTGACTCATGCCATTATACAAAATGTCATACTCTGTTCAAGGTGACTTTAGAGAGGAGCTAGCAATAATACAAAGAAACTCAGTGAGGAATGATTCAGGCTACAGATCTCAAAAATCATGCTGAAAATTCAGAAGATTTCCCATGAGAACTGGGGTAAATTCTTACAGGGGCATTCCAATAGAGTTGAAAAGTGAGATCCAGCTGTTCTGATTCTGTCTCTGGGATCCGTATGACATTGTCTCTGCACATCCTTTCCATAGTTCATGAAAATGAACTCCCTCCTGTGCACTTTTGTAATCCCTTTGTGTGTTAACATGGGAGGTATGTCACTTGCTGGAGAATTCCCAGTGTTGTATCAGCGACAAATCACAGCATGTTCTTGCTTTTAACCCGTGTTTGTCCCTTGCCTTTTGGTAGAATCAGCCCTCTTCCCTTTCCATGCTGGACTTGCTCCATGTGGCCCGTGACATTGCTTGTGGGTGTCAATACCTGGAGGAGAACCACTTCATTCACAGGTAGGTGAACAGAGCGTGGGCAGGACTTGCAAACAGGCCAACTGAGACTGGGAATGCCCTGCTCCATATGTTTATGTCCTGCTGCACTCTAGTGGCTGGATACCTTTAAACAAGGCAGACAAAATAATAGAAGCAATTAACAGCAATGCTGCTATAAATCAGGTTGGCAGAGGTCTGTATATTTACCGAAGATCCTGAGCCCTGCCTCAGTGCCTGCACTTGTGCAGTCCATTTGGGCTACTCTGCAAATGGACACAGTATCGTGACAGAAGTGTCTCTAAAGCTCTCCCTGTCATGCATTTTGTTTAGTGCCTCCTCTGCTCATCCTGGAACCTTTTTCTTCTCCCTGTCAGAGAACAGCTGTACAAGGACAGCCAGAAGTTCAACACCTTGTGACTATTTTTACCTGCTCCTGTAGAGCAGGGTGTTTGGCAAGTGTCTAAAATTCTGCCTGTTGGGTAGAGATGAGTGGAGAGGTGGTAGTTCATGGTTCTGAAAGAGTCACCCATAAGTTGTGCCTGGTGCTATTCAGATCTCGAGGTTTACCTCAGCCAGCAGAGGTGGAGCTTGAAGCTTCACCTGCATCCACAGGCCCAGTAGCTTCAATGTTCACATTATTGTTCTGTCTCTGGCAGTGTAACAACCATTTGACAACATTTGAACAGGCACGTTAGTGGATCCAGGGTGAAGGGAGGTTCACAGGAGGCCCATCCTTTCAAATGGAAGGTGTTATGTGAAGTTTAAAGAGGAAATGTTAAAGAACAGAACTGTTCCTGCTCTGGGGATAGATTGGAATTAGGGACATCACAGTTATTCATCAACATTGCCACTTCTGGCTGTTCTGGGCTCTCTGTAGCTCAAGAAAGTAGGTACTATTTTTTGTTTTCTTTTTGACTTACAAAATTGTCAAGTGATTAAGTGGTTGTTCTCTTTCTGTTACTTTTCTTCTCTTTCCCTGTAGGGATATTGCTGCCAGGAACTGCCTCCTTACCTGTCGAGGGCCTGGGAGAGTGGCTAAGATTGGAGACTTTGGAATGGCCCGGGATATATACAGGTAGCAGAGCCAAGCCCAGGGTATCTGGAAGTGGAAGCTCCCCAAAACGAGGGAGGAGCAGTGTTTGTGCAGGAGAGCAGACTCGTGCTGCTCTGCATAACCCTAGCAAGGCAAGAGTGGAGGGATCCCAGCTAATGCCTTTCTGGTGTTTGGTTTTATTTCTAGTTTAACTGTGCTCTGCAGACTTTTCCCACTCCTGACAGCTTTTTCCTGGGCAATGAAGTCCAGTGGTCATGGAAGGTGTTTTTCCTCCCTCATACTCTGTCCCCACTTTATTTTCTTTACTTTCTCCACACCAAATGGTCCTTTTGTTTTGCGGTTCCAAATCATTCTGAGTTTAATCTCTCTCCTTGATGCTACCCCTGCACCTTTGGTTTGGTGTCATCAGTAAATCTTCTCAATTTACTGCAGCTAAGAAAGGAAGGTGCAGAGGAAGGTCAGGAAAATGTAATCACCCAAACTGGAATTCAGCCAAGACACAGGGTTAACTACTCTGCTCTTGCAAGAAGTGCCAGAAAATCTTTAATGACCACAAGCAGTCAGGGCTGTAGTTTGATATCTCATCGTCCATCTAGCACCTCTAGAAGAACAGCACCATATCCTGCTGTGCTGAGGGATTGATTGGTCTCTGAAGAAGGAATGCCTTGTGCTCAGTGACCCTCGCTGTATATTCCAGTGCCTTGCCTTCTGGTTTTTTTCCTGCTTGGGGATTCTCCTGTGCAATTACCAAGCCAAGCCTGGCTCTGCTTGGCTTGAGATCCGACAGTATCACAGCCTGAGGTGATGCAGAGTGCTACTTTCAAAAACACAAGAGTATCAGAGCTGCTTGGGTTTTTCCCTCCTCCCTCTCCCTTCACAAAGAGCCCCCACACTGCCCCACCATCAGATGGGGACTCTGCTGGGACAAAGTAGCATCTGTCTCACTCACACAATCAGTAGAACCAACTGCCAAGCTGAACACTTTGGTGCTGAGGTTTCAAAGGTGCCTTTGAAGTCTGCACATGTTTCTTTGTCCAGGAATACCCTTTGGATGCTCAGGCTGTGTACTTATGATCAGTGACACCAGCTTGCATGAGCATCCTTCCGCAGCTGCCAGCCCAGGATTTGGGGCTTGTAGGTTTTATTTTAAATGACATCAACACTAAAGGACTGATGTAATTCCTGTCTCAGAAGCACAGAAGGTGGTTTTTGTACTACTGCCCCAACTCTAATGGCCAAGCATCCTCCTCATCAAGCTCCATGTTCTTACAAAGGCTTAGGATTTCACTTGCAGTGCTTTAGACTGGGTGCATATTGGATAGGTTTTGTTTATTTTTGGTGGGGATGCTCAAGGTGACCATGTGTGAGGTGAGGTGGAGATCTTGCTGTGCTCAGAAAGGGCAGGAGGATGGCTCCGCCAGCAGCAGTTTCTGTGTGAGTAACTCACTAGGAATATGGACACAGATGAGGAAAAATTGTTCACCAGATCAGGCTTGAAGTGAGGTATATAAAACAGTCCTTCCATGGATTGCCCACTTCCACTGTTTTTGTGAGAAGGAGCAGGTATTTTCAGCATTTTCTCTGCCATGCTGTTCTGTCTAAATTAGTCTTTCTTCCAGCTCATAATTTTAATATTTGTAATTATAAAAATCCGAAATTAAAGCCATTTTCTTTTTGTTATATTTGTTATATTTGTTCTTTGCAGAGCCAGCTACTACCGGAAGGGTGGGTGTGCAATGTTGCCTGTCAAATGGATGCCTCCAGAGGCTTTCATGGAAGGGATATTTACATCAAAAACAGACACATGGTGTGTTTTCTTTCCTACTCTGTCCAGTCTGTCTGTGTTGTAACCCCTTTGGTAAAGTGTGAATATTTTGTGAAAAACACATGTTCGGGTTCATTTCTCATGTACTAAAAAGACAGGCTGGGTCTTTCAGAGCCAGTAGTCCTGGAGGGCAAAGTAATGACATTTACCTACCTATATCATAGACTTTCCTCACTGAACAGTCAACTACTAGTATTTATTGAATGTTTCAAAACTCACTGCTGCAACTGCGCCACTTATTTATGTCTGAATTCTGCAGCAGAGATTTACACCAGCTGCCTGAACAAAGCCTACAAAAAGCAATACTGATAGTGCTGAACCTAAGGGCATTGCCTGCTGCTAATGGTCATTCATGTATCCTTCACTTTATATTCCTTTGCTTCTGTGTTCAGGTCCTTTGGCGTACTGCTGTGGGAGATATTCTCTTTGGGATACATGCCCTACCCTAGCAAAAGTAACCAGGAGGTTCTGGAGTTTGTCACCAATGGAGGAAGGATGGATCCACCTAAAAACTGCCCTGGCCCTGTGTATGAGATGTTAAGTTTAATATATTTGTATAAATAAGTTTCTGCTTCTAATGTTTTTCTCTAGTCAAAAGTTAGTGACTTTCAAGACTGATCTTATTGTGGCTGGTCTGCTTTATTTAACTTGAGTGCCAGTGATTTCTCTAATATTTAATTTTTCTGTCTGTTTCGGAGAATAATTCAGGGCCCTTTTGAGAATTATTTGCCACTGCTTTTTTGGTCAAAGAAGGTGCTGTGTCTTAGCTGTGACGTTTCAATACATAAGATTGTTCACAGTAGAGAAAACTGTGCTCCTTTATCTGTGGCCCTGCCTACCTTCAGTGAATTGTCCAAGGGGTTTTGAGTGGCTGAGTTATTTTTGATGGTCTGTAGATTTTGCCCCAATGATGGTCATATTTCAGTGGCTATTGGAACATCAGTTGACTCATGGGAAGGCAGAGAACTCTTATTTGTTAGAAGTCAGTGGTGATGCATGCTTATGATTTCTAAGCTGCCGTGAGGAGTGGTTACGTGCCACAGGATCTGCTGTTCATGGGCATCTCCTGTTCTGCCCTTTCAGTTACCGCATTATGACCCAATGTTGGCAGCACCAGCCTGAAGACCGGCCAAATTTTGCCATAATCCTGGAGAGGATTGAGTACTGCACTCAGGTACGTGTGTTCATACACCTGGGGTGAGATGGATGGAGAGGGTTCTTTTTGAGCAGCGGTCTAGACAAGCCAGAACATGAGACGAGAAAGCAGCACTTCAATAGCACAGTCAACAGTCTAGGGAGGCTGATGTCAGTCTGGGACCAGTGGCTGGGATATTCACTTCATCAGGGGCTTGATCTGCCATGTCTTTGACTGCTGAAAGGCACAGGCTTACATATCTTTACAAATAGCACACCTGTAGCTCTGCTTCTGCTTATAAAGGCACAGATTCCAACAAGCAAAAGATGGGCCAGCACCTGCACGTGCCTCATCCCAGCAACTCCGTCCCAATGTTTACCCTTAAGACACAGTCAGCACTGAACAGGAATGGTACCAGCTCAGAGCACCCTGTGCAGGTGCTTTCAGCAGCTGTTGGCAATTTTTGGAATCTGACAGCTCTGGAGAAGGCAGGTGGAAACAGCCAGGCTCAAGGAGTGGGAATTCTAAGGCTAGGATGTGGCTGACTTTCCAGTCCAAAATCTGATTTACTTAGTTTTACCACCAGTTTAGCTCATGAGAAGTGAAGCAGTTTAGAAAATGTTTTGCTGCCTGTATCAGCACAGGCTCCTTGTATGGCCTCAGTGTTCTTTGCTCAGCCAGTTTGCTTTCCTTCGCTGTTTGGGAATCTTGATCTGTTTTTCATGTGCATTTGGATTCTGGGATTGGGAGGCGTTTTTGCCTGCTATCTGTAGCTTGCCATGGCATCTAGCAATAATTAAAGGTTCCCAGATCACCACATTTTCTCCCAGTTTAATTTTCAAAACTGCAAAAATAGCTCAGACCCACAGTCCCTATGGATTTGAGCTTCAAGGAGTCTGCCAGTATTGCCTTTCCTGCATTTCCATTCCTCCCTTGCTGTGTGGAGGCAATACTTTCATGGCTGAAACTTTCTTAATATTCTCTGAGAATGTTATGAACTTTGAGATGATAGAGATTCCAAAACAACATTCCCACAGGAAATTTTCCTGGACATAAAAAATAGTTTGCGTTGGTTTTGTGCCTCTGCTGTTCTGTGGTGAGTTTTAGGGTTTGTTTTTTGGGGTTTTTTTTTGAAGAGTCTGATTTTAAGGATATCTCATTGAATCTCACAGTTAACTGCATTTTGTCTGCATCCCCCACACATGGAAGATGGGCTCTGGGTAGCTGTGACAGCTGTCCAATGTGTCAGGTTTTTATTCAATGCACGATGGCTACAGACTTTGAGAAATTCTCCTTGTTCTCTCTGGCAGGATCCAGATGTCATCAACACTGCTTTGCCCATAGAATATGGCCCATCAGTTGAGGAGGAGGAGAAGGTGCGCCCCGACGATCCAGAAGGAATTCCTCCTCTATTGGTCTCCACTCACCAAGACAGAAAGGATGACAAGCAAACCCTGCCATCTCCGTCACCCCTGCCATCAGCCATCACTGCTGGAAAATCTCTAGGGAAAGTAGGAGCCTTGGAACAGCCAGTGCCAGGGAAGATGCAGTCAGCCTCAGCGGGGGGACATGTCAACATGGCCTATGCCCAGTCCAATCCCCCTTCTGAGCTGCACAAAAGCCGGGGCTCCAGAAACAAGCCCACCAACCTCTGGAATCCAACCTATGGTTCCTGGTTTGCGGAGAAGCAGGCCAGCAAAAACAGTTCTCTGCTGGAGAAGGAGAGGCCTGAGAGAGAGAATTTGGGACAGGAAGGAAACTGTACTGTGGGGTCCAACATTATGACTGGCAGGCTGCCAGGCTCTTCCTTGCTATTAGAGCCATCTTCCCTAACTGCAAGTGTTAAAGAAGTGCCTCTCTTTAGGCTCCGCCACTTCCCCTGTGGGAATGTCAACTATGGATACCAACAGCAGGGCTTACCCTTGGAAGCCTCCACGCCACCTTGCGCTGGCAGTTACGAGGATCCCGTCCTTAGAAACAAGAGCCACATAACCCAGCAGGGGCCCTGAGAACCCTTGGCCCTCTTGACTTTTCCCCCTGTGGCCCCTGAGCCTTGAAGAGATGTCCTGTTAGCCAACACACCACGAGCAAGGAATCTGACAGCATCACCTTCTATTTTGTGCAAACTTGCTCCAGAAGTGCCACCCTCGACGTTGCAATTTCAACCAACCCAAGAGGCTTCAAGCCACCGGAGCCCCAGTAGAGTGCAAGAAACAAGGGGGAGGGAGGATGCAGATGTTAACTGCGAGGCCCAGCTGCTGTTCCATCAACTCATTCGCATGGTTGTCGTCATGCCCTTCCTGTGAGCTTTCCTCAGTTGTGTGTTCTCTGCTTACGTGTCGAAGCTGTGGCTCACTGCCATGAGTGTTTCATGTCTGAGGTTTTCCATGCCAAACTTGTTGCTGTGGAAGACCTGGAGATCTCCTGCAGCTGACAGATGTAGTAGTGGGTTTGGGAAGAGCATCCTCTATCCAAACCGAAAAAGGATAACAACAGCACTGAATGGTGATGCGTTGGCACATTCTCAAGTTGTGTTCCAGCTACGGTCCAGTCTTCGAAAGTCCTTGAATGCAGCACAGTGGTTGTGGGGAGTTGGCAGGGCAACAGAAAGACACTGGTCACACTGCTTCACTTGAAAGAGAGAGGGGAGGAAGCAGAGGATGGGTGTAGGTGCTATGAGGCATTTGTGGGAGTGGGAGGGGCATTTTTTGACTGGGGTTTTTTTGTTTTGTTTTTGTTTTCCTATGCTTAAGCACTAAAACTGAGTAAAGCCCTTTAAAACTCCTTCTGTCCTACGAAAGTAGGAATACCCATATCAGGAACTTGTGCGTGTCAAGTGGAACCAAGGTGAAGCTTTAAAAGACCATGGTCATGACAGACTTTTACCACACCCTGAAAAAGGACAGCCACCTGCATACCTCGGAGGTTTACAGTAGCCTTTGACATACCCTGTACGAAGAACACCACAAAGGCAGAAGACTACATTGTGCCACAGTCCAGATGCCAGATACTGTCTGTGTTTGAAAGGTTTAGAGCCCTTGTCCCTTTAACAAAATACATGTATAATAGTGGTTTAAGGACAAACACTCCATTGACTCACTTTGTACACCTTGTGCATGAAAAATATTCCAGTTAAGTGTATTGTCAAAACATAGATGTAGGAAATAATTCATGTGTGAAGATGTGCATTAGTAACTTCAGCTTAGGGTTGCAAGGAGCTGTTTTAGCATGAACACTATCCAGAAAAGAGGTGCTAATTTCCATAGAAATGGATGTACTGGAGCATCAGCAAAGGAGTGTCAAGGTGTTCTTCAGTCCAAGACTCTTCGTTTCAGTGACATGAATCTGAATCTGGCCCTGGATCCAAATGTTGAGGTAAGCTTCCTGTCTTCATAAAGGAACAATCCAGAATCCATGTATATGCACTCCTAAACTCTGAGATGTGCGAATTGAAATCGAAGGGTTTGGTTTGGGCCACCCCCGCTGTAAAAAACGCATTGAGGGGAGGGAGAGAGATAGTGTGCTCTCCTAATCTATTTTTCTGGTACCTCTCATGCACAAAACTAAATCGTTTTTTAAGACAAATGCCAAAAGCAAGGGTGATGGTTGGTTAACAGGCTGTGCTCTTGGGTTGGGAAGCTTGAGTCAGGGGCAGCTCTGAACTTCGTGGTCATCTCTTAGGGATCCATCGCACCGCGGCTGCGTGGGTCTGGTGGGAATAATGAGGGTTACTCTCACAGGCTTCTTTAGGTTGAACTAAGAGAGTATTTGTCATCTCCAAGGTCATTATGCTCACAGCTCTTGCCATGAAATACCCACTGGGGAGGGATTCTGCCTAGCTTAGGACTGTGTTTGTGCCACTCCAGTGTCTCTCTCTAGCTCAGTAAACAAAATATAGTGCTTTCTAGAGTCCCAGGAAAGCTGATTAATTCAGGAGGCAAGCACTGCCAGAAAAAATTCTTACACTAGTCTATTATTCACATATAATAGCAATTTTCATTTAAATATTCCAGCTTTTTCATTTTCAGAAGAGCTGAAGCTCCTCATTTTTTCTTTAGCTTTTCTTTGCACAGGAGCACACTGAGTTTTTGCTGCCTTACAATGTCACTGAGGGCAGAAGCTGACCTGTATACTGATGAGTGTTTTTAAAGAATACACAAGAACAAAAAGTTGCTAAGTTAATGATCTTTGACTAGCTGAAATTATAAATTCTTGGATCCAAGGCAGCAGCTCTGATGCTGCACAAATGCAGATAAGCTGCCAGGTTACGATGTTAAAGGTGGCATTTCTAAAGAAGCTTTAAAAGCACAAGCAGCAAAAGATGATTACAAGTTTGTAGGGGCGAAAGGCAGGCTTTTCCAGCATGGTGAGAGTGTAGTTACTGCTCTGAGCTTGTGCTGTGCAGTTATTTTATAATAGAATTTCAACTGAAATACTCTTACAGAATGGGAGTTGTAAAAAATGAAGGAGCTAAACACATTCCTGCTTCTTATCTATGGAATATGTCAGGAGATCATTCTGGTCAGGGGAAATTGTGAATTACTACTGAAATTCTCCACTCTGCTGAATACAGTGCATTGAGATAACTACTGTTCAGAACGGGCAGTTGGTTTTAACTAAGTTTCCTTCCAGTGTCTCCTGTGTAAAATGCTTTGTTGTGGGGTTTTCTTAGGCTTTGTTTTGGTTTTTTGGGGTTTTTTTTTTGGGGGGGGGGGAGAGGGAGAGTGTTTGGGTTTGTTTGTGGGGTTTTTTTTTAATTCTCTCCTCTTAACTCTTGGAATTCAGAAATCCAGTTTGGGCTTATGCTGGATGTTAAAACACAACATCTCTGAGCTCTTCTACAGCAAGCATTCAGTTTGTTACCGCTGTGTGCTGTCCAAACACAGTACCCTAGGTTGCAAAAATTGTTCTGTAAATGTTGATGCTGATCAAATCGTGTCACTCAGAAATGAGGGCTGTAGCATTTGCCTGTCCTCTTTCTTAGAAAACAAATTAATGGCCAGGACCAAAGGGTGCTCTGCTGCTTGTGTGCAGGCTGCATCAAAATGTTTCCTGGTCATTCTGGAATTGAATTGCTTAGCTTTAAGCATCTGTCCTGTTGCCACAGCATTGCCAGGATTTCAGTGACAACGCAAGATCTTATTTGCATCACCAGGATGTTCTGAAGGCGCTTTCCTTAATGATCCTCTTTTCCTCTGTCACTAAAGAAATAGTTCACACTCAGGCACTATCAATTACTGTACGATCTCCAGTTAGCTGAAGGGCTGACAGAACATTTAACATGTACCATTTAACCATGCAAGAGCTGCAGTTGCTGTGCCAGTTTGCCCTGAGCACTTTGTCCAGTCATGAACCAGGAACTTTTAATGGTCTAAAAAGATCCACCTGTTCAGAACTCAGAGCTGCAGGGAACAAAAGGGGCTTAAGTCACCATGGGCTCACCAGACCAAAGCACTCTGGATGTGTAAATCCCAAACTCCTTTATCAAACTCCTCCATGCTAGGCTTAAAGTGCTGAAGAAAAACAAATTAAAGTTACTGTAACCCTCTTACCCATTTTTGTCTGAGACTTATTTTTTAAATTACAGTTCATTAATGTATATTTTTTAAGGAACTTATTTTTAAGACTGTTCATCTTTTTTGTTGGCAATACTGATGCTCTGTTTATATCTTCCTCATTCTACAGTGGCAAAGCGGGAAGCACAATGATCTACAAGATGTAAAGCATGACTGGGGAAAACCCTGTGCTACCACTCTTAGAAAACGGGTTATTTCCAGGTGGATGGTCCTGTTTCCTACGAAAGTAGGTTTCTGATAAGCTGCTGGAGGTAAAGTAGGTTGGGGTGCCTGTTTCTCTACCTTTCCAGTTGTCCTGTCATCTTCTCTTTTTTGCTACTGAACCTTGTTTCTCCATCATGTGCCTGGAAACGAAGCAATGGAAGAAGTTTGGGTGGTTCTGCTTCCTTGAGGCGCAGCGAAGGAGCGGTGGCGGGAGAGGGGCTTTGGTGTGGCGAGGGGAGGTGCTGGTACCACGGGCTGGAAGCACGAGGGCTGCATTAATTTGGTGTGAGAGCAGCCACGGCACCGCTGCGCGCAGTCGCCTGTCATTGCACGACACAAAGGGTCTGAAATAGGGTCTGATGGGTATAACTTTGCATGTCTGCTCCTGTTACTGCGCCTGTCTTCTGGGTGATGAGAACCTTGACCTTGGAATAGCATAAAACAGCCTTCCACAGCAGCAAAGACATCGCCGTTTGTCTGTCCCACAGTTAAACCCATCACAGGAAAATGTCTGAATTGTCTGCATCTGGCTTTTTTAGTAACAAGCTTCATTATAGAGTGTCTGTCTCATGTACAGCCGTTTATGCAACCTTGTTTATAAAGGAAGGGCCTGTGCACTTCAGGGACACTATGAAGAAAAATACTAATATATGGTCATTGAGTATTTTGTATTGAATAGTGTATTTGTATTGTAAACAAGTGTAGTGAACCACAAGGCATGAAGACAAATAAAATGACAGTAGCTGGCTTTCTCTGTGTTGGGCTGTGCAATGACTGGATCAGCATCAGAGGGAGGTCTCTGGATATCCCTTTTTCCTTGGTAAAGTTGCAGAGGTATTAAGGTGACAGACACCAAAGGGAGAGGTGTGGTATCTCACTGAGCCAGCCACCTTTTGGACAAGCAGCAGCTGTTTCAGACTTCTCTGCATTGCAAACACGATATAGCAAATTTCTTACAAAGGTGTCATTCCTTCTGTCACAAACCATCGGGGCTGACTACAATCCACACAAAACCAGCCACTATACAAAGGGAATAATGCATAGGGTTCAAGAGAGAAATAGGGCAATTTCATTCTTAAATGTGTATATCCTAAAACAGCCTTTTCCTTTGAGTCTGGACATAGACTGGAAGTAGATCTAGCCGTAAGCTGAAACATTCACTTTTTCCCCCTCCCCATATCACTCCTATGCCCCACATAGCTACACTCTCAAGAAATGGTCCTTGAAATTAGGACTGACTTACCTACAAACTTTCTCCTTCACATGATCATTCTACTGCAGGATAGTGCTGTGGTTTGGTTAAAAAGACTTTTTTTTCCTGAGCAGGCACCTGGTAGGCACTTCTCTCCCTCAGTTTCCCCCCCCAACTTTGGTTCCTCTCCATCTTAACTGAAAAGGGAGCTCTCCTGTGCTCTTCTAAGAACAGAGCTGGTCACCAGTCAGCCACCACAGCCTGATTTGGATCTGGCATTTGCTAGTTATCTTTGCTCTAATTTCCATTTCTTCCAGAGTTGTCTGCCTGTGACAAAGCATGGAAAAGGATGCAGGTGGGTACTCTGCTATATGCCTTTCACAGACACAGTTTCAGTTTCCACCTGGTGTAGGACAAGGCTTCTGGAAAAATCTGAACTCTGTAAAAGCCATTATTACATAAATGCTGGACTTACCACCTACATAACACTCTTGCAGGTAACAGAGCTAACTTGGCTGAGAAACTAGGTTATGGCTTGCAAATCTGCAGTGCCAGTCTGGGATCCTTGTGCTTCAGATCCCGCTGCGTAGCAGCCCTCTGAAAGCACAGGCTCCCTGCCCAGAAAGCCATTACTGTCAGCATCTGCAAAACAATCACTGAATCCAACTGAGCTGAACTCACTAGAAATTAATTCCCCACCCTGGGACACCTCAAAAAAGTTCTCTTTCTCCCATCACACACACCTGTGGCATCTCCTTTCCAGAGAGTGTCCAACAAAACTTGGAATGATTTCATGGCTAAGAACACTGAAGGACATTGTCTTTAATTGGATCCCAGCAACATGCTGTGGGACAAGGACTAGCTTCAAAGTCCACACAGGCAGCACAGGATTGCTGGGGAATATCTGCTTATTTATTTATAAATAACAGATAATATTTTATTTATGTAGTTTATAGGGACTTTGAGGATCACTTGGCTTTTTTCAACCAGTCTGGGGCTGTGATAGTCAGTCCTCTGCACAGCACCTAATTCCAAACTTCACTGCCACTTATTTTCAGGATTTTTTTTATGACACAGTGTCATCCTGCAAGAATTGGAGGAAAGGCTTATGGCAACTTACCTTGGATTTAGGGGAAGCACAAATCCCTTCACATCACCAACCTGAAGAGAGCCATCAGTAATCCCTTCTGGAATGGACTGGTTTATTTCTGTTTCAGGCCACATAAATTTACAGTGCTTTTTGCTTCCTTGCAGAAGATTCTCAGTGCTACCAAAATGGCTCCATCCTGATAACAGTCCTGACTTGCTCCTCTAACCCACAGTGCTCAAATCCATTATAGCCAGAGCTTTCAGGAGAAATGTGCAGCTGGCTGAACTGAAATGGAAGGGAAAGTGCACCACACCAACACTCAGATAGTATCTATGCCTTCTTCTGTACCCATCAGACAGTCCCAGTGATGTCCTGTGGTGCTCACTACCCCAGGCCACTGAGACCCCACTTCCAGCTGAACTGGGTGTAACTACAGAGCTGGGGAAGGGGCAGTCTGATACCCTTGGAGAAAAAAAATAAAAATCTACCGTTAATCAGAAAACTGTTCTTCATCTGTGCAAAAGAGACCACACAGAAATGGTGTGACTGTAACAAACTGCCCGAGCTTGCTGCCTCACCCACACACTCATTCCCATCCCCACCTCCTGAAGAACTCCAGCTACCCCTCAGATAAAGCAGTTACACCCATTCCATCTGCTCAGGCAGGAAAAACAGCATTCCTGATAATGAGTGTCTCATCACAGAAACTCAACTGCTCGCCCAGGAGCACAAGGCTGTGACAAAATGTGCTGTGCAAAGGCTTAGTTTGAAACTGGCAGTTCTGGGCGGAATAGCCACAAGATATAAAAGCTTATGGTTTATATTTGACAGTTGCTATTCCACGCTGAACCCCGTGTGCTTAATTTATACAAAGAAACAGATGTAAGAGATGTACATTCTGCAGCGACCCAATGAAAAATCTTTTTGCCTTTTGCTGTACTATTCAACAGGGTTTCCTTTTATTAATACCAGCAAGAAACAGTTATTAGACAAAGTAAGGTTCAGTACATCACTGAATATCTGCATCTTCAAATATAAAGCATTACTTTTTTTTTTACATTCAAAATTTACAGCTTTACTCAATTAAAAATTTCCATAAGTTAGATTACAATGTGCATTATTTTAAATACAGCTCAGGAAAAATAGCTACAACAATATTTAAGAGAAGGTTACAGCAGCAGGATTCTGTCTAAAAATAGGCTATTAAGATTTAAAGTGCCACTTCCTCAAGCAGGCAAGAGCAAGCAAATCATTTAAGAGTAAAATGACTGTTCCGGAACACAAAACCATCCTGATAAGATAATGTTTACATACACTAAGTAATTAAAATACATTATATGTTTAAAACATGGACAAAATATTACCTGTTTTAAAAGGCTGATATGCAAATAATGTCACATCAAGGCGCATTATGATGCTGTACCTAAAACTATACTTAATTTATCAAGAAACCATCATAAGAAATTTATACTGGAAACTGTTCCAAAGGAAACAAGAAGAAACATGTATCACAAACAATCAAATAATGGCAACAGATTGCTTGAAAACCCTGTATATATTCCATCCCACTGGCAGGAATTACCGTGCTGTATTTATACAGATTTAATATTTATGAAGAGGCTATTACGTGTAGTTCCACTCTGGGTTTATTTGCATTTGGAAACTGTGATACTCATTGCCTGCAGCACCCCAAACAAAAAAAAAGTCTCTAAAAATGAGGGAAAGCTCTCCCAGAGAGTGCAAAGTGCGTTAAAGAGTGCTTCTTATAGCTCCTTCTACAAATGCACAACAAAAAGTGCTCTTTACTATACACACTGACATGCAGCATATTTGTGGGTTTTAAAGGCTTTTTATTTAATTGCTGCTGTTCACTAGGATAGCAGCAAATCCTTGTATTTATCAGCCCTTTTGCATTCTGGAGAAGAGGAGGGGGAAAGAGGAAGGATCCAAACGATAAAATACAAAAATACTCCACAACTGCTCGAAAAAGGGGTCCTTATTTTTTTTCCCCTTTCTTATTGCTAGCAGCTGGTATTGGAATTGACAAAGTGCCCGGGAATCAGACTAATGTCACTCATCAACCACCTCCGCTGTCAAAAGCGGGCAATGCACAAAGCATTACCAGTTCATTACTACAGGGAGGGAAAACTGTTTAAATATTGCATGAATCACACAGGAACTTCAGGGAACGCTGGAGACACTCGCGTTCTCTAACTGCAACGTTAGTCAAATGATGCAGCATCTTAAACACAAGATGATTCTGCAATAACCTTCCAGGCAAGGGCCGTTTGAGTAAGAGAAACAGAAGAGTGGGTTTACTTCTTAACATGACTGAACTCGTTTTTCAGCTCTCTATTTTATATATCTTTTTATATAAAATATACATACTATATATATGTACGTGTGTGTATATAATATATATACTTATATATGTAAAATGCAAATGCAGATTTAATAATTTCAAAATAAGTTTGCATTCTAGATGGGGTTGTTTTGTGCTTTAAAATACTTATCTCCTACCCTATGAGCACATTTTGGCTCAGCAAATATCATCCACGAGCTTTGCCCCGTTAATCCCACGGTAGGTTACTCTGCTAGGTCGAACTAAGACCCCATGGTTCAGCTTACAGGTGAAGTAGCGCTTTTCCCCCACGGAGCCGTCATTCTTCCCCTTGGCACTTCGGAGTTCAAGCCCAATCCATATCCCTGGCGCAAAGTCTGTCGGACCAATGTACCTGATCGTCCCCATTTCATTGGAGCTGGTCAGGAGAACCTGAGAGCCTTCATGCAGCTTCACGGGTCCCTCAGAGTGAGCTGTAGATGTGCTGCTCCAGCTGCGCCGGAACACGGAGCTCTTAGATCTAGTCAGAAAAGAAAGGAAAAAAAACCCCTTTTTTCTTTTTTTCTATAAAATATCCAGGGCAAATCTGTAATTCAGTGAAGCACATGGGAGAAAAACCTCAAATCCCTTTTTAAAAAAACTGGATTTGATCTCATGTCACTAACAAACCATGAAATAACAGTAACAGGCTGGTACACTTGGCAGTCTGAAATACTGCAAAAACAATTTCCTCTCACCCATCTACAATATTTACAGTAGGTGATAGTATTGGTAAATTAAGCCAAATAAAACCATTTACTTGGGGCTTGAAACAACTTTTAACATTCAAGTGTCAGTCAGGAACACCAGGACAAACTGAAGTCCTTTAACAAAACCCTCTGAACTTCACCCAGCTGCATGAAAATACAAGAATTTGGAGAATATGTAGTGATGAATGACTGGAAAATTTTAATGCCAACCAGAATTCAAGGACTGTACTCCTGGATATCCGTGAAAAAATAGTCTACTAACAATCCATTTTAGAAGAAAAAAAATGAACCTGTTTAGATATTCTGCATGCATAAAGATTTTCTTTTGAGCAAGAAACAGTAAAGCTAACAGCCAGCTCACCCAAGCGCCTGACACTCATAACACTCACCTAACAAAGGAGTTTCTTCTGTTTACCTCCTTTTGTGAAGATGCAGAAGTGGTGCTTAGACTGCGTCTAAAACCTAAGTGGAAAGATTAATAAGATGTGTAGGACTTCTTAAGAAAAAAAAACAACTAACCTTATGAACTCATATTCCTTGTGGTTTTCTTTACACTGCTTCCACTACATTTGGTAGACATTCTCCCCTCTAATTGAGAAATTAAATGATGAAACCTCTCATAAAAGTACATGTCCATAATATGTACAGATTTTCAGAAACTAAACTAAACAAACCAAACAAGGGTAATTTGAGACAATCTTTTCACAAAAATCTTAGGTAAGGAAAAAGAAAAACAACTACTTCAAGTATTTCACACAAGTTTTAGTAATTTCATATGGACCTTGCTTTACACTGATCCCTTCATCAATCGCAATTTAGATTAAGGAGCAGGTTCAATTTCTGGTTATCTTTGATTAGAATGCAATACAGTAATAAAGAGAAGACCACCAACAATACTAACTCTGACACAATTATTTCGGCCAGTACAGTGTTAACAACACAGTACTCCACAGTTCCTTCTGCAGGCTACCTGTTTGGGAAGGGAGTAGCCAGATTATTGGCTGACATTTGGGTTCCTTGAAAATCTACTGTGCTTCTGGAGAACCTGCCTCTGTGCCGTGGGTTCTGGCTGTGGTAGGCTGCCTGAGCCAAATCACAGTGTCTTATGCTCCTACCTGGAAAAGTGTGGTTTATTTTATTCCACGAAGTCTCTGTGAGGGAGTCCAGAGAACCCGTTAGTCTGAAAAGCAATAACACAACAAAGAAGTCATTTCAACTCAACTCTGTGAGTGAATCTACTGACTTCTTGTCAAATATTGATGAAGCTTCAGTTCTTTTCCTTCTCCATCCGTCCCCAAGAGATTCCAACATTTCTGCCGCGCTCAGGCTGGTATGTAAGAAGTGCCTGGAGCAAACTAGTTTACTCAAGCTACTTGCCTTTTACTCATCAAGACAGCATGGATAATTTTGAGGCACATTCTTACAGTTTGCCTGAGCTGGAATATTCAGGGAAAGAAAAGCAATACCATGTTTGGCAGAGTAACATTACAAACAAAGCATTTGGCAACTCAAACACTAAAAGAGCTCCAGTGCTTACCTCTGTACACGAGATGGAGGTGCAAATATACCATATCTGGGAAGACAACTGAAGTACTGCACACCTCCCACCGAACCGTCATTCTTCCCATGAGGTTTGTCCAGTTCAATTCCACACCACAATCCTACAATTCAAACCAGTAAAATCATGGCATTTTAAACAAAACACTCCAGGCTTTTCTTCATCTTGACAGCTGGCACAGTTGGCATTCACCCACACCAAGGAAAACAATTTCTAGTTGGAAAATGTCTAGATAATAATAGTAAATATGTATATTCTAAAACAGCTATGTATGTAATTAAGCAGAAATTATACCCTAATAAATCTAAAGATAATTATCTCCACATTTTTATATGCTTTCAAGTACATTATTGACTATTTAGTTAATAAAGAAAAGGTAAAACCTTTGAGATATATATATATATCCATACACACAACAAAGATTTAGTGTATATATATATATACACACATATACACAGTAAAGCCAAATGGACTGTTATTGAATGAAACAGTGGCTATTTGACAACAAGGAGACAGGAAAGAAAAGTGCTGCTCGTTCAGGTTTCCCTCTTTAGTCCTCTGACCACATGATTTATGCCTCATGTGAGATCATCAACAGTAAAATTAAAGTTTTGATACTAATTCATTCCTTCTCTCCATCTAGCAAGTTATAATTAATACAAACTGCAAGACTGGTTGTAAGATATCAAGAGTAGGGTGTAAGAATCGGAACTGGCCATCAATTAATCTCGTACAGAACACTGAAAAGGCATCAAGATGTTAATGAGCTTGATCGTTCATAACCTGTGATAAATGTGAGCTAATTACATAAAGGTGCTAAATTTCACACTCCATTAGTAGTCCTTATGCTATCCATCCCCAAAAGGTTCAAAATTTAATTCAAGCCACTTGGTACTAAGGCACTGGATAAAACAGTAATTCTAATTATCAGCTCAAGAAACTCAGGAATGACAGCTTATGAATTAGAAGGATTCAGCACATCAGAAGTTCTCCCATTCTTGCTTTTAGAATTAAATAAAGATCTGCATTGCAGCAAAAGGAACAAAGTTTGGATAACTTCCAGAGCTTTGATACACATTAAAACTGAAATACTTAAACACACATCTGTTACATTTTCTATAAATTACCGGGTTAGCAAATGGTGATTTGTCATCTTTCCATTCTCACTTCTTACAATAGAATGTTTTCCTCCAAAACATTTTGTTCCTGATTTGAAGCAGAGAGGGAGGAGACTTACAGGAGACTTACACTGTTGAACAGCTTTCTTGCAGTTGTTTTAGCATATTTGGGAAACAGTCCTTTTCTCATTGCTTACTTTGTCACCAACAACAGGGAACTAAAGAGTGAAGTGTTGCTCAGTTAACTGCAGCACCTCAAGCAAGGACTGCCTACTGAAACTGGAGAAAGGGACAAGAATGAAAACAGTACCCAGCTTGTACCACAATCTTGCATTCCACCTTTTTGTTAATACTGATGCCACCAAGTGTCATGACAGAGTATTGCTGATTACCTATCAATCAAACAGACCTCACCAAACTGGGTACTCACACCAATACTTACCAGTTAGTTTTGCATTACTCTTGCAATAAGATTATAGATAGGGCCATAAAGAACATAAATTTGGCCACAAAAAAAATAGTATTCAGAAATTAATTTCTAGAACGTAAACCAATTGTCTGCCGTTGAAAACACTTGACTTCACTGGAAAGTGTTTTTTAGCAAGGGGAAAGGAGAAGCTGAAAGGGAGAAGGATGAGAAAACAGTGGGAGGAGTTGGGGTTTTGTGAGATGCTTGTAACTTTATTGGTCCTATGACCTAATGGTTTTTTGGTTAGGATTTAAATGTTCAGAGTTACTCTCTTAGAGATGCCAGTAAGTTAAGAATGAGACAGTTACATGACATAAGAGTACCACTACTGCAAGAGACAAGCTGTGTCAAAAAGCTTTACTATAAAAAGTAAAGAGTAAATGCATGTGATCTCAATAAACTATACAACCCTCTGGAGACTAAACTGAGGATTTTCAGATGGCTTTGTTAAGAACTGGACTCAGTGATCCTTCTGGGTCCCTTCCAACTCAGAATATTCTGTGATTCTCTAATAACTACAACTTCAGCAAAGTATTTCTCCTAATTAAGCCATGATAGTGGACAAGTCACATTTTAAACCATTATTATGGCAGTTGCATTACAGCAAAAAATATTCAGTAAAACATAGGAGAGAGAATGACCTTGGAAACATACCAGTAAATTAAGAATTTTTCTGGAAGGAGTGAGGAAAAAGATGGAGTTCTCTTAATGTTCACGTGCTCACATGTAAGTTATTCCATACTGATTCAACAACATACACGGAGTATTGCAAATACCTGGTGCAAATTTTGTCGTCCCACAAAATCTAACAGTGCCTGTTCTCTGTCCCACCACGAGTACTCTGTCTCCAACCTGAATTTCTCCATCAAGAGCATTTTTTCTTGCAGTTGGAGCACTATACAATCCTGGTGAACAGAAGAAAAAGAACTGAAATTAGTGACATTATATCTTTAAAGTTTAAGAAAGTCTTCAATAGTGAGGCAACTGATTGGAAATAGAGTATTTACCTCTAACACAGCATAGTAATACACCCCAAATTTTACTTAGACAAAGACTTGCTTTGTGCTAGCATGAGAACTGTGGACTCCAGCCTTTTCTCTCCTCTGAAAACACTCTTGAAGATATTCTAAAAATCTTTCTAAAAGTTGCCAAACTTAGGCTCATAGTTAACCTACTTCATAAGTGTCTTTCTTGAACTATCTCAGATTCTGAAACAGCACAAGTAGTTCTACCTAAGTACTCAATGTAGCATTAAACTTCCACCTGTGAAAATACACCTCAATAAAACAGACTGTACCAGCACTAATTTTAGATGAGGCAGAAGACACTCTAGTCAGTGTCTTTTTATTGCTGCTAGTCGAGTTCCGCTTCTTGGAGTAATTTCGTTTGCCTTCCAAGGAGGTAGTAGAAGAGGAAGAGCTGCTGTACCCAGGAAAACCTAAAGACATAAATGAAAGTAGTCCTTCAGGGATCATATTTGGAAAACGGCAGATTAAATAGAAGGAAAAGCTTCTGTAATATGGAATTTTTCTGTTCTCCAGAGTGGGAAGAATACATAGTGAAGAGCCAAAATCAGAAGTTGTTAATCAGTATTTACACAAACATCTGACAGGAATGAATGACATGGGTGCACGTGGTCCTGCCTTGGGAATAAGGTGACAGTTGAGTGCTGGAAGAGGTCTCCAGAAGCCGCGTCTTTATTACTCCATGAAAGTTCATCTAAACAGTCTCAAGCATATTCATCAAAATATGTGAGCCTTAGCAATAAGAGATCATACCACCACCCTTTCAGGATCCAGCCTGTTAAAGATTTGATGAGAAGTGGAAGGAAGGTGATATTATATGAGTGAATTATTGCCTGGATTAAAGCCTACTATATTCCATTACATACTGTATTAATATTAAAACCTGTACTATAAAACAAGAATGGGAAATAAATCATTTTTATCTCCATTTGCAAACCCTGATGTCTAAGCCATCTGGTAAGACTTCTGTTCAGCTTTCCTACTTCCTTTTCAAGGCTCTCCCCACTTCTCTTTCCTATCCCCTTCTGCCCAAACTGAGACTGGATACAGCAAGAGACATCTATGCCTCAGCCTATCAATGTGAAAAATTAAGCTAATATTGCCTATTGAACTTTCCAGAATTCTGAGAGGCTTAATTTATTCATTTTCCCTAAGCACCTTGATATCGACACAGGGTTAAGTGTGTTCAATATAATTTAATCCTCCAATTGGGCGAAACAGTAAAGAACTACAGAAAGGCAAATGCAGTGGGTCAAAGCAAAAGCTGGGGTATGTGCAACAGAAATCTAAAGACTCTGAGGTATTGACTGCAGCTATACTACAAAGAAAACACAAGTAACTAAATGACTAAACAGGCAAACTTCCACATCCGAGGCATAAATATGTGCATGTGATTGCAAATACATACTACAGTTCCATATTTAGAAGCCAGTCCAGGGATGGATTCACTGGAGGTTCAGACTATCTAGCATTTCTACAGGAATGCAGTAAAAACTGCTCAAACTAAACCCATCATCACAGGGGCAGAGAAGGAAGGGCAGAAAGGACTTCAGCAGGTCCTATAATCGATTTCTCTTCCATCAGGCAAAAAAATGTTTGTTATAACACCCCTGAGAGGTGAGTACTTGGCTTGTTCTTATAAACCTCCCATCGGGGAGAACTCCAGACTTTTTCACCAATATATCTCACTACATAATTATCTGTAATGCTAAGAGGGTTTTTTCCCCCCTAACACAAAACCTAAATTACCACAGTTTTAGTTCCATTTTTACTTCTGTTACACATGCAGAGTGGGTTATAATGTTCCTTGTAATTGAAAGCTTCCAGTTTTATCTGTTTCATCTTCTGTCTTTGAAATCATACAATCACAAATTCCAAGTCTTTTCTCCTAAGTCATGTTTTGTACTTCGAGCTATTGTGTCTTTTCTGAATTCTCTCTGAATTCACATCTTTCTGAAATGCAGCATCTAAAACCAGATGCAGTGTTTTAGCTGAGGCTTTACCTGTGCCAAGTAAAGCACCCAGGTCTCTTCCTGCACCTCACGGCTGACTCTGCTTTTTATACATTCCAGTTATGTTACCCCTTTCGCAATGCATGACATAGAGCATTCCTGTTTACCTTGTCATACTCAATATCCCCATGTCCTCTTCTACAAACTCACTGGGCATGTCATTCCTAGGGTGTATTTATACAGCTGACTGTTTCAGCCTTGTTACAGAACCTTAGTTTCCTTACTCCTTTCGATCTTTTTTCTCCAAGACCATTATTCCACTCTGCCAAGAATTTGGGGCATGTTTGGCATTAAAAAAAAAAAAAAAGAACCACTGGCAGCTATTTTCTAAGTTGAATGTTGGATTTTCCTAAAGGTTCTGTACCTGCCTTATAGCAGTATCCCGTGAAACACTAAATCCCAAAATGGGCCTTCACTCCACATCACTTACAGCCTGCAAAACTTTTGGAGTCCTATTAATTGCAGATTTCATACTGTAACCATTAAACTGAGACATTTCGTGACCAGAACCTGCAGACGAAGCCATTAAGTGCCCTCCATAAACAAAATATTGGAAACCTCTGTCTACACAAGTTTTTTTAAGTCACCTCTGAAAAAAACATCACTTATGACAGTGCTTAAATACATTATACTAGTCTCTTCCTCGCAACTGTTCACTGACAGATGCTTTTCTTCATAGACCTGCTGCAGCAAGTCCAAAGGATGTTTGGAGGGACAAAACACTTCTGTGTGGAAAGGCTGAGAGAATTGAGGTTGTTCAGCCTGCAGAAGAGAGGCCATATTGTGGCCTTTCAGTAGCTCATGGGGGCCTACAAGAAAGATGCAAGATGCAGAGCATCGAGTGACAGGACACAGGATAGTGGCTTCAAACTGACAGAGGGGAGGCTGAGATCAGCTATTAGGAGAAATTCTTCACTCTGAGGATGGTGAGGCACTGAAAAAGGCTGCCCTGAGAAGCTGTGGACAATCCATCCCTGGAGTGTTCTTAGCCAGGCTGGATGGGACTTTGAACAACGTGGTCTAGAAGAGGCATCCCTGCCCATGGCAGAGGGGTTAGAACTAGATGATCTTAAAGGTCCCTTCCAACCCGAATCATTCCATGATTCAAAGAAGGTATGTTCAAATTATTTCAAAGAAATACTGTTTTTACCAACATTTACAATATGATTCTTTAGACAAAACCTCAAAGGAGCCATGACTTTACAGTTTGACACAGTTGGAAGTGAGTTACCTTCATGTTAAAAGTTCAACAAAGTACTGACGTAGTACTTGCTATCCAATTCTGAAACTAGGTAATTGCAGAGAATGATTCACATGTAAAAGGAACTCTTTCAAAAGCTAGTTTCATTTTTCATATTTGAAGCCTGTTATTACGAGTCTGCCATTATACAATGCCAAGACTGTTAGATGGTAACACTTTATTATACAAGATTGAATACACAGATGGAGGAGAGAATAAAAATGCCAACAGACTATTAAAATCTAGGCAGTACGATATGGGGCAAAAGGTCTCTTAGACAGCCAAGTAGGTAATTCTGCAGATCCTCTGTAAGATCACTTACTAACAGACAGCTTTTCGTTTTAAGGGCTTGTCTATATTCTTGTCCATGTGTTTGGATAGAAGTAGTTACCAAACCAATACAGAACACCAGCCCAACATCCACACAGATTCCTCTTTCTCCTAGAAAATTAAATGTATACAGCCTGGCTGGAACTTGAAAATAAGCAAGGGAACTCTTTTTTATAGTGTAGATACAGGGCTTTTACAGCAGTAGGGCAGCAAGAATACTGCCTCTGCCATACACTGAATTTTTCTTAAGATGTTAAAAAGTTTCAAAAATTAGTTACCGTCTTTTGCAGGTACAGTTTTTCCCCTGTTAGTAGTCATAAAGTTGGTTTCAGAAGCACTGTCTTTTTTTGCCATATTTAGACCTATAAAAAGAATGTATACAACTAAATATATACATCCTAACAAATGACAATTTTACAGAAAAGTCATGCACAAAAACAATTAGACAGATCTGAAGATTACTGGATGCATGGAAAAATTGGATAAAAATGTACAATTCCTTAGACTCTATAAACAGGTAAAACAAGACTGCAGAATTGTTTTGATGGACAAGCACAGATATTAAGCTCCTTAACACATTAAACCAATGCAAACTGTCTTGCCAAACAATAAACAAATTGTCTGTAAAATATTAACTTTTATATGGAAGTTTTACTAACTTCTTTCAAACATTCACATCTATAACATTCACTTTCATAGTGCTTAAAGTCTACTATTCACCAGTATCAATTTTACAATTTCTGCATTTAAGATAACACATAAAAGTTTTGAGAGAGATTTGAGACCAAATCTTCATTCAGACTACAAATAATTACGTAAGTAAGTCAATATGATTTTAAGAGCCTAAATCTTAAAGCAGCAATGCTGTGATATGCGTAGGGTCTCGTACTGTCACCTAAGTTATAATTTGCAAACAGTCATTTTGTATTCCTGACAGTTTCCTACCCTAACTCAATGAAGAGCAAGCTTATCTATGATTTATCCCCTCCCTGTCATGAATGAAAAATCATACCTTTTTTCTTTAACTACATGTCTCAGCTTAATTCATCCACAGGGACTGAACTAGTTTGAGAATGTACTGTATTTCCCAAAAATTTATGGTTTAGCCATTAAGGCATCAGATCAAAAAACTACTGTTTGTGACTGATAACACATTTCTTAATTTTATCTCAGTAACCCTTTCCCTAAACACTTGAAAAAGACCTTCTCTCATCAATCTGATGGATTATTCAAATCCAGTAGAACTAAATAAAATTTTAAAATTCCTATACAATATCATATTTTACTTTGCAGCTTATAACCTTATCTACAAAAAGCATACTAATTTTTCTTGAATCGTTACAAACCAGTGTATTGCAGGGGTGAAGTTTAAAGGAAAGAAACATGACATAAACACAGCAAACCAAAGTTCTGCCTCTGCAGCTTTCTCCTTCCCACCTCTCCAGCACGCAAACCAGCCAGGCACATTAATTCTAATGGATCTTTCTATGCAAGAACTCCCTGCAAACAGCAGTTTCCAGATTACTTACATCCACTGGATGCAAGCTTTCCTGGGCAGATGATGCATGACTGACTCTGATTTCCACCTAAAGCAAGGTATCAAATGTTTGAATTTTACAAATGCACCTTTGTGCCAGAAAGGGTGGTTTACGATTAAACTGCCCAGAACACACCATCTGTAACAAAGGAAACAGTCCCTTCCATTACTGCTTAGTGAGTTACAGCCCACAACAAACTGAACCAAACACTGGAAAATATTTTACAGAAAAAGCCAGCTTAGATCTGCTCTGAGCAGTACTCACCACAAACTGATTGTTCTGAGCAGCTTTTCATGGAAGATACCCATTTAAAAGTAGGTTAGATCTTGTGCTAATTGTAAATACACACACTTAAAGCTTACTCCCTCGTCAATCTATTTGGAGAAGAGTTACATAGGTAATCCAAAATTCTGCCAAAATGCATCTCTTCTAGCAGCCAGCACTGTTCCTATAGCCTCTGTATTACTGGTAAACTGTAGTTTAGGGTGCTTGAGTACATTCTATGAGAATGTGTTTTATCTTCCATCCCTTAAGCAGTGCTGCCTTAGTATGAGTCACCTAAACAGGGCTCAAAAGGCCAAATAAGTGCTAATGGGATATGTAATGACACTATTGCATAGCCCACCAGGCACTGGGGGCCAGATTATGCATGGTCAGCACCGAGCACAGCAGGGAAGAGCCTGTACTCCAAACAACTTGGAACCTGAACAGTCAGGAAACACAGCATTGTTCACTCCACAGGGAGGGAACTTACATGGAAGGATTAAGTAATTTGAGCAAATTACTAAGAAACTAAACCAGAGGCAGGGACTGAGCTCGTAACTCCAATCAGTAGACTGAGGCCTTATTACAAGGACAACCTTTCTCTTCTAATTTGGCATTGGTTTTACTCAGATAATTTAATTAGCAGATAAAACACAATCTGTTAAATAGTCCCTTGATCATGTTGCCAGAAAATAAATCTCTTCAATTTCTAGACATAAAGGTGTACAGATTATTTCCTAGATTTTTATTTGTTTTATATTACCCAGGAAAACCTTAGTAAACGGAATCACATTAAATTGAGACACTTAACTGGTATCACAGATGATTAGAAATTACTATAAAGGCTCGAGAATAAATGTTGTGGTGAGCTTTTTCTTATAGAGTATGTAAAGACTACAACCTGCCATAGTATATCAGATCACTATTACCACTCAACAGCTACACAATGTCCTTCCAGTACCAGTTTACAAGCCAGAGAACTCCTAATAACAAGAACATGGAGCTGATAAATACCTTTATCACCTTCTCATCCCAAGATATGAACTAATTACAAACAAGTATTTTAATACCAAGATATACTAATTCTTGAAGATTAGCATCTCTCTATCCTGTCCCAACATAGAAGCAAATACTCACCAGAATTCACTTTGGAAGTTACACGTGTCACATCTACTTTCTTGGATTTGACCAAAGGTGAAGACCGCACAGAAGAACTTCGTACGGAGCTTTTTTTGTGATCAGTAGCCTTGCTTATTTTGGAAAGAGGTGCAAAGATACCTGGAAAGAAAATTGTAGGTGCCAACAAAGACTCATGGGTAATATTAATGTAACAAAACTTTCCAGCTACCTCTTACACCAATTAATTTAGGGCTTTTTTTCAGTCACGATCATAACTTGTTATGCTGTCAGAGCACTTGTAGCGTAGGAAGGACAAGCTCAAATGAACAGTGAAACCAAAATCCTTATCAAGCAACTTGAAAGAGTAATTCAGGCAGTCAGTAAGACTGTCATTTAGAATCTCCTTTTTGTCCTAACAGTACCATTGAGTCTCCATTGTTACAAAACACAAGACTCTGTATGTCTCGAGCGTCCATGAAATATCAGTCAAGACACCTCAAGCTGAAAGTTAGAAAACAACTACAAGCATGAATGTCTTACCAACCAAGACAGAGCAGGTAACAAAACCTGGCCATTATCATTAGAGCACAACAACTTTCAAGAACCTAGATGGGAAACCAGGAAATACTATTATCTTGCACTTTCAGAGAAATAACCAGAAATTTTGACTGGTTGGTTGTTTTCAGTGGTTTTGCAAATAGTTGCAGTCAAAAGAATAGAACAGTTAAAAGAAACCATGATACAAACAAAGCACTACAAGGCAAAGCAACAGAATCTGTTATCTGTATTTATTCTCCCAAAAGGTTCAAATATTCCAACACTTTTTTTTAAAATTTGGGTTTTTTCAGAATTTAAGAAAAAAAATTAAGGTTATACCACGTTTAGGTGCACATTTGAAGTACTGGACTTTTCCCACACTTCCATTGTTCTTTCCTTCTGGTTCATCCAGCTCTACACCAGCCCACTGGCCACTGGCAAATTCCGTTGTGCCACAAAACCTTAAGGTACCAACCTAAGACAAAAAGCAGCAACACAGAATGGTTTTGTTAAACCAGTATTGTTCATGAGAATACAGTATAGGTCATGAAGGAGACAGCAAGTCACCTCCAAGCTTTTGATCAGAACAGAGAAATAGAAACAATCTCTCTCAATTCATATTTTTCTTATCTTTCAACACCAATTAGCGCATTTTCCAAGACATCTTAGTCCTATTGTGTATATTTTGTATTAAAAAACTGCGGTTATGGACAAACATTTAGACAGTAACTACCACTGTACAATACAGCTCCAAGTCAGCAAGGTACAGGAGCACACGTCCAATGAGTTTTCCTTTCAGTGTCTTCCACAACAACTCCAGAATCACGGCTATTCAGTTCAGTTCGGAATCCTGAACTGGACGTTCCCCAGAAACACTAGATTAAAACAACTCTATCAATATATGTGTGCATAAATACACACATGTCAGTTTATATACTTATATATCTGTTGCAAGGATTCGAAGGTAAACTTCAGAGCATAATTATTTTTTTCCCTTGGAAAAGATTCCTAAGTCTTGTGTTCCCTCCTTATGATTAAACAAAATTTTAAAAGCCAGCAAATGTTTTAAACACTTGTTGTTACTTCAATATGTACTACAAACTCCGAGCAGATAAGTATGTGAAGAATATCAAGACAGACCAGTCTCGCTGGTGGGTCTGAGTCTCCACAAATATACATTATAAGTTCACACACTTCAACCAAATGGGGGAGGAATAACTAACAGACGCATTTAACCTTGATTTAAATTAATTTTTATATTTGATTTTAAAATTAGCTTTAGTAATAAAAACCTTTGATCTTTCAGGTTCTCTGTTTTCCTTATCTTGTGTGACCTTAATATTACTAGTTCATTTTTGACTGTGACTTCACCGTTTAATCCAAACCTCCGAGTAAAGAGACAGAACCAATTTTTTTTTTTATTTACTATAAAACCTTCCAGCTACTCTTTCTTAATGTTTGCAAAGAAATAAACATGATCCAGAGCCTATTCTCTTATGTTGAGGATTGCCTTTAAACTTGAGCATTATAGGCAGGTATATCACACTCATCTAGACTGAGACATTTTAGCTCCAAACACAGGGATCAAATTCAGTCAGAGAAAGTTGTGGCCAAGCAGTCCCACAGATTCCCTCAATTCCTCCACTTTCAAGGCACCAACAAAAGGGCACTTACTGAGCAGAAAGAAGAGATCAGCCAGTATTTTAAACTGGAAGTAGAGGTGGCAAAACTGAGGCTCCAATTTTGCCCTAGGACTTGTGCAAACAAGGAGCAGAGGACCTCTTTCACATAAGAAACAGAGCAGGAACAGAAGAGTTTTCTCCCAGCTTCTAGTCTTCCTGCATTCACATTTCATTGAGTGTCCATTCAGATCACATGGAATCTAGCACAGCAGGAGCTGGCAGAGCCAAGGGACCCCAAATCACGTACACAAACACCTGCTTACACAGCCTCCTACCCTGTAAGACAACTTGAATGACAGGCACAGTAGGAATCAAGAGAGGAATCCATTTTCCCTCTGGCATCCACTGTGTTTGGCTTTCAAGCTTCATTAAAGCTGACATATTAGGAGACTGCAGAAGCAGGAAAAAGGACAGGAACCCATAAACATTTCTCATAAAAGTGCTGCAGTTCCAAGAGTCCTTGTCTCAGCTTCCATGTTCCGGACGTGAGAAAAAAAATCAAGGAGAAGGTTAAGAACGGGGGAACCATTTTCATCATCCTGTTTTCACTCTTGCTCAACCCTGTACACATTTAAGAGCATGGAGGGGGAGGGGAAGGCATGGCTGAGAACAACTCCATTTAAACAAATGCAGAAAAGCAGGGGGAAGCGATGTGGGAGTACTGCACAACAGCTCCTCTCACACAAAGGAAGGAAGGGAGGAAAAGGAAGACCAAAAGGCACAATCACATTCTTTCTTCCCACCTACTGTTAAGACAGCTTTGGCTCCCTTAAAGAAAAGAAAAACTACCTGGAAAGCCTTGCTGGCATTTGGCAGCAGCAAAACAGCTTTCAACAACTTGTAATGCTGTGTTGCACACACCACTGTAATAGCATAATCAATTAAAAAATAAAAGTAACCAAACCCAGGAAGCTCTATTCATACACAGCAAACACATTCCAGTACAAACAGTTCTACGGGCTTTACTTGGAGGAAAGATACACAAGAGCATTAATTTCAACACTTTCTTGCCCTAAAGTATCCATTAACTTGCCGTTATATTATCTCCCCTTGCTTTCACTGTGATTTCTGTTAAAGAAACTTCTTACTGCCTTTAAAGAGTGTCTTCCTGTACATACTTCAGTTAAAGTGCCTTCAGCATAGCTTCATTCCTTCACCTTTCCTGACCTAATTTGAACGTTACATCAAATGAAAACACAGAATGGAAGCTGCTTCCCACGCTCTGTGGAGATCACTTTAGAACACTTCAGTTGTGACAGTTACAAATCTGAACTTAATACTAGAAAAATGATTACAGCTAAAGCTACTCAAAAATAAAATTTTGCTCACAAATGCCTTCAATATCTGTCAGAAAAAAAAAACCTGAAATCTTAAAAAGATTTCTAGCACTCTTAAATCATTTCAGAACCCTTGCTATCAGAGCAAATAAAAGGTATGAATACTAACTGCAGTATTAATGTTACAATTTTCAAATTCATTTTTTAAAATGTGACTATCACAGTAGCTTCTGAAAAGCTCTTCACATTTTAGATGGACCACTATTAGCTACATTCTTATACTGCCACAAAACCATGTAACAACCCTGTGGCACAGCACTGCTTCAAAGATTTTAGCTGCATTGCACCAGTGAAATTGTGTTACTATAGGCTAAGCAGTTTTTTTTCACTGCCTTCTAGAAACCCAGAGGTACTTCACAAATGCACACTCATTACAAAGCTGGGCAACTGAGTAAGTAATCTGCAACTTTTACCATCATTTTGATGTGACACCAAAAACGCTAATAAAAGCTGAGCCTGCTAAAAATTATTTACAGATATAAAATGCAGCCTATGTCTGTCAAAACTGCTTGTAATAGTAATAAACTGAACAGTTGTGTGATAAAGAAAGTTATTACTTTCTGTAACCCGTTCCTTGCTGCCATCCAGAGTTCATACCTTCCACAAAACATTTTAGAACCTCAAATTTGAGGTATGTCTCCAAAGGAATAAACAAATTGACTCTCAAAAATTATGAGGGTAGTACCAGGTCGGTCACCATACCTTCTGTCCCGCAATAACAACACGATCTCCCAGTTTCAGGCCAAGTGATAAAAGCATGGCCTTTCCTGTGACATGATCATAGTTTGGAATCATGGCTTTTGAGATGTCACATGAGAGAGGCACTGCATCCAGCAATATCTGCTTGATTTCTTTGGCACTGGCTGCTGCATCTGCCATTTCCAGTGGCATATCCACTGGATCAGGAACCACATCTGCTGGAATTTGCCCTTTGTCATTCTGTAGAAACATAACATAGCACAGAATTTGATGCTGTGACAAGATAAATCTGATTAGGCAAAACCATAGCATTTTATGAAGTGTTTAATCCTCTTTGTTAGATACTTTTCCTAGAACACAACTATAAAAACACCCACATTTTCAAATAAGGATGCTAAAACATCCTCAGATATATAAGCTAGCATGTACAGCAACTTACTTGCAAAGTTGACAAGTAACCAATACTTTTATTCTTAAGCAGAACACATTAAAAAAACCCCACCTTTATGTATCTATGTACCTGAACATAGACTTAGGAAAGTAAGCAAGGCTTCTGATCTGTAATGCCAATATTGTAAAGCTAACTCCTCCCAACAAATTTCCCAGTGTATAGCTTACTCCTTGGTGAGGCTTATTCCAAGCGTAAAATAGAATTTAATTAATATATGGTGCACGCATAGAATACACAAATGTGATGCCTCACACAAATACTTGAATAAATCAGTTCAATTGTCCTATGAGAGATGACTTAAGGACAGAACACTTTCCAAACACTTCCCATTCTCAGCACAGTGATTGTGACTCCCCGTATGTCCCACATGACAGGACAACTTGTTGGAGCAGCCGCTTCCCTGGAGTTAACCTCAACTCAAGGCCAGATGCCCAGACAGCAAGTACTGTCAGGCTGTCAGCAAGTTTTACCTACGCTCTCTTCAACAAAGGCATTAGTGAGGATCTTCATCTATCCACCAATTTTCACAAAGTTTGTGGAAACAATTATCTCAGTCTTCCAAATTTGTCTCAACTGAGCCCTTGGACACAGACATTATCAGAAGCTCAAGAAGGGGATGATGGAAAGCAAGATTTCATTTGCTTTGATTCTTTAAAAACAGACTAAAGGCTCAGTGTTCCCTGAGCTTCCTATCAATCCATCTCAGTGCTAGAAAACTATAATCCTTAATCAGCATTTACACTCTGCTGTTCTCATATAATCGAACTCTACACATTGCCTCTAGTCAAAACTTTATTGGGAGACTGAAGAATTAAAAACCTACCGTTCCATAAAAAATCTACAGTCATTCTGTAAGTAAAAGGTGAGCCCCATTCAAGTCACAATCCCTTAAAAACAGGATATTGCTGTTGAAGGGGGAGTTTGTTTTGAGTTTTAAGTCATCATATTAGCATATTGTTTTGGTCACATCAGTCACACAATTCAGCCCACCAGGTGCCCTTCAAACCTTTGTGCCAACACAAGGCATGGGCAGAGCAGAGGCAAGAAGGCAAAGTGAGCACAGTGGAAGCCCAGGAATGCTTTTCTCAAGGGCAGAGCCTCCTTTGCCAGGTCAGAATGCTCGTGCAACTACAAAGCAGTGTTCCCTGTGTCAACAGACTCCTAAACATATAGCTGTCATGGAATTTGAAACACATACATGCACACTAAATAAAAGAGATGAAGAAAACTACCATTTTTAAAGAGATGTAGATTGAATATCACAAAGAACTGTATGAACAATAATGTTCCATAAGATTTCCCACCTACATAACATAAACAATTACTTTAACTATGTTATGCTAATTACATAAACAATTACTTTTGATCACCCTTAAAACAACTATAACTTCTCATTAAAAAAAAAAAGAAATCTGCATTTGAAAATGGAAAACTGAGATACTGCCTATACTAAAAAATGGAGAACTGAGATACTGTCTATACTAAAAAAAACCTCTTCAAGTCCTCCCTCCCCTCCAAAAAAAAGCAAATACAAAAAACAAAACCCAAGATTTGTAGCTAAACACATATAGCAACACTTTACACTATAACTTATGCCTATTATTGGGTTACAAAGCAGAGCAGTTGATGTTTATGCATTATCTGATACTCATGCTAAGACCAGGCTTACTGCTAAGCAGTACAGTGCATTTATGGAGGGCACAGATTGTATTCCTCTCTTTCTGAAAAGATCCACCACTGCTATGACAACTGTTGCAAGACAAAGGAGCATTAATAAACGAATGCTCAAACAACAGAAACATCTTGAAAGCTATTCGAACTAATGAACTAGACTGCGACACAAAAATACAAACTTCAACACGCAAGTATGACAAAGCATACGAAGTCATCCACTATGAGCTATAAATATTTTTTTCTGAGGCACTCTCACTTCACACAACACATTTTTAGCTAATGAAAATCCTGGACAGACTGTTCAATTTTTCCAGGTACCTTTTTCACCTTTTGGTGAATCTATAGCCTAACTCCTTACCCTAAAGGCAGGATTTGCTCCATGTTCCAGTAAACACTTGACAGCTCCTGTACATAGGTTAAATGCAGCAATATGCAAAGCTGTTCCAAAATCAAAATCACTACAGGTGGCATCCACATCTGCAATTAAACATCACATGTGAGGTGTGTAAATATGTTACATGAATATTTCACCCTACCGATTCCTTGAGAGGACATTCATTTTTACATTTTATGTTAACATTTATACAGAGACATCATTATTTATGTACCAAATGCAGAAAATGAGAAGTAATTCTACACAGAACATCAACCTTATCTGCAACTGTTTATTCATACCATGAACCAAACTGAAGACGAGCATTTACTTTCATTCATTTTCTAATACTGTTGGCTTAACTGCAAAATTGCTGCTATTCAGGATGACCAATCTCCTGTGCCAAGATTAACATGCAAGTAACTTGTTTGCACGTAAATTAATGTTTTAATGTTTCAGAAATATTTATATTTTATTGCTTCTAGGTATCAAACATTAAAATGAGATGCATCTTCAACCAGTTGTTTTTCCTTGAGAGCAGGCAGTAGGGCCAGGGAAAACTGATTATACCTCTGCTTTACACTAATTTAATAACTAACAGCCAAGAACAAAGTAAGGGATGGTGATTTTTATAATTTCTTTGCTTTTAAAGAATTACACTCTGAAGGGTCTTGCACTGATAGTTTGGAAAATGGAGCACTGCATTTGATTAGAAGAGATTTAGCATAATGTATATTTCCATCAGTTGTTCCCGATACATCTTTCAATCTGCTACGAAGTTATTACCGTTCTAGAAGATTGGAGTTTTAATGTCTGTTCAGTCTGAGGCTCCCCTCCTAAATTACCCAAGAGAGACCTCATTTTGAGTCAATTATGTATATGGCTGTTAATTAAAAATTCCAGCTGATTTAGTACACAAACCAAAAGACAACAAGTACTAGCAATAATGTTCCAATCTGAAATACTGGGCAGGAACATAAACCCTTCCACCCCAGGGCTGTACAGTCTCCTAGTATTCTCCAGCATCAGTCTCTGTCCCAAAAAAAACACTAATCCTTCTCAAATGTCATAAACAAAGTATATCCCAACGGCATCAACATCCTTATATAGTTACACTAAATGAACATTTGGGGCGGGGCAAATAAAACAAAAACATATAAAGAAGATATATAAATATATAAGTCTTTATAGATACGGTAAGTTCACACATACCAGCAAAGATTGACTCTGAATTTTATGAAGATCAAAGGTAACAAATTTGGGATCAAAATTTAACAGTTTTACAAATGCACTACTTGAATACAAACTCAGAATGAAAAAAGACTGCATTCACAGTCATGCCTCAGTCATAATGACAGCTATGTATGCAGATGTACCCTTTTTATACCAAGTGTCAGAAGACATTACCAGCTTAAAACCAAGTGGAAGCTGTGCAGCTGTATACAACTATTGAAATTTCCATGTTTAATGTCAAGTATTTTCTTCACACATAGGAACCAATTCACAGAAATATTGATCAGTAACATCAGCTACTGAGCCAGCAACCATTGCATGCAACTCCTACTTCAAAAAATAACTGATGCTTAATTTTGGGGGGTTTTAATTAGACTGTGTGGCTTCCTCAGAATTGCAAGCTTCATGCTTAGAGTTTTTAAACACTTCTCTTATGGCTTTGATCTAAGTGGGTACAGTACAGGTGACAAAAAGAAACACATAAATATCAAATGCTACCCAGTAACTACTCCCAAACTACCCAGAAGAACTTAATATGCAACAATGGTCTGTCATTAGTAACCCATGCAGGTTACAGTCATTGTCTAATGGATGGCACCCCACAACATTTCTAATTCTTAAACCTTTAACAATTTTGTATTTAAAACCTCTAAAAATCCGAGATCAAACTATCTCTCTCTTGTAACAGCTGAGGAGTAAATCTGTATAACTGCAGAACATCATAAAGAAAAGTTTAGCAGTAAATCAAAGGGAAACACCGGTGCTTCACAATGGGCATCTCAGCTTCAATATAACACTGCCTTGAAAAGCTATTTGTACACTAACAACTGTTTTTCCTCCAGTTCAGAAGAGATCCATCCAAAGCTATTTGCCTTCTACATACGTTCTCCCTTCTCTGTGAACTGCCTGATGAAGCATAGAGCTACAATTATTCTTTCTGTTAATTCAGACCATCCGTTGTTTTCATGTCACAGAGCAAATGATTTTATACATTCCCTGAGATAAAAACCAGCTGCTTATCCAAGAGTTGCCAACTGCTGAGATGTTTAACTGGAGTGGTTTCCTTGGAAATCTGAGCAGAGTCCCACCCCTTCTACAGGCACAGCACAGGAGGAGATGAGGACACCAAACGCAAATGAGGTCTAAAAGAAGACCTAAACTGCTGATGCAAATTATGGAGACCAGGCTATTAAAATGTGATGTGGACTTTAACTACTGTGCAGTCTTATTTTGTCTTTTGTTAACAACCTACACTTGACACTTTTTAAGCAGTCATACCAGTAACAGTGCTGGTTAACAATTACCTCCGTAGTGATTCAAGACATGGAAAGCAAGTCTTGTGTACTCCAAAAACTTACCAGCTTTTCAGAATTCCGACACAGAGCTTTTAGGTACAACTAACTAAAAAAAGGCATTAACCGTTTTGCAAAATGGCACAATTAGAAGGATGTTCAGTAGAACAAATTAACATTTGTACAATTTTAGCATTACAGTTGCTTACTGGTTTTGATGTCCCGACCAAATTAGGAACAAAAGGTTCTGGTTCAGACCATTTTGGTATTTCCATTTGCATTAGTATAAATAGGACTCCAATTACCAATCCTTCACAGTACCTTTCCAACGTTATTATCTATTTATACCAAACACGAAAGTCAACTGTTCCTTATATATGACCTTCTACATAGCTGAGAAATGGGAAAAAAGCATGTAAAAATTGCTTCATTCATTTGTTTGCCACATCCTCACTTCTCCTTTACCCTTCTCCTACCATTTCAAACATACTTCTCAATGTTTAAGCAATCTTAAAAATTGTAAGAATTTACCAGAATGGTTACATCTTTGGTTTTCTGCAAACAGTCTCTTAGTCCTCAATGACTTAGAATTAACTACTTAGTAACTCAGAATTAGTTTGCTTTCCATTCTATCTGAACCTTCTCTACCATCTTATACAAAGCTCACATACAAAAATCAGCAATGGAAACACTGCAGTAAACCACTAAAAAACAGGTTAAGGCAAAAATGAACAAATGAGGCTGACTAAAACAATAACAAATTATTTATGTATAACAAACAAACCCCACACTTACAGAGCACTATACACCAGTTTAGGGTCTACAAAATATGGCCAACTGCATGAAATAAAGGCAACAATGCCTACCTCTTGGCTTTGCATTTTTCAAAATAACACTGATCAGCTCTGGAACATCAAAGTAGGCAGCATAATGCAAGGCATTCATATTTGTCCAGCGGCTGCGTAAGCTGCTATCAGCACCCAAATCAATAAGCTGAGTGGCAAATTTTACAGCAGTTTCAACATCTCCTGCAAGATAAAATTTGTAAAATACGCATTAGTAATTGATTTATTCAACCACAAAAAACATGCACATGCTTAGGTGTAACACAAAAGGTACATTAAACCATACAAGCTCACAGCAGAGCAATTACTATACCTTTCTTTTTAGGATTAGGATGCAGAAATCTTTGCCTTTTACCATAATGGGCTGAGATCTCTAGTGCATAATAACACTGCCTGTTTTTCTCTAATGTAAAAAATACATTAGCCACCAAACCCACGAATTTTAGTATCTGAGAAGAAATAAAATCACACAATGATGAAGTTTATGCTAAAAGACCTGCCAACACCAGAGAAGATAACCTATACCAGACCTCAAACACACTTACTTCAAACTCAACAGAAGTAAGTTCAAAAAAGTAACACAGCATAAAAAAGATAATGGGAATGTTCAAACAGAATTAAATATGCTCTCATTTCCAGTATTTATGATCATCATCATGCAAACAAAGTTTATTGTTCTCTTCAGATATGAGGAGGAAGAAAGAAAGCCAGTCACCTAAATGTTCTACTTTGACTGCTGTAAGAAAACTGTAGTTTAGTTTGCAGTTTGTACCTCAGTCTGAAACTGTCTTTGCTACAAGAAATACATGTTCAAGCTGGTAATACTGTTTGTAATACCTCTACCACTAACTCAACTTACTCTGAACAGCCACAGCCATAACTGCGCTGCTGTTCTGCACCTTCCTTTCTGATGGCTACTAGAAGACACAAAATCGAGCACTCAAAAAAACCAAACCAAATCAAACTGAAACAAACAAACAACAAAATCTACTGCAAGGAAAAAAATCTGTAACAGTTGGTGGGAACAGCCTTTCTGAATTAATTAGGTTTTTACATCTCTAATGATGTTTCTTTACTCACCAATGCCATGAGCCCCTGATTTGCAAGTATAATGCAAGAGAGTCATATCGGTCAGTCCATCTCGGTCGTTCACATTGCAACCCCTTTTAATGATCTGACAGGCAAGTGGAAAACAAGCACCTTTTAGCTCTGGCATATCTCTGACATCAGTAGTATTTCCTAAGTTATTCAGAAATATTGATGCCTGGAATAATTTCAACGGCTAATAACAAAGAAGCCTGCCCGGAGAGACTGTAACTGCAGAACTGAGCACACTAACAAATAGTATTACACGCATACCATTAGCTTTCATTATTTACAGATTTTAAAGATTCTTTACATTATTCCTTCTAACATATACTTCACATGGTAAAAAGTTAACTGCCTAACTGAACAACAGGAAGATGACTTCCGAAACTCTCCCCTTGTTATGTTATCTCTCATCAATATCCACTTCAATTCTCAAGCATCATCACACACACCCTCACTCCCACCACCCCCACCCAGTTACCCTAGGGTAAGAAGAATCTTTACTATACTTCCCTACATGTCCAGAAAAGCCCATAATCCAAAACAAAAGTAGGATGGAATTACTAGAAACAAAGTGTCTTCTGAAAGCAGCTTATTGCATGTTGCATAAATATTTCAGTTCCTAACTCATTTTGTGCCTAGGAAACACTGCTCTTATGGTAACTTCGCTGTAACTTCATATATTGTCGTGTGGGATTACTTCTAAGTAGGAAACCGAAACACCAAGGTGAAGGGTCTCTATGCAACTGCCTTGAGAAGAAACTGTTCATATCATCTATGCAAATGTACTGAATTTTTATCCATCATCTTTCTGTTTCCAAATAAAATCTGACATGTGGAATACAAGGCATGATCAGTCACTACTTGTTAAGAAGCAGAAACTGCGTCTGCATTATGATTAGTTCTGCTTCTCAATGAACTGGTTTTATTTGTTATCAACACAGTACTTAACACTGAAAGCATTCAAAGATCTTCATTTATATCTCACCTCATTCCCAATAATATCAATATTCTGCTGGACCTGTGGAACCCACTGCCTTAAGATAGCAAACAATTCAGAAACTGATGTTTTGGGGTTGAAAAGTATTTCTTGGCATGCTGCATCATTGGGATCAAAGAAGGAAAACTCTGTTAAAAAAAAAAAAAAAGAAATCCTTATGGACAACCCTGAATTTTAACATGCATCTAGTTTTTCAGACCTGGGGGCAAAGAATAGCAGAGAGAATAACTTCACCACTCATTACACTGGAAAAGTCAGAACGTTGAGATCTGCCCTATTCTTCCTTTAATATAAGGTCTTGCTTAGACTTCTGACAAAGCTTTGATCAGCAACCAATACAACAGTACTGCAAGAGTGATCTTAAGTTTAGGCAAGGAGTAACAGTGATGTACACTGATTATGCTAATAAGGGTTTACTGTTGTTCAAGTCAGCCAAAGGCTGCAGATTCTAAGCCGTTCCCAAGCACAGACAAGCCTATTGAGCTCTCAGTGATCAAATGCGTATGCGGTTTCTCCAGATGCTACAAAACATGTCTTTTCCTTCTTCTTCTGCCATCACAACTTACATAAAACATACCAAAACATAAACACATGCTCAAATCACAAAGGCATTCTATATCCTCCACTATTTTCAGACATTTCATGAATGCATCAATCCCAGCCAGTGGCAGCTGCAGGTAACAAACATCTTCAAAAATTAAGGCGCCAAAGATCAGAAAAACAATACATTTGGAAGATTTTAAGGCTCATGTTCTTTCAGGCAATCCAAAGTATAAGTGTATAAAACACCTTATTATAAAAGTATGATAGTTCATGTTACTTACAGGTGTATGCATGAGCATGTATATACACACACTCTATTTTAAACTTTTGGAATTTCTTCCAACTCTGAAAAATTATATGTGAGAATCTGGATAGCAATAGCTACGAGAAGAGGGAATGGAACCAGAACCAACTGCCATCAGCAAATGACTGAAACATGGCAAACACTGAACTTTTACCCCTGCTGCAGCTATTAGGGAGTTGCCTTTTAAAAAGGTTTCGGACAAATGTAGATACACAGATACACAGCTCTCAGACCAGACATACAGGTTAAGCAAAATAGGACATCAGCATCTGGGTGTATGCATGGTATAAATCACCTCTGGATGAATCATCCCAACCTTTCCTCAAAAACAGCATACCCGACTTCTAGATTGGATTAACAGATAAAAGCACACACGGAGCTCACTCCCTGGCTATTTAGAGTTCCTCTAACGGCACTGCCTTGATTCAACAAGAATGGAAGAGGAGGACAACTTCACTGATCTTTAACATGAACATTTATTTGCATCTAGCATATAAAAAAGCAAACCTCTCATCTCCCAGCACTACACCAAGTGTGCTTCTTCCCTACGTTCCACGCATTGACACACATATACTGATTTATCTACTAATATTTGCCTTCCACATAAACCACAGCTGATCTGTTGCTGAAAGCTATAAAGTAAACAGCAACTAGACAACAAGTTTGATGATCTTGCATGATATTCACTCTACCAGGAAGATTTCTAGCTACAAACCTGAACCAAATTGTATATCAGAAATCAGCTCTAGCTGACTGTTACAATCAGCATGCTAGTGTAAAAACTTGAGACAATATCAAGTTCTAATAACAACCATCCTAAGTGCTTAATAGGTGATCAGCTGAGTCTTTGCAAACCAAAGAATCATTACAGAAAATCTGTTAAACAAAGAGTTCCATGAAAGGATGACAACAACATCTAGGTACCTGAAAGCACTACTTTCTCCCCCTCTGTCTTTCCCATGTATTGATTACAGTGACCAGCTGTGCAGGAAAAATAAACACACTGAATGTAATGATCAAGAATCTCTCCTTGTTGCTGTTTAACCTTCTTTACCCAGATTCAGTAATATCACTGCTACACAGTGATATTACTGAACCTCCTAAAAAAAGGATTTTTTTTATTTAGTGAGTAGGCACAGACTGAGTAGAACAGATAGGAGTGACATCGTAGGGTTATTGGAAGATATCACAGCACAACAATGTTTAAAAACGGCGAATAGAATTTTTTTCTAAGGGATAAGAAAGCAGAACAGAATGAATCATGGTAGTACTTCCAGTACACTAGGACAGACCAGTTATGAGAACAGAGCTAAACCATGAAAAGACACATGTTCATATACCAAAATATATCATATGGAACAGTTAAATTCCCAACATGTGCTAACTTATAAAACGGGTCTTGAGAGTGCCGAGTCTGTCAAAGGCAGAACATTATATGTATTTATTTTTCCTGAATACAGTTGATTGCTCTAATCAATGCATGGGAAAAACAGAGGTGGAGGTAGTAATTTTTAAGGTATATAGATGCTACTAACATCTTGTGCAACATTCAACGGCATTCTAATTGTAGCTATCAATGAAAGTTCTTGCCCACAGTGACATTTTAATATATGTCTTGTTTAAAATTTTGTTTTAACTTATACATGACAAATCAACATTATTTTGAAAGCTGATCACCAATACTTGCTGTAACTTTCTTCCACTTATTTTACAGTCCTTACAACCACAAACATGCACACTTCCAAAAGAAATATCCCCTTACGGTCCACCATTTACTGAAAGCACAAGCAAGTGTACCTAGAGGTTTTAAATGTGATGTAGATTAACTTCATTTACGTACTGCAATTTTACATCTCAACACAATATCCAGTTCTAACACTGAGATGTGAAAAACCTACAAACATCTGATCACACATTCACGCACAACTATAAAAAAGAAAAGGTATCATTTATAATGTATGCAATAAGAAAAATGGAAAAAGCATAGGTCCTCATCTTTCATTTCCTTTAACAGAGAATCCATTTAACAAGAAGAAAACTTTTTCTGAAAGGAAATAAATTAAGAGTCGATAGCTTTTTAAAATTTATTATTTAAATTTATTCTCTGCTGATCACAAATTCATTTCCTGTTAAAAGTACATACCACAGTCCGAAGGCATTGGTGCTGCAGCAACAGAAAAAGTAACAGATGTTTCAGAGTTTGGGAATAAGAACCGTTCTCTTTCAATGAGGGAATCTCCTTCTAAGGAAGGTTCTGGGAGATCCTCTATGGTCATCTTCTAGAAAGCCACTTCAGGAGGAAAGAAAATTAATAAATAACCTCATTGGAAATACTTTAGATTTGTTCTATTGTAGTAAGCGACATTGTGCAATCAGACTAAGATATTTCCTTTTTCCAAACATAAACTACTCCTACAATTACATTTTTACAAACTAATAAAATTAATCAGTAAATTAATTTTTACTGGTAGAATATGGTGTCAAGGCTAGCCAACTTCTAGTTTTGACTTCCATCACTAACCTTAGATGTTATTAATGGAAAACACCATATTTCTCACCAATTTTCCACTTAAGCAGTAAAGAAAATAATAATAATGCTATAATAAGCACATATACAGTGATGATAAATGGATTAGTGTGCTTCACAGCTTTAAGAAAGCACGGAGCATCAAGTATCATCCTCATACTCTGCATGCATATTCCTTTCCTTCGCCATGAGCAAGAACATGCTACCAGCTACTGTTTTCTCCTCTTTTAAAATCCTCAGCTCTTTAATCTTCCCACACACAGCTGCAGACAATTCATCACCAAGTGATTCACTCCTGTACTCACGATTCCATATCAGCTCCTTTCCCAGCTTCTCCTCTCGATGTTTTAAAATAGCACACTTACCACAGCGCTGTAACCTCCACCCTGATGTTGTTTCCAGTCAACTTTTCTGGCCTTACACCAACCTAGGAGAGAGAATAAAGACTAAATGGCCAGAGAGAGTTACAGTGACATAATCTAACAACCAGCCTGAGTTACATCCTAGTTATGGTTCACAGGCTAGGATCAGAGGAGAGCTGGTCACCACTTGGCAGATATTTTCTCAGGCAAATTCATTAATAACAAAAACTATTACTCCTAATAGAAACAGGTATTACTGCACTATTGGAGACTACATCTCACAGCTGAAAATTTGCAATTCTGCCTCTTGAGTTATTATAAACACTCAGGGTAACAGCAATGCTTCTACTAAACCAACTACATTTTTCTTCTGGAGATTGCTACATGGTGCTCAGTTAATTTGTTTGACAGAAAGAACTCATGGAGCTTCAAGGATTGTTTGTTTTTATTACATTTAATCTACACACAAGTAAATAGAAAAAACTAAAATAAAAAAAGTAGTCTGAAAATTACTTTGGGGTTTGCATCTAACACACAAGCAGCTATATGAATACATTTACTCTAATATTTCCCAAAATAAATTTGTCACACTATTTGGGAACCTCATATAATCTACATGCTAATATAAAAGGCACTTTAGCAGTGGTTTACAAATGCTGATCATGAAGTAAATTCATTAAAACCCCCTTTTCTTACACATCATACACAGTTCACTCTGTCCTCAAGTTGGAAAAAGAGATCCACATGAAAAATGCTTATTTTTCTCCAACTAGTTTATTTCCTTAGACTTAGGCAGCTGTAAAAAGTCATGTGCTGGCACAAAGGAAAGATCAAGGGGAAGGGCACTGGGAAGGACAGGATTATTTTTTCCCACAGGATTATCAAATTGCATTGGCTTATGTGTTCTTTCATTTAATAAGGCAAAAAATACCACTAATTATTGCAATTATTATTTTTTTACAGTAAGGAAAAGTTTATAGAGTTTATACAGTTTACATGTCAATAGCTTTATAGGCATCATAAACATGACAGCAACAGCTTTCTTGCATGAGGACTAGAAAGTCTTTTAAGCTGCAAGTCACTAATTAAATTTCTTTTGAAGGGCAACAATGAAATAAATCTGCTACCATCTGATATTTGTTCAGAGGCGATGGAAAAACAAAACAAAGCTTTGTAAAACACATGAATCTACAGCAGTTTTTCACAGGTAGCACATCAGACGCTCTCACAAAATGAACAAAGGAACAAGTAAGATGCGTGAGTACAGAAAAGATACCAGCTGAACCTGTTAAGCTGGAAAAAGATACAAAAGAAATTATAAGCTTTTAGCACAGCACTACCAGTACAATACTGAGGAAACAAAAGAAACACAATGAAAAGTAGCCAGACCCAGCTGAGCAGATGGTAACAGGAAGAGGTGAAATTCATCAAGTACAATAACATAAGTTGCTGGAACTAGAAATCAATAGAGACATTTGAAATTAATGCAAAAAAGACTGTTCACTGCACACAGGAAAGCAGACCAAACAGAACAGAACCTGTTCAAGTATCCAGGGAATCTTTTACTCTGAGGGTCTAGAGGCGAGAATACAATCTGTCACACAAGTGAAAGGAATTCAGCACACGAACAAAGCAAAGCAGGCAGGGAGACAACCCACGTTGTCAGGTAGGTGACCCAAAGACTCAAGTGCTACAATGCATATGCTGACCCAACTCCATAAAGAACAGCTTCACATGTCCACATTGGTGCCAACCGCCCTGACCTAAGCGTGCACATCCTCACAACCCATGGGATTTGAATTTGGCTCTAGAAATGTATTACCATGCCATAACACAGTACTGAACCAGCAATGTCAAGGCAACATGTTCTGCACCCATGACTCCTCCAGGAGCTCCTACCTCAGGCCTAAGAACATCACACCTATTTAACACCACAAACACACACCTGGAAAGGCAAAGGGAAAGCAAAAGGTTGAAAATTATGTCAAAGAAAGGGAAAAGGCAAACAGACACTGTCTCATAAAGACTTCTGTCATAAGCCAAAGCACAGCTGCATGAGGTATTAACAATATAAGACATACAGATTCAGGTGGGAAGTCCTGGTGAAATAGAATAGAAGGTCTTCCAGAAGAGCAATGATTTTCTTATATTGGTAAGAGGAGTTTAGAGGGACAGAAACTACTGGAGAGGTTCAATAAAAGACAGAATTTTTCTGTTCACAGCACTGCCAAACTACCAGAGCATAGTTTAGCACAGCAGAAAGCATCATACTTACTATTTGCCAGGCATATGTTCTTTCAAGTGAATTATATCTGAAAATGAAAAAAAGAAAACTTGAAGGAGCCATCAAATGCACATGCACTTCTGTTGACTAAACTAAAGAGCAACTACACCTCTGCATATATACATAAAAAGTCAGTTATGTAATACAGGATCCAACTTTTTCATGTACTCGTTTGTAATTTGCAATTTGTGTTAAAGCAAAACTACAAAGCTTTCCTGCAAGTGTTATAAAGACTTGCAAACACTAAAGCACTTCAAGTGATAACATACAGTTTTGCTAAGGCTTTAATAGCTGAACCTGTCACAAATGTGATGCTATTTTTGACAACAACCATGTATAATGGACTCGTTATCGTGTACTTAAATGCACTCAAGAAGAAAAATTAAGTTCAGAGGACCAGTCTCTTGCACACATACCACCTTCCTGCTTCATAACATTTACAGCATGAGTGGCAGACACGTTACACATATGTAGGTACACTCAAGACTAGTTTTTCAGGTGGTACATGGGGCCCTCTTGCAACATAGCAATGTTTTCTCAGAATCACAGAACAATTAAGGTTGGAAGGGGTCACTGGAGACCATCTAACCCAACCCCCTTGCCAAGGCAGGGTAACCTGGAGGAGGTGACACAGGAACACCTCTAGGTGGGGTCTGAATGTCTTTAGTGAAGAGAGACTCCACGACCTCTCTGGGCAGCTGTGCCAGCGCTCTGTCACCATCAAGGCAAAGAAGCTTTTCCTCACGTAGAGGTGGAACTACCTGTATTTTAGTTTATGGCCATTGCTCATCCACCTCTCACTGAGGACCACGAAAAAAAAAAGCCTGGCACCATCCTCTTGGCACCCGCCTTGGAGATATTTATATGCACTAGTGAGGTCCCCTGTCAGTCTTCTCCAAACTGCACAGGCCCCGCTCCCGCGGTGTCCCCTCAGAGGAGCGATGCTCCGGCCCCCTCACTCTGCCTGGGCCCCCCCCCATCCGCCGCACAAGCGCCTGGAACACCTGGAAGTTTCGGGGAGCTCAGGTCGGAGCGCTCGGGGCTCGCTCCCCGCAGCAGAGGGGCCGGCACCGCTCACACGGGGGGCGCTCCCGAGGCCGCCCC